>JAAFCE010006156.1:15547642-15571021 GCA_013389805.1 Trigoniulus corallinus
GAGAGGGAGAAAAGAGGAAATTGAGAGGAGGGGGTGAGGAGAGGAACGCGAGAAGGGGAAAAGAGAGGAAATTGAGAGACAGGAGAGGAAAGAGAGAGGGGATGAGAGGAGAGGGAGAGAAGAGAGGAAATGTAGAAACGGGAGAGAGAGGAGAGAGTGGGAAGGCAAAGGGAAAGGAGAGACGAGACAAAGACAGTAGGAAGCAAGAAAGAAGGAAAAGGTGTAGGTAGAGGTGCCGACTCGAAGAGAGATTCAACAAGATGTCAGTAACAAAGGCACTTCAACACAACAGACTAAACCACAGCAGTGACAGTAGCGCCAATACTGTGCTCTGCTCTTGTCACCATCACAACCCAACCACACTAACAACAACGCATCAAAAGCAACTCCTAACCCTTTTCTCTCCTATGACAGGATCGGGGGAGGGGAAGCAGCGAGTTGCGTTGGACACACCAGTTCTCGTCTGATCACTGAAGTTAAGCAGCGCAACCCCACCTAATACTGACATGGGTGGCCGCTTGGGAAAACTGGGTACTGCTAATACCCTGTAATCGTCGCATTAGTGGTAGTGTCTGCGCAGTCGTCTCTGCATAAGAACTACGCTGTGGACGTGGCTCTAATGACCTAGTACAGTCCTGACCTAGTAGTTGGAAGGGCCCTAAAACACCAACAAACAACAACAGGGTCGGGTACCCATCTTGTCCCTCTGAATCGACAGTGTTTTTTCACAGCTGCAATCCCTATGTTTATTTATCGCCCGTCTATTGCTCGTTGAGGCATTCCACCGACGCCAGGGGGGGGGCGAGCTCCTACACCTGGAAATTATTTGCCTCATCTACCCGTTGGATGGCAGAGAGGGCTCTTTGACGTGCAACTGTCATCGTACAACACACGGGACCTCGGTTTTACTTCTCATCAGAAAGAAGGCGCACTCGGGGCCTCTCTATCTCTCGCCCGAAAGAAGCCAACCCACCTCGGCCCAGTATCGAACCAAGAACCACTGAGGTAATTACCCACTGCGCCACCGAGGCGGGTCTAATGACAACAACAACACATCGTTGTTAGTTTTATATGCTACGTCTGCAACGTTAAGATTAAAACTCTTATAGCCAAAAACAACAACAACACGGATGACGACAACAACATCTAGTACAAAGCGATGGCGTGGTGGCCACTGGACGCAGATGGCGATGTTCAATTCAAGAGATTACTGCCACTAAACACAGTGCGAGACGACAGGCAATGAAATTTCTAAAGCAATAAAATTATACGATCACTGGAGGAGGAAGACAACCAGAGAGAGAGATCTACATCCGCTAGAAGAAGGTCACGGTAGTGCTCATTATTTTCGATAATTGTTTTAAATTCTCTACTACATTACGGCCCACTAACAGCATCACTACAGTGTGAGTGTCCACCGCTGGTCAAAAGTAGCGTGTCCATAACAACTATAATACATGCATAAACAATAACAACATCATCAACCACCTGATTTCGTGTGTTTGAAGCCTACAGAGCGACATCTGAGCCTATTTAGCTACCGCCCGGAGCTACTGTGTTTGGAAAATGCTGCCAATCTAGGGACTAGTGTTGGTCAAGACAGGACTAACGACCATGAGCTCAAGAGTGTCCAGGGAGCGGCGAGTTCGGTTGGACACACCAGTTCTCGTCTCATCACTGAAGTTAAGCAACGCAAGCCCAGTTAGTACTGACATGGGTGGTCGCTCGGGAAAGCTGGGTACTGCTAATACCCAATAATCGTCGCATTAGTGTAGTGTCTGTGCAGACTATGCATTAGAACTATGCAATGGACGGGACCTTAAACACCAAAAAACCAAACTGAACCCTTAGGAGGCTGCTCGTGGGGGAGGAGAAAGTAGGTTTAGTGGGGGGGGGGGGTGTAGGACAGAGAAAATTTGCAGCACCCAACGTTCTCTACCAACCACCCATGTTGGTACTAACGTGGGTTTGCATTGCTTAACTTCAGTGATCTCACGAGAACTGGTGTGTCCAACGCAACTTGGCCGCACCAATGCAGTTGAATGAATAAGCGGCCTTCACTGCACTTGCGCAGAAGAACATGGACGATGTAAGAGTAAATTGCGTTGGACGCACCAGTTCTCGTCTGATCCCTGAAGTTAAGTAACGAAACCCAGCTAGTACTGAAATGGGGAGACCACTTGGGATAACTGGGTACTGCTAATACCCAAAATTCGTCCCATGAGTGTAGTGTCTGTGCAGTCTCTGCATTAGAACTCTACGCAGTAGACGGGGCTCTAATAACCTTGTAGTTAATGAGCCCTAAAACACCAACAAACAAATAAGGAAACGGCTTATTGCGTCGGACACACCAGTTCTCATCTGATCACTGAAATGAAGCAACGCAACCCCAGCTAGTACTAACATGGGTGGCCGCTTGGGAAAACCGGGTACCGCTAATACCCAAAAATCGTCGCATTAGGGTAGTGTCTGTGCAGTCTCTGCATTAGAACTACACAGTGGCCACGGGGCTCCAATGACCGGTTGGATGAAGGCCCCTAAAACACCAACAAAACAAAAATCCATTATATAAAATTCGTTAAATGAATGGGAACGTTTCATTTTCGTGAATATTTGGCTTACAGGACCATCCCAGGACAGGGACAATGGAGGTAATTAATAGCAAGTACAGTAATTAAAATGCAAATATTTTAATTTATACGTGCCATGACGCTCATGTTACTATAATTATAAAATCATATAGGCGGGGGTGAGAGGGAGGCCGACCAACGGCGCTCTGGTCCCAGACCTGGTAACGTGCTAAGGATGAGTCTACGCGCACAGCACAGACCAAGAGTTAAAAGAGTACCACCTATATTTTTAATCTTGCTCTTAGGACGGCATTTAATGAGCTCGCAAGATGCTCTCAACTCTTTTTATTTTAACTCTTCAACTACAGTTCCAAAAATTCAATTTTCTCCTCGAGGAAACGGCGTACAAATTAAAAGGAAATTGTAGTAAGCAAGTAAAGGAAAGCGTTTGGAAGATGAACATTTAAAAATAGTCGTAAACAAATAAGAGTGCATATGTGTGTGTGTGTGTGTGATAGAGAGAGAGAGAGAGAGAGGGGGGGGGGGGGGGGGGGGTAACACCACAGAGATAGCCTTACTTTCCACTATGGTCTCATGCCTCTTAAAATATCAGGATCCCCTCCTTCCCACGGCCCAGTTTTGATTTTTGGAGCGCGGTAACAGCAGCCGTAACATCCAAATAGCCTATAAATCATTAAACAACTGTCATATAAACAGAGAATTACCGAGAAAATCCACCAAAATCGACGTCAGTCGTGCAACACATCCTGAAAACAAGATAAACGAAAAACTTACGTCTAAAAAGCGAGTGGTGGGTGGTCATTCAAACCCCCTCCCCCCTCCATCCATTCCTCCTTCCCCCCCAAACGTTTCTTCCTACTTTAGACCCAAGAAACAACAACCAAAGATTCAAATGGACCTCAATGTATCGTGAATAATCGCTAAAATATGTGGCAAAACAGAAAACAATGGATGGAGGGAGGCCAAGCACCATCTTAAAAGGGAGCGGCAAGTTGCGTTGGACACACCAGTTCTCGTCTGATCACTGAAGTTAAGCAACGCAAGCCCAGTTAGTACTGACATGGGATGGTCGCTCGGGAAAGCTGGGTACTGCTAATACCCAATAATCGTCGCATTAGTGTAGTGTCTGTGCAGTCTATGCATTACAACTATGCAGTGGACGGGTCTCTAATGACCTTGTAGTTGACGGGACCTTAAACTCCAACAAACAACAACAACAACCATCTTAAAGGCGCAATGTGTAAAATGTGAACGACCCCTCCCAAGTTAGGAACTCGGGCATGTATTGCTCATGCGCAAAAGCAACTCCTAACACCTTCTTCCCCCCTCCCCCCGCCTATGGCAAGGTCGGGTACACCCATCTTGTACCTCTGAACGGACATAAGAGTCATCTATTGCACAGTGCTTTTCCACAGCCGGTTGCCGACTAAAGCTGTAACCCCCCCCTATGCTCATTGATCGTCGGTCTACTGTGTTGGTTGGGGCACTCTACACCTGGAAATTTAGCCTCATCTACTCATCTTTGGCCGGCAACCGACTGCAGAAAAAACTATGACCAATATATATATCGTCCTATGTTCATTCACAGGGACAAGATCGGTACCCGACCCTGCCAAAGGCGGGAAAAGGGTTAGGAGTTGCTTGCTTGTTTGCTACCCGTTCCATTGTCGAGAGGGATCTTTAGCGTGTAAATGCCATCGTACACCACACCTCGGGGACCTGGGTTTTACTTCAAAAAGGCGCACTGAAGGCCTCTCTCGCCCGACTCAAGCCAGCCCACCTCGGTCCAGTACCGAATCTAAAACCATTGACGCAGTTATCGAGTACGCTAACAGTTTTTCAAATTCATCATCAACCAATCACAGATGACCCTTTCTCCAAGTGACCCAGCCGAATCACGTGACACGTGAATCAAAAACCATGGTTTTGTGTTCAAAATTTATGCTGTTTCCCTACGCTGACTGGAAATGCTTACAGTTAAAATGTTTCCCATTAGGCCTACCATTTTAACATCCTGTCCATGGGTAGGTAACCTGGCATGAGCCTGACTCCTGTTGCATTGCAGTTATTGTGCCAAAGGTCAGACACCATGCAATGTTATAACCAACAAAGCATTAATTTACCTGCCAAAAATTTCTATTTTGGTTGTGTAATGCGTTGTTGGAACAGTGGGGTAGGCCGGCATCCCCCCCCCCACACACACAGACAACTCAGCCAATATTTCCTGCGGGCTCCAGACGCCCGGCTTGGGTGCCCCCAGTTAGTGGACCCGCAGACGAGAACTGATTAGCCCAACGCATTAAGCCGCTCATAACATCGTAATGTCTGTGCAGTCTCTGCGTTAGGTGATCCACGATGGGGACGGGGCTCTAATGACCATTGTAGATGAAGGAGGGAGTGGCGAATTACGTTGGACACACCAGTTCTCGTCTGATCACTGAAGTTAAGCAACGCAAGCCCAGTTAGTACTGACATGGGTGGCCGCTTGGGAAAACTGGTTACCGCTAGTATCCAAAAATCGTCGCATTAGTGTAGTGTCTGTGCAGTTTCTGCATCAGAACTACACAGTGGATGGGGCTCTAATGACCTTTGTAGTTGAAGGGCCCTAAAACACCAACAAAACAAAGGAGGGAACGAACCTGTCTGCATCGAAACACCAGCAGCCAAAAAAAAACAGTCCATAAACCACGCTACCAAAGCCGACTATCAAATATCGCGCACGTATTAGATAAATAGACAGTTGTAATAGGAGAACGACAAAAAAAGGGCTCATTCCCCACGTCAGCCATCTTTCTCTGGAACGCTCGTTAATTTCTGTAGCCATTTAATTAGTTGCTAGACACGTTCAATTTGATCACAATCTCAATAACCTTTTTTAGTGAACTGACACCCCTGCCCCGCCCCGCGACACATGTTTCGCGCAATTCGTCGTAGTCATTAACACCGCTTTGGCTGTCTTCCCGCCTAAAGGGAAGAGGGTCAATAGAGAAGAGAGTGGGGCGGTGTAGAGGAGATGGGGAGGGGGCATCTAATACTAAAGATAGAAAATACGGAAGCTCACAGTCAATTAATAAAACCGACCCCCTACTTCCATCTTCTTCTTCAGAATAAGCTGTTACTTGAATAAGTCGAAAAAAAAAAAAACCAACAGGGACATTTCATCCAAGTGAACAATCAAAAGCACCATACGGAGGTTTTTTGGTTTGTTTTCTTGGTGTTACAAGGCCCTTCAACTACATGGTCATTAGAGCCCCGTCCACTGCAGAGACTACACAGACACTACACTAATGCGACGATTTTCGGCTATTAGCAGTATCCAGTTTTCCCAAGCAGCCACCCATGCTACTACTACCTGGGGTTACGTTTCTTAACCTCAGTGATCAGACGAGAACTGGTGTGTCCAACGCGGAATACGCCGCTCCCAAACCGTATTGAGCAGGAAAAAAAAGAGGGTGTGGAGACAGGGGCGGATCAAGGAGGGGAGCACTTCAAGAAAAGTGCGCTCCAATGTGCCCTCTACTGTCCCTTAGACAGTGTCCCACCTTCAGTGGTTTACCCAACTGGAGATTGGACTGAGAGTATAGAAATGAGGATTGCAATGCAAAAATGCCTCAGTTGAAATATGCACCCCATTGAAGCACTGAGGGGGGAGGGAACGAATGCTGCATTGCTCCACCCCCCCCTAGATCCGCCCCAGTGTGGAGGGGGGGTTAAAGATGACCACCCCACGGACAAATGGTCCTAGGATAGACTTCAAATCCTACATAATTCGTTCGTGACAAGCAATATTTTGCAAAGCTCAGTAAATGCTAATGCCATCTATAGTTTATAGCAGGGTTGGCCAACCATTTTGGTATTGTGGGACACTCGGCTGCACCAAGAAAACCTCGGCTCCCAAACCTGGGGAAGGTAACGACGTTAGGTGTTACATACAAAGTATAATAAAGCAACTCCTAACCCTTTTTCCCGCCTATGGCAGGGTCGGGTACCCAGTTGTCCCTCTGAATGGACACAGGGTGATATATTGGTCATAGTCTTTTCTGCAGCCGGTTGCCGGCCAAAGCTGCACCCTTACGCTTATTTATCGTCGGTCTAGTGTTCGTTGGGGAATGCTACCGACGCCAGGGGGGCGAGCTCCTACACCTGGAAATTTCTGCCTCATCTACCCGTTGCGTAGTAGAGAGGGTTCTTTTACGTGCAAGTGCCATCGTACACCACCTACACGGGACCTCGGTTTTACTTCTACTTCTCATTCGAAGGAAGGCACGCGGCTTCTCTCTCACCCGAAAGCAACCGACCCACCACGGTCCAGTATCGAACCTAGAACTACTGGCGTAGTTGCCGAGCGTGCTAACCACTACGCCACCGCGGCGGGCTAAAAAGTATAATAATGCATCATTAAAAATTAAAAACACACATTCACAAACAACGCTGATATGAATTATCAATTTTTTTTTCCTTTTTCGTCGGCCAACCGCGGGCCGCATTACAAGCCTCCATGGGCCACAGGTTGGACAACCGTGGTCGGCCATCCATCATTGGCCGACCGGCAGGCCATCATTGTCGCCAAAAGGAAATCTGATGACTGGTCTTCTTAGCAAGTGTAGGAAAGAGGGAGAGAGAGAGGGGGAGGGCAGAAAGAAAGAAGGAGGACCATCTTTATCACCGACCAAATGACCCTTCAAACAACTAGATGGATCGACACCATCCAATTGGAAAAACTGAAGAAGGGAACCCATTTACAAGGACGTATATAAGAATTGGATCCCAACTCCCCCTCCCCCGAAAAAAAAATAGTCGGAATGCTCGATTGCACCTTTTAACTTGCAATGATGCAATGTCCATCCCTTTCATCCTTTTACTGAGGGCAGTCGTCCATTTTCTTATGTCACTAGGAACGATTAAGCACGTGCGAAGAAAAGGACGAGTAGGAGGAGGAGGAGGCGGAAGAGGACAGGAAATAAATGATGATGGCCTCTAGTGAGGTACCCTGATAAAAATACAGACCAGTCATTACCAACATTAGATAAGCCCTTAAATCCAAATGAATTACTAATATGCCAGTTATTAAATCTCGTCATTGATTAATGCAGCACATAATCGACCTTGTTGACACGTCACACTCACTAGGACATCATCCAGACAAGAAGGAATTTCCGCCAAGTGTACTTTACAACGCCTGCCAGATCCTACGTTAGCCTACAATTCAGGGGAGGCGAACCTATGGCACGCAGAACAATTTCATTGGCACGTGGCATGTACATATACAGGGTAACCTACAGTAAGCAACTCCTAAGCCTTTTCCCGCCTATGGCAGGGTCGGGTACCCATTTGTCCCTCTGAATGGACACAGGGTGATATATTGGTCATAGTCTTTTCTGCAGCCGGTTGCCGACCAAAGCTGCAACCCCCCACGTTTATCCCATCTATGCAGAGCCGGATTTAGCATTAGGCTAATTAGGCTGAAGCCTAGGGGAATGCCTCTCAATATCTAAATCCGGCACTGCATCTATAGCAAGGTCGGGAACCCATCTTGCCCCTCTGAATGGACACAAGGGCGATAAATTGAACTGCCGGTTGCCGACCAAAACTGCAACCCCCTACGTTTATTTATCATCGATCTACTGTTCGTTGGCGCATTACTCCGACACCAGGGGGCGGGCTCCTGCACCTGGAAATTTTGCCTCATCTACCCGTTCCATAGTAGAGAGAGGGTTCTTTGACGTGCAAATGCCATCGTACACCACACGGGACCTTGGTTCTACTTCTCATCCAACAGAAGGCGCACTTGAGACCTCTGCCCCCTCCTCCCCAAAAAGAAGTCAACCCACCTTGGTCTAGTATGGAACCTAGGACTACTGACCCACTGCGCCACTAAGGCGGGTCATAAAGCTAAACCAATCAATTGGTGAAATTTCAATTTCCTGTAACAAACCGGAAGTAAGGGTACCATGCTATCTGGCACGTTAGTACATTAAGAAATAAAACTTTTTAAATTCTTGGCACCCCAGCTGAAAAAGGTTCACAACCTCTGGCCTACATCATCATCATACCCTTATCCTGCCTGTGGCAGGGTCGAGTCTGCTGGTCCACTGAACATGGTTCCAGGTGTCTGGAACCCGCAGGAATATTGGCTGGGTTGTCATTGGGACGATGCCGGCCTACCCCGAAACATCTAATGGCCCGGGGGAAAAGTATCATATATGACTACCTACTCGTGAGGTCATCAACCACGTGGCCTCACAACCAATTACCAAAGTTATTGCGCAATATCACGTGACGTCAGCCGCCACAGAGGCTTTCACACCCCGACGGACAGCGGAATATGACGTCACGCTACAGACAACAATTGGTAGACTCGATCCAAGAACCCGACTATTATAACAACAACTGTATATTGGAAGAAGCTCCTAACCAATTTTCGTCGTCGCAACTAGCACGTGCGGGGTGTTGAAGTTCGCATGATCCAAGTCAACGTGAATTGCGGCCAACACGGCAACAAATTGCTGCAATTTCAAAGGTAACAATGGCAATTCCTGCATGATTAAACTGCTAAGTAGCAGGGCGGGGGAGTTCGGGGATACCCTGTCAATGATTTAAATTTATAACAAAAAAAAATACAAACAGCCCCGGGTGGGGGCAGGGCATCGAACCGGAACGAAACCGAAAACCTAAAACCGTTATTTTTGCTCGGAACGAAAACCGGAACCGAACCGAAAAAAAAATAATCGCTCTTATCGGTTCGACACCTGTGGAAAGAGGGAAGGGAGGTGGGGTTTAAGGTGAATATGAAGAAGACTGAGTACCTAGCTTTGAATTTTAGTGCCCAGAGGCAAGGGGGTCAGATTCGTTGCGGGATTGGGTGATACGAGTGGTGCAAGAGTTTCGGTATTTAGGATCCGTTTTCCGGAGAAATGGGGGATAGATTCGGACGTGACCCATAGCATTAATGCAGGATGGCTGAAATGGAGACGGGGTAGTGGGGTCCTGTGCGACATACGGGTGCAAATAAAGTTGAAGGGCAAAGTTCACAGAACTGTCGTTAGGCCCGCTATGCTTTATGGCTCAGAGTATTGGGAAGCTAGGAAGAACCACGAAAGGCAGATGCAAGTGACTGAGATGCGTACCCTGTTACGCTACATGAGAGGGGTGTCACCATCTAACCGAATCCGAAACTTGTAAGTTAGAGGTAGCTTAGGAGTGGGAGACATCACAGAAATGATGAGAGAATTAGTTGAGGTGGTATGGGCATGTGATGAGGAGGGGAGGAACTTATTAGGTCCATTACAGGACTGCGGGTGATTGGGGGCACCAGCGGTAGAGGAAGACCAAAATGGCCGTGGGAGCAGGTGGTGCAAAAGGACATGGAGGCATGCGGGGAGGAGGGGGACTTTGTGGGGGATAGACGGGAGTACAGGATTAGAACCCACAGACCCAACCCTGCCTCAGGTGGGATAAGGGTGAGATGATGATGATGATGGTGGATATTTTAAGTATAATCTACTGTATTTTAAAATTATGTTTAATACATATTAATTTTTTTTTAAATTAATATTCGGAGTGAAACCGGAAAAACCGATATTTTTAGTGGAACGAAAACCGAAACCGGAACGAAAAAAATAACGGTTCCATGCCCTGGGTGGGGGAAAAGGATAATCGTCGGCCATCATTCGGCTCGTGGCAACTTTACTCATGTTGACTGTCGAAACGAACCTTAACTTCCGCTGCAGAACCCTTTTGACAACATGTCCCAAGGAGGAACCTTCATCCCCCCGCACTCCAGCACAGAATGCTAACTAATAAAACCAAAAATTGGGGAAGTCGTGTTTCATAAGAAATTCTAAAACAAAAATCCTACTATAGTATGTCCACATCAAGTCCGAAAGTGGTCAGTATAGTCTCTTTCCGCCTTGTCCAGGCCCTCCTCCCATCCTCTTATTTCTCATTTGAACGCACAAAAACAGAATCGACACAACACCACCAATGAATTCAAGCTGCAATATAATATATAAAGCCCTTAATAAAAAATGTCGCCGTTTAATACAACGGATTCATGTGACTCACGGTCAACAATAGCCACAGATGGACATGGATGAAATGAGGAAATTGAACTGTACAAACAACGGACACAATATGAAACTTCAAAAATTAACTACGTCAAAGGGAAAAAAACGTCTAAAATGATAGAAAAAACCCACCGGAAGTCACAAAAAAAACAGCAGTTCCTTGACGACACAAAAAGTACAAGGACAGAATCTTAAAACTTCGCAGTACCCTTTGGTTTATTAAACGTTGGCCTATTTATTACCTTTCTGAGGAAGGGGGAGGCGCAATTTCTTTTACCACCGACATAGTGAAAGAAGAGGGTCGTACTCACACACCTGTCAATTGTCCATTACTATAGTGTACGCCAGTGGTGGCGAACCTGTGACCCACCGTGCAATTTTAAGTGACCCAATCATGAATCATATCTATTTATCGTCTCATAAACAACAGACGTGAGAGCAGCTTGTCCGTACTCAGACCCGACCCAGCTACAGGCGGGATAATGGTTGCACCTGACCTGAAGTATTGCGCCTGACCCGCGCACAACTTTTTATTTTCTTTTTCGTGTTATTGTGACCCGTCTTCAAAAAAAAGGTTCGCCACCAGTGGTGTACTCCATTCTGGTGGCATCGTTCCAACTCCACAAGAGCCTACGTTTTTGCATCCCATCGGATTGACCTTACCCCTTCACCTTGCTACTCGAACCTGCAACCACATCCTCACGAGTGACTAACGCTACCTGGGAACCATCAAGGCAGGGACGAGCAGGGGTAATAGTGTGAGTGGGTTACAGGGGCCTACCTCGCCATGGGACCTCACAGACACAGGTCCTGTTTGCAGCCAATGACATCATCACCACTGCTGCCTTTCTCTAAGAGGTGACGGTTTAGTTGTAACCGGCAGTAAAACTTATCACTGAAGTTAAGCAGCGCAACCCCAGCTAGTACTGACATGGGTGGCCGCTTGGGAAAACTGGGTACTGCTAATACCCAAAAATCGTCGCATTAGTGTAGTGTCTGTGCAGTCTCTGCATAAGAACTATGCTGTGGACGGGGCTCTAATGACCTTGTAGTTGAAGGGCCCTAAAACACCAATAAACAACAACAAGTAAAACCTATTCAAACGAAATTCAATCATGGAAAATTAGGGTTAAAAATTCCCATCTGACGCAGTCGCCATCCTATCGATACATCGTACTTACTCCACGCCGCCGGTTCTTTCCGCCAGTCCTTTATTTCTCGTCACTTCTCTTTCTTTTATATCCTACTTAAAATATCAAAAGGCATCACTAAATCATAAAAGGGCTATTCTAAAACTTCAATTTACAAAATGAAAATATATATTCGCACTCTCTCTTTCTCTCTCACTTTCCACTGACACGACTTTCCTTTTATTACATAAAACGAACTGTTTATTTTTCGCCTTAAATTACTGAAAGAAAAAGAGATGGAGAGAGAGCGAGAGAAAAGTTGAAATTTCACTTGTCAACCTTTTTTTAAGAAAAGAGGATTCCAAACACACATTTTTTTGTACCCTACACTTGTCTTTATGCAGCCTCAGCACGTCTCATCATCTATTTATCCTTTCTCTTTCATCATTCGCATGTTGAGAGGGAAAAAAAAACAACAACAACACCTTATTTCCCCCCCTCACATTTCTAAATGATACAGAAACAAAAGAAATAAATAGCCAAATTGTTTTCTTCACCTATCTATGCCACTCTACCGACCCTCTACCGCTTTCCATGCTCGATAGCTTCTCTCCACGAAATACAAATGTGCTTTTAAATTACTCTCATATCCCACTTCTGGAGATATTAAATAACACAAACAACAACAACCTTCCATTAAGAAGACTCAATTCATTTTAGAACACTTTTCCGCCATTACGATTACTGTTATTATTATTACCAGTCTCTCTCTCTTTCTTTGTGTGTATGGTTAAAGTGTGGCTACTTTGAAAGGGGTCACTCACCCTCTAATGGTTCCAAATGTTTCGCTTCTATCAGCTGGACAACTACGACTTTTAAAATAAAATGTAAAATTAACTGGAGGAAAGTAGAAAGGCAAACTTGAGAGAGGGAGAAAAACAGAACACAAATAGAATTAGAACGTCAAGGAGAGCGCGCGCGAGCCTCTCGTGCAGGTGGTGACGTCAAAACCACGTCATTATGAGGTAAATAAATGGACCCATTTCCCACCTATGACAGGATCGGGTATATATTTGATCCCTCTGAATGGACACAAGGGCGATCTATTGGACAGTGTTTTTCCACAGCTGGTTGTCGACCAAAGCTGAAATCCCTCTGCTTATTTATCGTCGTAGTTCGCCAGGGGGCGAGCTCCACCTGGAAATTTTGCCTCATCTACCGGTTGCACAGTAGAGAGGGTTCCTTTATGTGCAGGTGTCATCATCGTACACCCACACGGGACCTCGGTTTTACTTCTCATCCGAAAGAAGGCACACTCACGGCCTCTCTCTCTCTCTCTCTCTCTCTCTCTCGCCCGAAAGACGCCGACCCATGTCGGCCCAGTATCGAACCTAGAACTACTGACGCAGTTGCCGAGCGTGCTAACCACTACGCCACAGCGGCGGGTGTTGAAGGGCCCTAAAACATCAACAAAAAATGTAGTTTTCCTACGTAGGACCAACGTCAAATAAAACCATAACCGTTACCGAAATCTGCCTCAACATACCGTTTTTATCCAGGTGGATACGTTCGTTAGAAATATATCGAACTTTGCTCTAGCTCAGTTATTCGGAAGGTGGATATGTGCCCCTTGGTGTAATACCGCTCTCTCCTCTCCCTCTCTTCTCTCTCTTCTGTCTCTCCTCTCTTTCTGGGAGCGGCGAATTGCGTTGGACGCACCAGTTCTCGTCCGATCACTGAAGTTACGTAACGCAGCCTCAGTTAGAACTAACATGGGTGTCGCTCGGGAAAACTGGGTACTGCTAATACCCAAAAATCGTCGCACTAGTGTAGTGTTTGTGCAGTCTCTGCATCAGAACTACACTGTGGACGGGGCTCTAATGACCTTGTAGTTGAAGGGCCCTAAACAATCAACCAACAAACAAACAATCTCTCTCTCTCTCCCTCTCCCGAAACAAACCAACTCCTCTCAATCCAGTATCGAACCTAGAACTACTGACGCAGTTACCGAGCGAGCTATCCACTGAGCCATCGAGGCGGGCCAAATGCTATACAATGCCTGTACAGAAAATGTAACAGTGATGAGAAAGAGATACGTAAAACAATCAAAATGTAACGCACTCGTGCATACATCTATTTACAGATATAAACATTAATGAAAAGGCAATTTTCGATTCTATTTGTTTCGTAGCAGTCCCCCCCTCTCTCCATTTTTATTTCCCATTTCTCTCCTGTCGTAGTTATACTGCTAGAGCTATTTAAGGAAAAAAATAGTCAAAACAGGTGCATAACCACCATGCTACAACCTACGTTTTGTATATGTGTGTGTGTCTGCGCCTATAAATTTCTTTTCCACGTAATTTAATCCAGTTTTCAAACCTTTGCCTACAAGCCAGTCTTCGAAATCGATAATAATTCAAGGACGATCACAGCAAGGTTATGGCGCCGACACCTACTACTACGACGACTCTAATGACAGCAACACCAACAAAAAATAGAGAGAGCGAGGTTGAAACGAGGGGAAAAAAATCAAATCAAAAATAATAAAAATTCGTGGTGAAAGAATCACCGAAACGAACTAGATAACGTAAAATTACAGTCAATTTTCAACTATCAAGATGGTGTGCAACGGAAGTCAGTGAAGGATACAACAGGAAGACATTGAATTAATTCAATCATAACGAGAAACTATTTTAAATCTATAAAAGAATTAGGTTAATGAAGGCATTAAAAAAATCATTTACTTTTTCAGTGAAAGTCAAAAAGAAATAATAATTTAACTTTAATCGATATTAGCAACATTTAGCATATTGCCATTACAGCCAGTCAACCCATCATCGATTTTTTTTTTTTTAAAAAAAGCGCCATCTAGTGAGGATTTAACAAACCTCAGCGGAGGGGGGGGGCGAAGATTTTCACAGCATCACTAGTTGCCATGACAACCTCAGCCTATCGTCTTAAACGTAAATATTGACTTAAGTAACTACCAACAGAGGGCGCCACTACTTAGAGAGTCTGCCATCTTGTTCCGATCACAAGCTAAAAGTGTTAAGAATTGCAGATAGATGGCGCTCACCAAACTCCATTTTTTTTTTCCATCGTCTCTGGTCTGAAATCGTCTGCTTGTTTTAAAAACCTACCCGTATCCCGCCTGTGGGAAGGAAAGGGTTGTGGGTTACATCCCTTCCACTCTCGCCTATCCCCCACCCCCACACACATCTCGTATAAGTTGCTCCCACGACTGCTTAGGTCTTCCCCTACCCGAAGTACTTCCAATAACCTGCATCCCTGTAATGGATTGTTGTTGTCTGTTGGTGTTTTAGGGCCCTTCAACTACTAGGTCATTAGAGCCCCGTCCACGGCATAGTTCTTATGCAGAGACTGCACTAATGCGACGATTATTGGGTATTAGCAGGAGCCAGGTTTTCCAAGCGGCCACCCATGTCCGCACTAACTGGGGTTGCGATGCTTAACTGGTATGTCCAACGCAATTCGCCGCTCCCACTCCTGTAATGGACCTAACGAGTTCCTCCTCCCCCACACTCTCATCACATGGGAGTGGCGAATTGCGTTGGACACACCAGTTCTCGTCTGATCACTGAAGTTAAGCAGCGCAACCCCAGCTAGTACTGACATGGGTGGGTGCTTGGGAAAACTGAGTACTGCTGATACCCAAAAATCGCCGCATTAGTGTAGTGTCTGTGCAGTCTCTGCATCAGAAGTATACTGTGGACGGGGCACTAATGACCTTGTAGTTGAAGGGCCCTAAAACTCATCATATGGCCAAACATCTCAATCTATTAACTCTCACCCGTTTCGCGATGTCCTCCTACCCCCAAACTACACCTAAAAATACTCATTTCACATTCTGTCTGCTTTCGACACCCTACCCATGTACCGCAGCATTCACCTGTCAGTTACTCCTACAGACAATCATGGCTCTTTCGCACCGCCCAAGAATTCTGTTCCACACAGCATAGCGGACGTAAACACTGTCCTGTAGAACTATCCCTTTAACCTTATTGGGACCCTACGGTCACACTGGACTTCACTTTCCTGTCTCCACTTCCTCCACCTTACAATCAGAGAATTTTAACTTAGTCCACTTTCTCACCAGTCGGATGGATACCAAGTCAATTTGTCCACTGGTCAAGAAAAGAAACAGAATTTTTATAAACAATCCTAGTTATGTAAGTGTGAACAGCTTGACAGGCCCACCATGTACTCAGAGAGCCACTTTTGGCAATTTTGGAACCAGAGGCGCCGCTAGGGTTGGTGTCACCCTGTGCGGTGACACCATGGTTTCCCCCCCCCCTCTCCCGAAAAAAGCCGCTGTGTTCCTTCTGCTGCCTTGGTGTCAACCCATTTGTTATGGTACGAGTGGAGTTACCCGGTGAGGCCCGCACCCCCCCTAGTGACGCCACTGGTTGGAGCTCATCTCCCTCGCTCGTACCAACTTTCGTTCGTTCGTTGGTGTTTTAGGGCCCTTCAACTACAAAGTCATTAGAGCCCCATTCACTGCAAAGTTCTAATGCAGAGGTTGCACCGACACTACACTAATGCGACGATTTTTTTTGGCATTAGCGGTACCAAGGATTCCCAAGTGGCCACCCATGTCAGTACAAGCTGGGGATAGCCAAGATGGAGTAGTTTCGTAGCACTAAGGGGAGAAAGGATGCCGGATTCAATTTAATAATAATAAACCGAATTTAATAAAGAGAGACAGGGTTAATTAATTCAACTCCAGTGAAGAAGACGTCCCGATTAACCTCATTGGCTCCATCAAAGTGCACACTCATACTCACAGAATACATCAACATATTTTATTTATTTTTTTCAAGGGCCTTCTTTAAAATCTTTTGTCTCAAAAATTATTTAATGAATACACTAGCGACTAAAATATCAGTGTGGATCGATTCCAGCTAATTGAACGGGATAACCGTTTTATAATTCAGAGTCATCATAATATAATAACCAATTATTTAGTCATTAGATCAACACCGCAATTGTTGTTGTTGTGGAGTTTTTGTTCCCAGAAAAAAGTACCGTGGGGCAAGGTGCCAACGATACCCATTAAAAACAAAACAACTCTTGCCTGTCGGAAAGACAGACAAGACACGTAGAGGTAAAGTGAAGGAGGTGGAGAAGGGGGGAAGAGAAGGGTTAAGAGATGCACTTGATAAAGCAAGCAAGCAACTCCTAACCCTTTTCCCGCCTATGGCAGGGTCGGGTACCCATTTGTCCCTCTGAATGGACACCAGGCGATATACTGGTTGTTTGTTTGAGCTTAAGGTCCCGTCAACTACAAGGTTATTAGAGACCCGTCCACTGTGTAGTTTTAATGCATATACTGCACAGACACTACACTAATGTGACGATTATTGGGTATTAGCAGCACCCAGCTTTCCCCAGCGACCACCCATGTCAGTACTAACTGGGCGTGCGTTGCTTAACTTCAATGATCAGACGAGAACTGGTGTGTCCAATGCAACTCGTCGCTCCCGCGATATATTGGTCATATTTTTTTTCGCAGTCGCTTGCAGGCCAAAGCTGCACCCCTACGCTTATTTATCGTCGGTCTAGTGTTCGCTGGGGAATGCTACCGACGCCAGGAGGCGAGCTCCTACACCTGGAAATTGGGAGAGGGAACCCAGCTGAGGTGATCGCAGGAAATTGGGAGAGGGAACAAAACGATGGGAGGGGGTGCGTGGGGATGTCCTAGCTTTCGTTGAACTTTCTCCTCAAGATGACACAGAGGGACTGAACAGACTAAAAGCGTGGAAAGAAGGGAGAGAGCGAGAGAGAGGGAGACAGCGAGAGAGAGAAACAGCGAGAGAGCCAGAGAGAGAGAGAGCGAGGGAGACAGAGAGACAGCGAGAGCCAGAGAGAGCGAGCGAGACAGCGAGGGAGACAGCGAGAGAGCCAGAGAGAGAGCGAGAGAGAAAGTGAGAGAGCCAGAGCGAGCGAGCGAGAGAGAAAGTGAGAGAGCCAGAGCGAGCGAGCGAGAGACAGCGAGAAAGTGAGAGAGCGAGGGAGACAGAGAGAAAGCGAGAGCCAGAGAGAACGAGCGAGAGAGAAAGTGAGAGAGCGAGGGAGACAGAGAGAAAGAGAGAGAGAGACAGCGTGAGAGAAAGTGAGAGAGCAAGGGAGACAGAGAGAGAAAGCGAGAGAGCCAGAGAGAGCGAGGGAGAGTAGTATTAGATGAAGTTGCACTAAGATAAAATGAAAGGAAGAAGCTGCAGAAAGTGTTTTTCGTAGGCACTGTACCCTAGGAGAGTCAACCAGTAACCACAAAAAAAGCACGATAATGAAGTACGGTTAAACATGCATTATTCATACTCTCGACAGAATGAATTTTACATGAAAAACCTAGTGGAAAACATCGTCGTTTCGAGATCATTACGATACCTCAATTTAAAATATTAACACTGCACCTAGAGAGAGATATGTGGAAATGACAGGGGAGAGGGACAGTCCCACTGCGGCACTACCTCCAAAAACAAAAAAAGGCCATTGTTTCCACTGAGAAATCACATTTAACGTCCATCTAATCAACGAGCTCTCGAAAGTTACACTTCGAAAAGATACTCCGGAAAACTTTCCAAACAACACACCTGAACTTTTGACATCTCAAAGGTAATTTTTTTTTCTACTCAAGGTAAGATAACGAGTCACTTCCGTTACAAAAAGAATTGACTGTCAACTGTTGATTCCGAAACGATATATCGACGCCAGACAGAGAATGTCTATAATTACTAAAGCAATTCACCCTATGATGTTGGTCAATCCTCCTGGCTGCCATTACAGACAATGGAATGTCCACTTCCCTCCAGAACACCCACCCTGTGCGTCAAGCCACACTAGGAGAGTCACTGGACAGTGACTAAATTAGATAAATGCACGAAATTCATCTGCATTAAACTGCATCATTTATCATCATACCTTTATCCCGCCTGTGATAGGATTGCGTACAGCCTGCTCCCGTCTCCTAACCACCTGCATTCCCACGATGAACTTTACGAGGTCTTCCTCCCCTCTTCTCAGTACAAGTCCATACCACCTCAATCTACTCTCCCTCACTTTTCCCGGGATGTCCCTCATTCTATCAGCTCTCAACACCCCACATACACTCTGCACTCTACTCCATATAGCATAGCGGGCCTAACCACAGCCCTGTAAAACTGCCCTTTAACCTTCATTGGGACCCTCCTGTCACACGGGATTCCACTTATCTGTCTCCATTTCAACGATCCCCATTGATTCTATGGGTCACATCTGAGTCTATCTCCGCATTGCTCTGGAACCCTGATCCTAAGTACTTTACTTCTCGCACCTTTGTCCCCAGTTCGCCCCTAAAGAGTACGTCACCATTATTTTCCTGTCCTCACATTGCATCGCAGTTTTTCACCATACTTGCATAAAATAACAAGAGAACGTCTCTGCTTCGCAACGCTTTTTGTTACTGTCACGCCAGCTTCACGCAGGAAACTGCGGCATTGGCACTGCGCTCCGCAGGGTAACGTGGCGGAGTCACTGAGTCCCGTCACCCTGCGACTTAACATGCGCAACTACATACTATCATTTGAGCCACAGAAATTTATAGTGAATCACCCTACGTCACCCTGCGTAGCCAAGTTGCGTTGGACACACCAGTTCCCGTGAGATCACTGAAGTTAAGCAGCGCAAGCCTACGTCAATACCAACTTGGGTGGTTGGTAAAGAACGTTTGGTGCTGCAAATTTCCCCTCTCCTTCGTCCTTTCACCTACCTCCTCATCTCCCGCGGGCAGCCTCCTAAGGGTTCGTCCTGTTATGGCTGCCTGGCTAACTCCCCAACCCACAAAAGTAATCCAGTAATATCAGCATCACCTGCGGAGACTGCGTCTCATTTTGCGCTGGGCTTTAGAACTACGCAACGGACGGGGCTCTAATGACCTTGTAGTTGAAGGGCCCTAAAACGCCAACGAACCAAATTACAATAATGAAACCATAATGGAATAAAATATTTAGTAAAAGAAAGCTGTATGAATAAAAGGTGCAAATTAATTTCCGAATGACCCTAAGCGGCACGTGAGTTTCGGCGGAAATGAAAAGAAACTCCTCCCAAGAACTGTCACGTGAGGCTAAGTCCCAATCAGGAAGCCCGAGTTTTCTAGGTGGGAGGAGTACTCTCTTGAAATTCATTTTTACTTGACCAATCACAGCCAATTTATTCTGAAAAGGCTGGTCGAATAAGCACGTGCTCTCACAACTACTCCATTTTTAAATATACTTGAGGACTGAATAGCCATCCCTGTAAGACAAAAGAAATGTAACAGAGTTGACCTGTCAGTGAATACGGAGACCATATTTCATCTCATTTAATAGACTCTATAAAAAATATTATCACTATTAGGATAAGATCAACACGAAGACAATGGCATTTAAAGACTGGATATAAAAACGGTGGAACTATTGGACATTAAATAACGCGCTACCCTATTGATTGAAAAAAAATGGCGCCTTATGAACATTTTTATCGGATAACAGCTTTTAAAACCCCTCATAAAAGGAAACGACGAAAAATCTATAAGGCATACAACCATTTAAAACTTCCTCAAAATAAGACTCCGCTATTTAGGATCCTTGCTTCTATTTCGCGCCCTTTCCTTTCAAACCACAAACTAATTTCTATCGATTACTTCAAGAGCACGGGGTGTTTGTATGGTGTGGGAAGAAAACCAACGCACTTGTCGCACAAACAAAACACATACAAAACGTAATTTAAGGATATTTGGCAACATTTTAAAAAACAGAAATGTTTTAAAAGTTATTTCGTGTCGAAATTAAACCGGGAATGAGTGTGTGGGTAGGGAGAGAGAAGAGGAGACACTTTTTTATATATATATAATCCATTGTAGCCTAAGTTTCTTTCGTATCAACTTACACGTGTTTGCTTCCTCGTAAAACGAAATTGCTACAAATATAATACTGCCATGCAGCACTTCTATAGATGACTTGTATGACAACCCTTCATGTCGGTTAATTGGGTTTCAGTTTATCAACCAAATTTCAATTGCATAAAGAGTCTAGTGTAATTTAGCTAAAAGTATGAAATGCATCACGACAGTTCCTTGCTAAGGAAGGAAACCGGGATGGGAAGAAAAAGAAATAGATGCTGCTTTTCTTTTGTATCTTAAAGGATCCTTGGAGGAATGGGAGAAGAGAGGGGGAGAGAAAGATGAATAACGTGGAACAAGGAGATCCCATTTTCAGCAACCACTTTTTTCCTCTTTCTCTTTCAACACCCTAAAGACTAGTAACCACCAAAGCAGAAAGTGAACTCCAAGCACAACTTTTCAGCATGTCAAAATTTCAGAATCCATCCAAGACAATATCAGAAAAATATTATTACATTACTGATCCATTAACTAGGAAAAAACGACCGACTTTCAATCAATTTCGGGGCAATTCTTCAACATCCAACAATACTAGCCTAAGTCAAGTAAGTAGTAAACCTTCTACCACCTGAACACGTGGAAGAAATACGACACGTGCTTTTCTGCCAATCACAAACAACGTAAGCAGAGTACGACCACCCACCACGTGACGGCCACCAATCACATAACCGCAGAATGGAACGCGCTTTGAAAATTCCACCAATCGCAGTGTCATTTCTGCAAAAGCATGCCGAGCACGTGCTATCAATAACACGTGACAGCCTTTCCACGCCAATCAAAATCGTAATTTACAGTCAGAACTCGAACGTTGCTCGTGCGGGAATCATTAACCCAATCACAATTGACTACTAAAAATCAACACCACCATCATTCAGCCAATCACAGCTGAACAGCATCAAATCGATGCTACTGAGCATGCGTGATCTTACTACACGTCACAAATACACGTGAGTTCAACTCGATTAAGGAGAGCTATACAACACATATGGCACTTACAGGTCAACAGCATGACTATTACAGACGACCTTTTATGAGCAAAATCAAGTAGGGGAGATGAGAGAGAAAAGGTTTTAATTTAATTTGGATAATCTACAAAATTCTGGTGAAAGAAATGGGGGTTAGAGCGAGAGAGGGGGGGAGAGAGAGGAAAGGAGAGAGAGAGGGTGGAGCAAAGGAGAGAGAGATGAAATCCAGCACTAATAACGAGAAAACCAACTTGCTTTCTGTATTATTATAATATCTATATAAGCTTTCGATAATCTTCCTCATTTTACATGCCATATTAAAGCTCATTTATTACTATAAATTTCACGAAACAAAACTAAAAATGCAATCGAGAGAGAGAGAGAGAAGAAAAACGTACACCATCACTACTACATTCTCCCATCAGTGAGAGAGGGATCTTTCTGACGAACCACATCATGGCATGCCTGCTGCGAAATTTCACATCAAACAACCCTTCCATTTTGTATTTTTGTGCGTGCGTGTGTGCTCGCTAGACCTGTCAACCTGCCACAACTGAAACGAACAGTTTTTTTCTCTTGGAAAACTAATAAAATTACAACCTACGTCTTGACATCATACCGCAAACCTAGAAACAAAGAGCAAAACGACGAAGGGATGATGGAGATGATCCAGAGTGATGGAGGAGGAGAAGGAGGCAGAAGAGGAAGACAAGAAGAAGAAGAATGAGTCAGTCTGCTGTGTTACAAGACACAGGTAGAAAATGACAAGAAATGAAACACGACATGATGAAAGAGGAGTATCAGGGAGGGGCTACTGCTATCTGTTTCAGACAAGTATGGAAAGAAAAGCGTAGAGAATTTCAACAACGGGTTTTAAGTCCAGCAGCAGCTGCAGGCTGAAATTGAATTGGATGAAAAGAAGAAGAAGAATATATATATATATATCAATGAATAAAGCAAAGGAAGTTGACGAGACTCAAAAAGTGAGAAAGAACCTAGGAAGCGGAAGGACGAAGGAAGAAACCTATCTTTAAAAAAAAATCTACTCTTCATCTCTCTTTTTTTTTCTTGTCAACCATCTTTCTTGTTGTCCTTTCATATCAGATCATGTATCTTGGCAGAAGTTGTCTTTTTTTCCTCCTCTTTATTATTGGATTCTAGTTTTGTAAGATGAATGCCATGAATTCATATACTACTTCCTCCTTTTACCACCTTCAAAAATCTATTTGACCTGTAAACAACAAGACACTCGTGTTTATGACTTTGAGGAGAGAAGAGCTTCAGAAGAGAAAGAGAGAGTGCCTATCTCTCTTTCTCCCTGTCTTCTACCTGATCTCTTTTCCTTACAACCCATCTAAATACCTTTTCTCTCTCACTTCATCTTTTATCTCTCTCTTACTCGTGTTTTTCTTAGAAGTACTCATACTTATCAGAATCTTACAAGTACATCCGTGTTTCTTTCATCTTTACAAATACATATGAGGCTGTACTGAGATTTCGGCAGAAAACTACATACACTTTACAGTCACCTAAAAATTGATCCATCCACTGCTCTGTTTCTTTCCACCTACCAACAACACCCCTGACGAGAAGGAGTTAAAAATGAGAAAGATGACAAACGGAGGCAAGGCAATGGGCTGCCTTTTTAACTTACCCTCCCCTACCTTCGTATCGCCCACACTCTCTGCC
>JAAFCE010006156.1:15579934-15623827 GCA_013389805.1 Trigoniulus corallinus
TTTTTAACTTACCCTCCCCTACCTTCGTATCGCCCACACTCTCTGCCTGGTTTCAATATTACTTTTGCTGCTCAGTATCTAACTTCCCTTCACAGTACGATTACATAAGCGTAAAACACTGACTACACTTCAATCCTGACTCGTAACGGTCGCCGAATTTCTTCATGCAGAAATAAAAAGTCATCATTAAAATTCATATCACAAACAAACATTTGTGGAAAATGAAACGAGAAACTGAAATTTATACATGCATATATTACATTTATTTCTTGTCGCCTTCAACCTATCATGGGGTTGTTTTTTGGTATGCATAGCTGTTGAGAGCTGACGAAGCCATCAACAAGATATTGCATTTATATGTATTGTTTACATACGTATTATGACGATGGAGAGGTGCGGCTGCCCCCCCCCCCCCAATTTTGATCCCCATTCTCATGTATAACAATAGTTGTCTAATTTCACGTGGTTTACCTGACTACTTAACATCAATCCTACTTGCTCCTGACATGTTGCCGACCTGTTTCCTCCTATCTGAAGAGAACTTCATTTATGGGTTGCCTCCTGCTCGAAAGTAGTCACCTGCCTGTCAGCATTTAACCTATGAATGACTTAAAAGAAGAAGTCAGGTGAAAAGGTCAACAAGACCTAACGTCTCACAGTGTCCAAAATTTCCGATGGATGGCGCTGGACACCGCTGAAATTGGAAATCAAACGCCGCATAAAGTTTACGAGTTGAGCAACAGTTGGGAAATATTGAATATCGAGGTAGGCAACTCGTTACAAGAGCTATCGGTTAGTCTTCCACAAGAAAATCACGTAGATCAAGAAGTGCCAAACTCCTTCATGATCACAAGGCACCAAATTCAGTCTGCGGGCCACAGAAGAAAATATAAAGGCCTCCCATAAAATGCAACAGCAACGGCGAATATTACTTCGTATAAAATACTTCGATAATGTACAATATTTTAACACAGTAGTTTATATATTTTTAACCCAAATTTTACTAATTTTAATAAAATCAGCTTTCTCACCCGCCGCGGTGGCGTAGTGCAGGGGTGGCCAACTTTTGCGGGATCACGTCAATTTGGCGTACGACAAGTTGGCGTACATACACATTCGGCGTATGACAATTTGGCGTACGGAAAATTTGGCGTATGACAATTTGTCGTACATACAAATTTGGCGTGCGACAATTTGGCGTACATACCGATCTCTTGGGTGTACACATTTGTTCAAAATTGCAACTGTCATAACCAGTGACAGATCAAGGATTTTCGTCGGGGTGGGGGGGAGGTTTAGCTAATACGGGGGGGGGGGTTGAGCTAAACCTCACATATTATGCAAATATAAGTTTATATGTGCATGGGAGGGGTTGCAACCCCAAAATCCCCATCCTAGTTCCACGCGTGGGCATAACAGTCATTGCAACGGTCCCGTATAACACAGTTGGGTTTGTTTGTGTTTTAGGGCCCATCGACTTCAAAGGTCATTAGGGCCCTATAACACAGTTATGGTAGGCATTCATTGTTCTATTACCTTGCAATGACTGTTGAAATATGTTGTTATGACCGTTGCAATTTTGAACAAATTTGGGCACCCAAGAGATCGGTATGTACGCCAAATTTGTATGTACGCCAAATTGTCGTACGCCAAAATGACTACGCCAAATTGTCATGCGCCAAATTAACGTAGACCCACTTTTGCATACATAGAATCTACTTTTTATTTTAAAAAAGTGTCGCTATCGACTTGTCGTTATAGATGTAGTCAAGTGGGGAGGGGGAAGTTCGGTACTGGACCCACCTCGGTCCAGTATCGAACCTTGAACCACTGACGCAGGCCTAGAAACACTGAGCCACTACGTCACCAAGGCGGGTCTTAAATCAACACATCACGAGTGATCGACCAAAATTGGCTTCGTGATCGACTTGTTGGCCACCCCTGGCGTAGTGGTTAGCACGTTCGACAACTGCACCAGTAGGTTCGATACTGGACCGATGTTGTTTGTTATTTGTGTTTTAGGGCCCTTCAACTATAAGGTCATTAGAGCCCCGTCCACTGTGTAGTTTTGATGCAGGGACTGCACACACTACTACACTAATGTGACGATTTTAGGGTACTAGCGGTACCTAGTTTTCCCAAACGGCCACCCATGTCAATGCTAACTGGGGTTGCGTTGCTTAACTTCACTGGTCAGATGAGAACTGGCATGTTCAACGCAATTTGCCGCTCCCTCGATACGGGACCGAGGTGCGTTGGCTTCTATCGGGCGAGAGAGAGGGTGCGAGTGTGCCTTCTTTCGGATGAGAAGTAAAACCGAGTTCCCGTGTGGGTGTACGATGGCACTTGCACGTAAAAGAACCCTCTCTACTATGCAACGGGTAGACGAGGCAAAGATTTCCTGGTGTAGGAGCTCGCCCCCTGGCGTCGGTAGCATTCCTCAACGAACATTAGACCGACGATAAATAAGCGTAGGGGTGCAGCTTTGGCCGGCAACCGGCTGCAGAAAAACTATGACCAATATAATCGCCTTTGTGTCGATTCATAGGGACAAGATGGATACCCGACCCTGTGATAGGCGAGAAAAGGGTTAGGAGTTTGCTTGCTTTGTAATAAAATCAGCTTTATGTCCCTGGTAGTTAGTCGTATTCTAGACTGAGGTGGGTCATGTGATTGACATCAGTGACGTGGCTCAGCACTTTGCAATGAATAACATCAATTAACAACTCATTTCTCCTCGACTACGGCAAAGATGGATGCTTATAGCTTTCCAGTTACAAACACGGATCCAAGTTTGTTGTTTGTTTGTTGGTGTTTAAGGTCCCGTCAACTACGAGGTCATTAGAGACCCATCCACTGTGTAGGTCTGATGATGCATATACTGCACAGACACTACACTACTGCGACGATTATTGGGTATTAGCAGTACCCAGCTTTCCCGAGCGACCACCCATGTCAGTACTAACTGGGCTTGAGTTGCTTAACTTCAGTGATCAGACGAGAACTGGTGTGTCCAACGCAACTCGCCGCTCCGACGTTAAGTAGCGCAACCCCAGCTAGTCCTGACATGGGTGGCCGCTTGGGAAAACTGGGTAATGCTAATACCCAAAAATGGTCGCATTAGTGTAGTGTCTGTGCAGTCTCTGCATAACAACTATGCTGTGGACGGGGCTCTAATGACCTACTAATTGAAGGGCCCTAAAACACCAACAAACAACAACAACTGATCCACCGAGGCGGGCTCGAGGAGTAAAAGGAGAAAGTAAATTCTTATCGAGGAGGCAATAAATCAAGTGAATGAAGATAAGAAATTAATAAACACTACGCGAGAGATCAGTAAGTGACCAATGACAACAACTCGCGCTGTTAGTCAGTGACTAGAATTTAATAAGGGTCCTAAGATCAACAAATTGCAGGAAGTCTGAACGCCATCCCTCATTAAGCAGCACCACATTTAAGAAATTAAAATGTCGAGCTGCATCTTAAGTAGCTTCTTATCCTAATTAGGCCATAAGTCCATTTGTGACCCTTAGTAATGAGGCTGTCGTCCATCTTAATTGGCGGCCTCAGTCACTCATCATCATCTACAATGATTAATATATTAATCAAGAAAAGAGAGCGAAATCTTAAGACATTAGCTCGATAAGGAACGTTTAGCGACGTCTTAATACAGACAAGAAACTTCCAAGGGCGACAAAGATGAGATCGATGTTGACGTCACTTCAAGACCCTAAAATATGATCTTTATGATTTACATTATTATTCTCCTACAATAAAAGTCAGTACAAAAAAAAAGTCTATAAAAACGCCTTTTATCTTGACTCGGTGGCGTAGTGGGTAGCGTGCTCGACAACTGCGTTAGTGGTTCTCGGTTCGATACTGGACCGGGGTGGATTGACTCTTTTCGGGCGCGAGAGATGCACCGAGTGCGCTTTCCTTCAGATAAGAATTAAAACCGAGGTCCCGTGTGGTGTACGATGGCATTTGCACGTCAAAGAACCCTCTCTACTATGCAACGGGTAGATGAGCCAACATTTCGAGGTGTAGGAGCTCGCCCCTTGCCGTCGCATCAGCGTAATCGACGATCAATAACCACAGGGGTTGCAGCTTGGGTCGGCAACCGGCCGGCTGCGGGAAAACACTGTCCAATATAGATCATCCTTGTGTCCATTCAGAGAGACAAGATGGGTATCTGACCCTGCCATAGGCGGGAAGAGTTGCTTTGTGCATAGCAGAGAGGTTTGTTCTTTTTTTGGTGCAGTAAACACATCGTGCATCATACGATAGGGCACCGACTTTACTCCCCATCCGACGGAAACTACTACGCAACGGGTAGATGAGGCAAAATTTTGAGGTGTAGGAGCTCGGTGGAGTGCCCCAAACGAACAGTAGACCGACGATAAATAAGCATTGGGGCTGCAGCATTGGTCAGCAACTGGCTGCGGAAAAACACCGTCCAATAATCAATCACCCTTATGTCCATTCAGAGGGACAAGATTGGTACCCGACCCTGCCATAGGCCGGAAAAGGGTTAGAGGTTACTGATGCATAAATATGCCGTTAATGCCTAACACTTGCCGAAATGCGACTTCATCCTAAAACAAAATCACCCGCTTTCTACAACCCCCCCCCCCCCAACTCCAACTCCTAACCCTTTTCCCGCCTATGGCAGGGTCGGGTCCCACCCATCTTGTCCCTCTGAATGGACACAGAGCGATATATTGGTCATAGTGTTTTCTGTAGCCGGTTGCCCGCCAAAGCTGCACCCGTCGCGACGATAAGTAAGTCTAAGTGTAGCATTCCCCAACGAACACTAGACCGGTCTAGTGTACGTTGCTACCGACGCCAGGGGGCGAGCTCCTTCACCTAGAAATTTTGCCTCATCTACCCGTTGCGTAGTAGAGAGGGTTCTTTTACTTGCAAGTACCATCGTACACCCACACGGGACCTCGGTTTAACTTCTCATCCGAAAGAAGGCACACTCACGGCCTCTCTGGGAGCGGCAAGTTGCGTTGGACACACCAGTTCTCGTCTGATCACTGAAGTTAAGCAACGCAAGCCCAGTTAGTACTGACATGGGTGGTCGTTCGGGAAAGCTGGGTACTGCTAATACCCAATAATCGTCGCATTGGTGTAGTGTCTGTGCAGCATATGCATTAGAACTACGCAGTGGACGGGTCTCTAATGACCTTGTAGTTGACGGGACCTTAACCACCAACAAACAACAACAACACGGCCTCCCTCTCTCTCTCTCTCACACACACACACACACTCTCTCTCTCTCTCTCTCTCGCCCGAAAGAAGCCGACCCACCTCGGTCCAGTATCGAACCTAGAACTACTGGCATAGTTGCCACCGCGGCGGGTACACCCGCTTCCAACAGAATCAAAAATTAAGTGAGAGAAAACCCATTTGCTGTCAATAGATGGCGTTAGTTGATCGATTTTTCCCCTTTAGTATTGATCAAACAGTCGCTACAAGCAGAAACATTTGATTTTCAACAAGAAACTAGGGGTGAGAGTCGAACCTACATATACTGGACTAGTAATGTGAGGTCTTTGTTGGCGTATGGCAACTGGAGGCACGTGGCAGTAAAAAGAACAGAGGCGGAGAGAAGAATGAACACGTGATATACCACGTGCTATGACAGCAAGACGCGCATGCGCAACATTACACACGGTACAGTCAAACTCGTTTTAAAAGACATTTTGCAACTTCCAAGAGCCCATTACGACTGTTGTAATACGAATATCCTTTTCTAATTTTTTTGCAGGGAATTTGAACTTCCGTCATACATAATAGGATGAATCTCTCCACATTTTAATACTGGCTAGTATTTTTTACTTTAAAAAAAACGACAGAAACGCCACATAAAATTGAGCCAATCACAATAGTCTAGCCATAGACCTGCTCATCGCCATCATGAAATGTGACCACAAGAGAGCAATTTTAAGGGCTTAATCTACCATGGATCCTTTATTTATTTCTGAAATTGAATCCCTGTAAATATCTCTTATGTACGATATGTATGTCAATTCCCAACGCCGTGCTTAGCTGCTGAAACTGGTCATCAAAAGTCATTATTGACCCCCACTATTTCGAGTGTCGCTGAGTCATAAATCTTACAAAATGGCGACCATTATGGTCTTGTGGTCCTTACAGTTGATATATCCATTTCATATGCATTACTACCAAGAAGTATCGTCATCCTGAACAGAAAAAGAAATAGTATCCATACAAGAAATTCCGAAACTGTCCTTTACTGACTGACTACAGTTAATAATTATTAAATATATGAGATTGCTATTAAATGAACTGAACCGTTTTTCAGCGACACAGGTTCGATTCCTTAACTACTACTACTACTACTCAAGAGATTTATATTCCCTCTTGGTCGCTCATATCTCCATTCAACTGAAGGTCCTTATAAAATAAATGTCTCTTAAAAGCTGCAGAGCAAAATTTCAACCACGTCTTTCCGCCTGATTAATGTCTGCAGTGTCTTTGTTTAACTGGCCAGTTACTAGGACTACTCAGTAGATAAGACCGAAAACAGCAATCACGTGGTATTTCGACTCCATTAATTATTATTACTACTATTCGCTCACCTCCCACCAGCCTTAACATTATAACCAATGGCTTTAATATTTTAAGACCACACATATCTATTTCACGCTCCATGTAATGCCATTATTCGTTGCTGAGAATGGTTCTTAATTAGAGCCATTTCATGCCTTGGAAAAGAGTGTTGCCTTTTCATTAAAGTTATAAAATTTACAACTCTCAAACAGATCATTCATTACAGTCAGTGTACGAGACGTTCCGAACAAGAGAATTTAACTGACCAACAAATTAAAATAAGTCAATTTATTTTTGACCACAACTGTACTGTGAGGGGCGTTCAAGTACAACTCCATGATAACCACATAGTAGAGTTATGATAAGACACCTTTCTCCACGTGCCACAGAACACGTGACAATGCACGAAATCGACGTGCACGAGCAGCAATCACGTGACGTGGCTTGCAGTCTTCACGTGACAAAGCACGAGCAGCAATCACGTGACGTCGCTTGACGTCTTCACGTGACGTCACTTGCAATCTTCACGAGACAAAACACGAGAAGCAATCACGTGACGTCACTTGCAGACTTCATGTGACAAAACTGAGCAACAATCACGTGACGCCCCTTGCCGTCTTCACGTGCAAAACCACGAGCAGAAATCACGTGACGTCACTTGCAGTCTTCATGTGACAAAGCATGATCAACAATCACGTGACAAAGGACGAGAAACAATCACGTGACGTCGCTTGCAGTCTTCATGTGACAAAGCATGAGCAACAATCACGTGACGTCTCTTACGTTCTACAAGCATGAGCACCAACCACGTGACATCGCACGAGGTGCATGAGCAGAATGTAACTAGAACTTTCACAGACGAGCATCTACGTCACCATGACGTCAGATCCATCCCGTGGAGAGGAATCTCCAAAACGCACTTTGCTCTCCGACAGATGGCGCGCACCAACGATCTCTAACAATAACCCTAATCAAGAGATAACAGGGAGGTAATTTATCCTCCAAGTTTCGATTAGTTTTAAAGAAAAAAAGTATACGGGATGAAAAAAAAATCAATTGTCAGTAGTCGCTTCCAACATGCCTAAATTGCTTGTCGCCAATTCATTAAATGACCCAACGGACGAATTTAATTTGATGAAGAATTCTTACGCTGAAACGAAGGGTGAGGGCTGAAAGTAACAACAACGCTGAGTGAGACGCTCCTAATAGCTGCCACATTCAATAATATAACATTCACGAGAAATAAAAAAAAAAGTAAAATTAAATTCAAAGCCTTACAATTTAATTAATTTTTCAATAAAACAAATCAATAGTGACTGATAAACGACGGACGAAAAACGGGAAGCCACGTGACTATATCGTGATGATATCACGCGTTCACAGTCTCATCAAATCTTCTATAATCAGTAGCATCCGGCAGCGTGTTTAACCTGTAAATCCGTGATTCCAGGTCCTAGGTGGTTGGGGTTCTTTCGGGTGAAAGGAGAAAGCCCCTAGTGCGTCCAGCGTCGAGTTGGAAGTAGAGAGCCGTGGCCTACGTGGAAATAGAGGGTAGTAAAGCAAGTACCAACCCTTTTTTCCCTTGTGCGCCTAGTGCTGTTCCAATCTGCCAAATGGGCGTTTAGTTGTGCAGTAGTTTTACGCAGCCGGTTGCCGGCCTAACGCTGAAACCTCTATACTTATTTATTGTCGGCCTATTTTTCTTCATTAAGGCACTTTTCTTCCACCGACGACACCCGGGGCAGGTGAGCTCCTACACTCGTGGCACACTGACAGGATTCTTTAACGTGCAGTTGTGGCATCGTACACATCCGGGCTTTACTTTCTATTTGACGAGGCGAATTCTGAACCTACCTGTCGTCTCTCTCCCACCTTCCCTCTCTCTCCCTCCTTCCCCCTCTCTCTCCTTCCCTCTCTCCCTCCCTTCCTGCCTCTCTCCTTCCCTCCTTCCCCTCTCCTTCACTCCTCTCTCTCCAACTCACCCCGACCCAGTATCGAACCCGGAACTGCTGATACAGTAGTGGGGCATGCAACTTCTGAGTCACTGAAGCGGGCCTAAATTGGCAACATTCTCAGGTGTAAGAGACAGCTCCTCCCCTGGGGATCGGTTAAAACCCAAAAGAGAGGCGTTAAATACTCAAACCAACCAAACCAAGCGTTTGCGACTCTGAAAACATCAGCGCACGCGCCATACTAATGCAAAGAACACGTCACATGGCTAGTGAACGTGGCACGTGCATGCACGTGACGTCAATGACGTCAAGTTCGCTGAACGTGACACAAAATAATACAATGAAGCGCATCAAAAACCCTCTTCGAGTTATGACACCTAAACAGGACAGCAGCAATCAGCCAGCTAAATTGCTTGTAAGTCGAACTCAGGCAAAAACCCATTACAGCACTTCCATTTAAGTAATTGGTTTTCATTATTTACGTAATATTAACAATAACAACGACAATGTGAGATACGGTCAAGTTGGGAGGCGAAAGCGGAAACTAAAAAAACCGTGGCAATAATGAAGAGGAGAGAATAAATACAGCATGTGTAATGTCTCATACAGGTGACACACGACAAATATGGAGGAAGCTATATTAATAGCGTCGAAAACTGATTAAATGTTTAATAATAATGGCAGTATCCGTGAAATTAAAAACACAAATAATACAACACCGTGAGACCATCTAATTAAAACTGCCTTGAATAAATAATAGACTCAACTTCAACATTAATATAGCGTAGTACAGTAGGATATATAGAATCAATAACTGTGGGACGACCATTTTTTTTCCTGGGTTGCTGCATTGTTATTATGAATAATGACGTCGTATAAAAAAAAAGGGTTGAGGAGGTGGGAAAGAGGCGACGGGACTGTCAGTATGCTGTCACACACAGATACACCACTTTCAATTTTTTTCAGCTCTGAAGACACACACAGGCACACACTGCCGAATATATTATCAAGACCCTCTCTCTCCATTTGTGTGCGAAAAGTTAAACGAATGACAACATGGTAATGGCATTTAATTTGCACCCACCATTTTATGATCATATATAGTTTCTTTTATTTCCTCTCCCTCGTGTCTTTCGCACGATTTCAACCATTAAAAGAAAGCTATCAACTTTTCATTTACATATTTGCATATACGAGACTACATCATCATAAAAAAAATGGCAACCCTACCATAATGACTACGACGCTCTAGCTTAGAACTCTCATCCGCCACACACATACAGCATGTAATTTAACCACACGGTTAAGTCTCGCGAGAATAACGATAAAAAAAAACACCGTTCATGCGTCAACAGTCATGTAGTGACTGACATGCGTCGGGCAGCAACAGGTCACTCACAAAACTGGCCGGAGTGGCTTATTGTTATGTTACACTAAGGGGTTGGGGAGAAAGCCTAGCAGCCATAAAAGGTCGAACTCTTAGGAGGAGGCTGCCCGCGGGAGATGGGAAGGTAGGTGTAGGGGATGTAGGAGAGGGGAAATTAGCAGCACCCAACGTTCTTTACCAACCGCCCATGTTGATACTAACTTGGGCTTGCCTTGCTTAACTTCAGTGATCTCACGAGAACCGGTGTGTCCAACGCAACTTGGCCGCTCAATGCAACTTGGCCGCACAACGCAACTTGACCGCACAATGCGTTGGACACACCAGTTCTCCTCTGATCACTGAAGTTAAGCAACGCAACTCCAGCTAGTACTAAACTGGGTGGCCGCTTGGGAAAACTGGGTTCTGCTAATACCCAAAAATCGTCGCATTAGTGTAGTGTCTGCATAAGAACTAAGCAGTGGACGGGGCTCTAAATGACCATTGTAGTTTAAGGACCATAAAACACCAACAAATTCGTCTGTTCTTGGATGCAGGATCAATCCTGGTGTCTTGCGGACCAGAGGGAAGTCCAAAACATGCCTACAGTCCCAGACGAAGAACAAAAGTCGTGGTTTATTGTGGTTGAAGTTTAAGGGGCCTTTGTAGTTGCAGGGCTCTAAAACACCAGCAAAACTGGCCATAATAAAGACGGCATTTCAACCTATTCAATAAAGATAACAGCTGGTATAACCACGAGATTCTAATCCAATTGCAAATAATCCACAAGGCACCATGACCTTTGGTTTCAGATTTTCTCTGTACCTGAGAAAAAGGCCGAAAAAGTGTAGGTCCAAGGCCACAGACAACGAATTAATTAATGCGAGTATCTCAATCGGATGTTTGCTTTTGCCCTGGTTTTAGAGGGAGCGACTTATCGTGTTGGACACACTAGTTATCGACTGATCACTGAAGTTAACCAACGCAACCCCAGATAGTACAATATGAATGGCAGCCTGGGAACTCTGGGTACAGCTAGTACCCCAAAAAATCGTCGTAACAGCGTAGTGTCTGTGCAGTCTCCGCATTACAAACCATGCAGTGGACGGGGTTGTAATGACCATTGTAGTTAAAGGGCCCTAAAACACCAACAAATCAATCAATGGGCTTAAAAGGGTATGAAGAATCGATTCTGACCAAGGCCGGTTGAGGTCCTTCCTGACGACAGGAAGGACCCTGAAACTTTCCCCATCCCAAACCGGACCTAAATCCATGGTCGAGCACGAAAGATTGAAACTCTTTGAAGGCCAGTAAAATGAAATTGATCAATGCCCTTCTTACAAAGTCAGAATTCCATTTTCTACACCAAAGCAACTTTGGCATCAAAGTACAGTCTAGAGCCTACTACAATTCATCAAGTCTCAAGAGCTATTTCTTCACAACATCCGAGTCACAAGAAGCACTTGATACTATAATCTCAAGAAGAAACCTGCAAATCTTTTCACATTTTCAGCACGAAATTCACATCAGTCAAGAGGCAGAACGAAACAGGGTGAGTTGGGGGAGGAGGTTGTTCACAAGAGTTCCTCCACAATGACCAGTCCTAAGACATCACCAGAAAGGAAAACCACCGAGCATCTCTCACAGACAAGTGCAGGAGGTGGCTATGCCATCACATTCCTTGATCTTTTGGCACGTGTGCATGTGCTTCACACTCGCAAAGAAAAACAGCAGCAGGACGCGACTAATAGCTATTTAGAAAGTGACCAGTCAAAATCAAAGCTCAGTATGCAGTCAATAACAACACACTTTCATACTTAGAGACAAATAATAACAATCCCCGAACTATTAGCCCTTAGTACATACCTGGAGGAAACAAGAAGAGGAGGAACCAATCCAAGATGAAACACCGAAACCGGTTGAGCCAGGGCCATGTCCTAAAGACCAGGGTCAGCTGCTCCTCTTTCTGTTTCTTCTTCAAAGTGTCATCCATAAGATCTTACCAAAAACTAAAGTTTAGATCAAAATGATGATAGATATCCAATATCACATCCAGTTCCTTCACGACAACCAAAACCCGGAATCAAAAATAACTGAGGAAACTTCAGGGCTTGAAGAAGGAACAGGATAAACGGTAAGGCCCTGACTCACTCCTGCCTTGGCACTAACAGTGTATTTACAAGAGATTATTAGCACCAACACAACGTTGAAGTCGGATCAGAAATTTTCCGTAAAATTCCGTAACATTTCCAAGAGTCCTGACACCATATCACTTCCAATTTGCAGTCTGCCTACTTTCTGGCCATCATCAGTTTCCAAAAAGATGACACCACGCACTATTCCTATGATGTAAAGATGGAAGACAGAGCAAATCCTGAAAGCGGACAAATCTCACGTGTGCAGGAGGTCGGTCGGTCCTGCCCGAACAGCGACAGAGCACAATCAAATTTCACGCCGTCACCGTACCCTCTTGTTGTTACTTCGCTGAAAGAGAGAACTGCGAAAAAAAAACTTGATTTACGTGACCACCACCAACAAACCTTTACGGTTACGCAATCGATTCACCAATAAACAGCCTGTAGACATGGATGTTAGCAGCAGGACGATGACAACTCCATCGGGTGACAACTTGGGTGAGCACACAACTGTTAAACAAAAAAGAGCAAGTCGGAATAGTAAACGTGAGCAAGCTGTCTCCTCGTGGGACCAGAGGTCTCTCTATCCTCTTAAATGGCAAATAGTAGCAGTAAGTACATCATCCCGAGCAGGAACTGCAGCATCAACCAAGACAAAACGGTGCAGCAATCGATCAAATTAATGATTAGATTCATATTTACACAGTCATTGAAAAACAGTACACATTAGAGAATACTTCTGTAGAGATTTTCAATCTCAAACCAGTGGTGGTGGTCGTCGTCGTCGTCTTTTCACACAGTTGCAGGAGAGAAAACTGAGCTAAGAAGAGACACAGTCAAAACAACAACTATAGCACAAGTGACGAAAGACACCCTGAAAGAAATAAAAACTGCTCCATTTAAGAATTAAAAAGACAAAAAAAAAAAACAACCGAACGTGTAGTTACTGTATGTCAGGCATATAGGTCCTTCTTCAGCTTGCGTTTCCTCATCTCTCTTTTGCGGTCAATCCTATATTTATCCATTTCAGTTGAAAAACAACAGCAACACAAGCACCACCACCATCACAACAGCAACAGAAGTAGTAGTAAAAAAAATATAGATAGATGGCTTCACTTACATCCAAAGAAGGGGTCTTCGTAAAAAAAAACACAAGCACACACAGGAAAAACAACCCCGAAAATAATTTTGTGTCCTTATAAATATGTACTGGATATTTGCAGCAACAGCAGTAGCAGTAGTAGTAGAAGTGGTGGTAGTGGCAGTAGCAGCAGTCAGCAGCAGTATATGAAAAATCAATGTCGGATGTAATCCAGTGCATACATCAACTTTCAGACAAGTTGATTTTTTTCCATTAACGTCAATGAAATCTAAGATATGTCAACAAAACTTCCAAAGAAAAAGAAAAGTTTGATATTCAAATGAACAAACCGAAAAATCCTAATGCCGCTCCGCCATCAGCCAGAAATCACCACAAAACAGAAAATCGACTGACGCAATATTATTATTATGATTCTTACGATTATTTCTTCAAAAAAATGACGAAAATATCAAAACGATTCATTCAGTCCTTAAAACAATATTATTTCGTCTTCTTTCTTTTGTGTTTACGTTCCTCCATTGCTAGAGAATTCAAGTGTCTGTCTTCATACATTTCCGTAAAAAAAGAATGGAAAATTTAATCAAAATAAATTATAAGCTACTTTACGGTGTCTTACGTCTTAAAAAAAAAGATATATAGCTTTCCTTTTAGTTTCAAATCCATACATTTTAGACGTAGAAATATATATTTAAAGAAAAAAAACCCCAACTTTAGTAAAATAATAATCATAAATCTTAAAAAGAAAATCCATCAACCATTTTAACACCGAAATGTGATACATACTGTCATATGAGATGACGTCACGAGCCAAGTTCCATGCAACTTTCGAATGCTTTTAAGAACATTAGCACATGCCGTCTAATTGCGCATGCGTGTGCACAGTACACATACAGCCGTGCCATCTCCGTAATTGGACACCCTGTCGTCCAGGTTTCTTCTTAAAAAAAAAGCAACTATTAACCCGTTTCCTGCCTAAGGTAGGGTCTAGGACCCATCTGTGACTCTCTGATTAGACATACGGCCAGGGCCGGCCTTAGGGCAAGTTAGGGCAACGTTATCGCCTGCTGCCTTGGGTCCCTCTTACCGCCTGCTGTCTTGGGCCCCACAAACTCTAGGGGCGGCCCTGCATATCATACGGCGGCTGAGTTGTGATGGACACACCAGGTCTCGTCACATCACTGAAGTTAAGTAACCCAACTCAAGTTAGTACCAAGGTGGGAGGTTGGTTGTGAACGTTCGGTGTGCTGCTAATTTCCCTTCTCCTACATCCCCTACGCCTGCCTCACCCGCGAGTAGCCTCCACAGGGTCCGGCCCGTTATGCTATATAGAATTATATGTCCGCCCTCTATTGGCAGTTATGGTCAACATGAGCCATTTCAATAGCACATGGTTGATAGTCTAGATTCTAGAATGTGCTGCGAGCGAGCCTCTACGGCAAGGCGCAAAATGAGACGCAAGGTGACGCAGGTGGCGAAGGTGACGCAGGGTGTAGCAGCCCTGCGAAATTCTGCTAGCAGGCAATCACCGCACATTGAATCACAGCATTTCACCGTACTTGCATCAAATAACAAGAGAACTTCTCCGCTTCACATCGCTTTTTGTTATTGTCACGCCAACTTCACGCAGGAAACTGCGGCATTGGCACTGCGCTTCGCAGGGTCACGTGGCGCAGGCACTGTCAGGTCACCCTGTGACTTGACATGCGCAACTGCATATATTATCATGTGAGTTACAAAAATTTATAGTGAGTCACCCTGCGTCACCTGCAGAGACTGCGTCTCATTTTGCGCTGCGTCTAAGAGGTTGATTGGACACGTGAGGAACCCTTGAAGTCTTAGGGGCTGGCCCTCTCCTATTCAGGTCAGAAAATCGGTACTACGAAATCTGGAGAGAGAAATTCTGTCTCTTGGGATCGGTTCTTGTTACCTGCAATGGATGGTTAAAACGTGACGAATATAACAACGTTCGATGCACGTGACGAAAAGAATTCTGCAGTGCTACATGGCTACACAGGGAGAAATAACGTCCAAATTTTATTCCCCAAAAAAATCCCTAAGTGTTTTCTTTTCTTTCCCTTTAAATAATGCCTAGCCTAGCAGTCAATACAATGAATTTCGTGAAACTTGACCATCTTATCCTTATTTCATAGAAAGAAATTGGAACGAAAACACCACTGTCCGAAATGAAAAAAAAAGATGTTAAAACTCTCGTACATATTTATTTATAGTTTATAAGAAAATCAGCAATAAAACAAAAATTGCATGAATTAGGGAAGAGGGGGGAAACACGTGACGACGTGACGTCACGACAACTCGCATTCAGATAAATATTAATGAAGAGTCCGGGAATCCAATCCTTTTGTTGTTATTGTCGTTATCCTTTTTTTTACTTACAGAAAATAAAGTTTCATATTTCTTACTTAGAAAAGAAAAATTATCTTAGAGATGTCTAGTGTAGACAGGAATCGACAATAAATTGAACCACACCGGAGAATTTTACAATCTGAGAAACGCAATCATTGCTTTTTTGGATATTTGTCAACCACTCAATTCAGAAACATGATTTCCCTCAAGTATTTGTCCATCGAAAACAGTTCAACATGATTAGCTTCACATTCCTTCTGTAACAATCAAACAAAAAAGCAACTCCTAACCCTTCTCCCGCCTATGGCAGGAACGGGTACCCAGTTGTCCCTCTGAGTGGACACAGGGTGATATATTGGTCATAGTCTTTTCTGCAGCCGGTTGCCGGCCAAAGCTGCACCCCTACGCTTATTTATCGTCAGTCTAGTGTTCGTTGGGGAATGCTACCGACGCCAGGGGGCGAGCTCCTACACCTGGAAATTTTGCCTCATCTACCCGTTGCGTAGTAGAGAGGGTTCTTTTACGTGCAAGTGCCATCGTACACCCACACGGGACCTCGGTTTTACTTCTCATCCGAAAGAAGGCACACTCCCGACTTCTCTCTCTCTCTCTCTCGCCCGAAAGAAGCCGACCCACCTCGGTCCAGTATCGAACCTAGAACTACTGACTCAGTTGCCGAGCGTGCTAACCACTACGCCACCGCGGCGGGTTGGTGTCATCAGGAACGTGGATTTTTTAAAAAAACAGAGGATCTCATTACGCTGGCAATCAGCCCCAGCGGTCTGCCTAGGAGGCCTGGACACCGAATGGTGAACGAAACAGACTTTCTCAATTAGAATCAGCTCATAACAACCCATCAGTTTCTGTCAGCACCGAACCTGCACACTCACTGACTGAGTGACTGTCCTTCAAACCAAGAAATGTGCTGCCAGCTGCCGTAAATTTGTTGTCGTTTGTGTTTTAGAGCCCTTCAACTGCAAAAGACATTAGAGTCCCGTCCACCGAGTAGTTCTAATGCAGAGAGTCTGCACCGACACTAAGCTGTTAGGCCAATTTTTGGGTCTTAGTAATTTTTTGTTTTGTTGGTGTTTTAGGGCCCTTCAACTACAAGGTCATTAGAGCCCCGTCCACTGCATAGTTCTACTGCAGAGACTGTACAGACACTACACTAATGTGACGATTATTGGGTATTACCAGTACCCAGTGTTCCCAAGCGGCCACCCATGTTAGTGCTATCTGGGGTTGCGGTGCTTCACTTCAGTGATCAGACGAGAACTTGTGTGCACAACGCAATAAGCCGCTCCCTGGGTAGTAGCAGTACCCGGTGTTACCAAGCGGTCACCCATGCAAGAACTAGCTGGGTTTGCGTTGCTTCACTTCAGTGATCAGACGAGAACTGGTGTGTCCAACGCAATACAGCCGTTCCGGCGACAGTAAAACCAAAACAACAGACACCGTACCAACACCCATTACTGCTATCATCATCCATCTATTGATCAAGACCATGGCCAAGAACTGTCTGTCCATTTGAAAAAAAAAAATACTAGCAGTAGTGGTCATTAGGGGAATCAAGGAACTGATGCATGATTGGACATCAAGGTTTGCAGGACTGAAAAAAACAAACAATTTTTTTTTCGGTTAAGAAATGGCGACAAAGATGTGGACGATACGGTGGCGCCAAATTACAATCTAATGGTGATGCATCGCCAAGTGTCATCAACACAACATCAATGCCCACCCACACATTACATAATGGAGGGGGGAGGGGGGGCCAAAAAAAACTGAACTTTTCTTCAAAATACGTCTTTAGATCTCGGTACGAAAGGAGGTAAGGGTTGGGGGAGAAGAGGAATATTGGGAAACAGTGCAGATAGTGGACAGAAGAAAAAGTACTACGGTTGGTAAGATAGGGCCAGTCAAGAAACCTTCGCCCTAACCCATGTCCATCTTATTTACGGTCAATGAAAATAGTTGCCCAGTCAATTACATCTAAGAATGACAAAAAAAATAATAGCCTTCAATGTCCAGAGGAGAAAAACATCCACAAACTAATATATATCAGCATCCCTCTCATTCTCTCCCTTTCCGGTGCCCTACAGCCCAGAATTGGACCAAGATGACAAGGGAACTAGGAAAGAGGAGAGTGACCCTATGGTGGAGTTTGTCTCTTCAGCACCGGGGTATTGAGAAAAAAAGGCTGCCCACGGGCAGTTTTAATTCAATTCAGAAAAAAAGAAGGCTAAAATCAAAAGGAAAGGAAATCTAATGAAAGTGATGTCCAGCAACAAGAAAAAAAGAAAAGAAATGACTGATGACATCCTTGGACATTTCTTCCGGGGCTAAAATTAGTTACTACATACCAATAATCGTTAGTTCGAGATGAAGGGATAAGTGAAGGAGGGGGTCAACCAAGAGAGGACAGTAAATTTACGACGTACTACGGACAGCGTATAACCCAACTTGAAAGTGATATATAAGGACTATCAAAAACCCTTTCAAGTCGACATTGGAAAGATATATTAAGATCTCACTGGTCAAACAACTTCTTTCTTCAAGGCTGCTCTGAATGTTCAGCCAAAGTGACGTCAGTGCTCTCACCGGACAAACGTCAACTGGACAAAGATACTGTATGTCCCTAAATCGTGTTCTTGTAGGTTGAGCTTCCGGTCGTAGGTTCGCATCCAAATTCGGCCACTTTCTTTCTTCCTGAGAAAGAATGAGGCTTAGATTCAAACAGGTGAATCACCGTGCGAAGGACATGCTGTTTTAGGGCCCTTCAGCTATAATGGTCAGTAGAGCCCCGTCCACAGCATAGTTCTATGTTACTATGTTAGCCAATGGGTTGGGAGTAAACCAAGCAGCCATAACAGGCCGAACCCTTAGGAGGCTGCTGGCGGGTGAGCAGGAAGAGGTAGGTGTAGGGGATGTAGGAGAGGGGAAATTTGCAGCACCCAACATTCACTACCAACCACCCATGTTGGTACTAACGTGGGATTGCGTTGTCTAACTTCAGTGATCAGACGAGAACTGGTGTGTCCAACGCAACTTCGCCGCTTCTAATGCGGAATCTGCACAGACACTACACTATTACAACGATTTTTTGACCCAGTGTTCCCAAGCGGTCACCCATGCCAGTACTGGTTGCGGTTGCGCTGCTTAATTTAAGTGACCATATGAGAATTGGTGTGTCTAACGCAATACAGCCGCTCCGTGCGACGGAAGTACAGAATTTTTGTTTTATTGGTGCTTTAGGGCTCATCAACTACAAGGTCATTAGAGCCCCGTCCGCTGCGTAGTACTAATGCAGAGACTGGTCGGACACTACACTAATACGACGATTTTTGGGTTTTAGCGGTACCCAGTGTTCCCCAGCGGCCACCCATGCTAGTACTAGCTGGGGTTGCGTTGCTTAACTTCAGTTACCAGACGAGAATTGGTTTGTCCAACGCAATAAGCCACTCCCGGAAGTACAAATAATGTATACGAATAAACCTGAGGTAGGTTCCAAGAGCGTCTTGAGTCCCGGATGGAAAACCGGTGGTCCCGGTGCCCTTCCGCATGCTGTGGGTCGTGTTTTCAATCTATCAATTGCACTCCACTGTAAACAATGTTGCAATAAATAAACTTATTTTAATGATACACCTGTCTATTTCCCTGAATTTCTCTACGCTATTGAATTCTGGATTGCTGCAGGCTTTTGGTTTTACATTCCATAAACATGGATCCCCTGCATTAGATTAACTCCTTGATGCAGGGAGGTTGAAGTGGAGTCCTCTGCGATCGGAGAGTCCCAATGAAATTGAAAGGGAAGCTTTACAGGGCAGTGGTTAGGCCCACTATGCTATATGGATCCGAGTGTTGGGCAGTGCGGATCAGCCACCTAAATAGATTGTTTCGTTGGTGTTGTAGGGTCCTTCAACTACAAAGGTCATTAGAGCCCCGTCCACTGAATAGTTCTAATACAGTATTTACAAGCAGTACGCTGTGACGACGATTTTTGGGTATTAGCAGTACCCAGTGTTCCCAAACGGCAGAGCCGGGTTCAACTCGGCGCCATGGCCTCTATATTACAAAATGTATTTTGTTACAAAAGGCCTCGCACAAGCTCGCGCCGGCTCTGCCAAGCGGTCACACATGCTAGCTAGCACTAGCTACGTAAAACAGAATGCCAGTAGCTGAATGCTGAGGGCAGATAGAATGTTAGAGGTAGTTTGGGGGTTGTGGGACATTGAAAGCACCAGGGGCAGTAGAATCCCAAAGCAGACGTGAGAACCGGCTGTAAGTAGGGATATGGTAGTGTGTGGGGGGAGTGGGGGGGGGGACATGGTGGGAGACAGGCAGGAATGGAGGCTGGGCTGGACCTGCAGACAGGGTGTCAAAACGGTAATCTGCGGTTGCGGTCCGCACAATCGATACCATGTAGTTATATGCGGCCTGCCACTAACAGCGTAACGACAGGGGGACATTAGGGAGATTTAGTACTAGGTAAAACGTACGCACGCATCAGCGTCAGAACACCACGTGATCAACGTACGATAAATGTTTAAAAATGAGTTTTTGCACAACGATGTCGCACCCACTTATGATTGAGCTGTGAGCGCCACCTAGTGATTTGCGAAAGGAAACGTGAAAAGCATTGTTTCAAATGCTACGTTGAATCGCACGGTCCTCCGTAGGTCAGGCAAATCGTACGTGCTCCGTATCTCAAGCTGGTGTTTGCGCCTGCGCGTTTCCCTTTTCTTCTGCTAACCGTGACGGACGTTTCAAAAAACGCATTACTAAATCTCTATAGTAGCTCTAGGGCGCAGTTTGAAGAGGGCGTCATGGGCACTGTATGGCCCTCATGACGACTCACGTGTTACCAATGCGACCCTGAGGGTACCTCTAGTTTGACATGCCAGCTATTCACCATACATTTAATGCCAGAGGAGGCGCTACTAGCGGCAGATTTGCAAGCTGTTGTTAACGTTAGCTGCAGCGTCATATATCACTCGATTACAGTGGAGTGTTTCCCGCTTATCTGTTTAACATATTCTAAATAGGGTTAATTTCTCACTGCAACTACTCCCAAATTCATCATCACTTATCTGGGGCCATTTTTCTCTTGTTCTCTGTCTGATACAAAAAAATATCGCAAATATGGCACATTAGAGGGTGAATTACATATTACAGCTTGAGCACCTATACATATATATCTACCTGAGTGCGTAATATCATAAATGAATCCCTGGAGAAACACCGAAGGTAAAGCAACTTAGACAAATAGGTGAATAGAAGAGGGATTTCATTTCCGCCCTAAATAGTCCTCATGATGTTCATTTCAATGATCTTATTAGACCATATTAAATTACTACTTTTTTTCTATTTAATTCAAATGGCTGCTCAACAGCTAACTACATTTTCCTATTTTTCGTATACTCGTCAAAGACAAGAAGGACATCCAACGTCACCTACACATCGACAAAATCCCTGATGGAGACCAAGACAAATATGGAGTGAAGGTAGAACCGGATTGTCGTCTTTTTAACATTTTAAGATACATCAGCCTTTTCTCCTCTACAAGGAATGGAGCAAGAGTCTCTCTCAAAAGGGCCTTACTTTGAAAAGTCGCGTTTCCTTACATCTTAAGGCATCAATTATTCACCAACAGAGACTACTTCACTTCACACTATCCGTTCAGTAATAATCATCACACCGCTTTAACGATTTCTTGCTCAACTTTCTCTCCGCATTCATTGGCCCCAGGCTCTTCACGCTACAAATACAACACTAAAGGTACAAAATGGCACTTACAGAAACTTCAAATGGACTTCTACATACGTGAAAGGATGTCCAGTGATGGTCATTCTTGGTACAGAGGGGAACAGAAAGAGAAAATTTGACCCAAACACTTTCCAAAGGTGGCATTCTAATTCTGACTGCAATGTAAGCAGCCATTTTTGGCTAATTTGGCAGTGGAGAGACTAAAGCCCGGGGCAGACATCCGATTTTTACTCGTGCGGGTGCCGCGGCGACGTCACAACAATCCAATTGCACACACATGCGGCGAAATGCCGCCAGTACACATTTGTCAACTGTGGTCAGTGGATACTAATGACAAAAGGCGTGCATTTTTTGCATACCCGTTGTCCGGCCCGTTATGGCTGCTTGGCCGACTCACCAGGTCTCGTCTGATCCTTGCGTTGGACACACCACTTCTCGTCTGATCCTTGCGTTGGACACACCACTTCTCGTCTGATCCTTGCGTTGGACACACCACTTCTCGCCTGATCACTGAAGTTAAGCACCACAACCCCAGTTAGTACTGACATGGGTGGCCGCTTGGGAAAATTGGGTACCGCTGATACCCGACAATAATCGCATTAGTGCAGTGTCTGTGGAGTCTCTGCAATAGAACTACGCTGTGGACGGGGCTCTAATGACCGTTGCAGTTGAAGAGCCCTAAAACACAAACGGAACAAGAGCGGCACATTGCGTTGGACACACCAGTTCTCGTCTGATCACTGAAGTTAAGCACCGCAACCCCAGTTAGTACTGATATGGGTGGCCGCTTGGGAAAATTGGGTACCGCTGATACCCGACAATCGTCGCATTAGTGCAGTGTCTGCGCAGTCTCTGCAATAGAACTAAACAGTGGACGGGGCTCTAACGGCCTTGTAGTTGAAGGGCCCTAAAACACAAACGGAACAAATGACACAAATCTGCATTAGAACTATGCAGTGGACGGGACTCTAATGACCGTTGCAGTTGAAGGGCCCTAAAACACCAACGAAACAAGAGCGGTAAATTTCGTTGGACACACCAGTTCTCGTCTGATCACTGAAGTTAAGCAGCGCAACCCCAGCTAGTACTGACATGGGTGGCTGCTTGAGAAAACTGGCTACCGCTAGTATCCGAAAATCGTCGCATTAGTGTAGTGTCTGTGCAGCCTCTGCATAGGAACTACACAGTGGACGGGGCTCTAATGACCTTGTAGTTGAAGGGCCCTAAAACACCAACAAACAACAGCCAACGAAACAAAGGGACTTGAAAGACCCTTCAATTTTCGTATTTCAAAATCAGAAATGGTCCTACAATGAGATTAACATTGCGTCTACTTTTCTTTAAAAGAAATAAATAAAAGGAAGTAGTAAAAAAAAAAAAAAGGTGAAGGAGTGAAAGGCGTGGTACTGGGAACAGGACAAAACGCCTGGTCAAGACAGTCTCTATACTGATCAATGAGGCAATTCGTGGACATTTCATCTGTTGTCAGCAGCAGGCAGTTTGTAAATTACAACATGATAGGAAAAAACAACATTTACACATTTAAGGTCTCTCTCTAAACCCCATTGTCCTATGCCCTTTGAGTCCCATTTTAAATTATAAACACTTTCAAATAGAGAGAAGGGGGGGGGGGTTGAAAGATGTACTGTATGAAGTGCCCTTGTCATTCATCGAACATGATATCTGACATTATTCAACTAAATAATCTAGAGTTGGATGCCGCCAGATAAAATAAACCTTTTAGTTAGTGACACGATAGGAAATGTTTATCTGATGAAAACTGACAACACGATGGGCAGGCTGACAGACGCCAGTTGAAAACTAGAACGAATTACATGGGACGAGGAGGCTAAGGAGGGGGTACTTAAACTTCTAGCCCCGAATTATCCACCCTTCCTTGACGAGGTAGTCTTCCGTTATTCCTTTCGAAATCATAAGATATTTATAAATATATAATACATATCTAACACTGCAAGAGCCACCCTCGGTGGCGTATTGGGGAGCACGTTCGGTAACTGCGCCAGTGGTTCTAGGTTCGATACTGGACCGAGGTGGATTGGCTTCTATCAGGCGAGTGAGAGAGAGAGACTTCGAGTGCGCCTCCTTTCAGATGAGAAGTAAAACCGAGGTCTCGTGTGGTGTACAATGGCATTTGCTCGTAAAAGGGCCCTCTCTCTACTGCGCAACGGGTGGAAGACGCAATATTTCCAGGTGTAGGAGCTCGGGGGAGTGCCCCAACGAACAGTAGACGGACGATAAATAATCATAGTTTTGGTCGACAACCGGCTGTGGATAAAGACTGTCCAATATATCGCCCTTGTGTCCATTAAGAGGGACAAGATGGGTTCCCGATCCTGCCCTAGGCGGAAAAAGGATTAGGAATTACTTTTATACATAACAATGCAAGGTGTCCATCCTTCTTTCCAGTCAACGTAATATAAGAACGTTCCTTTCTTGTTCTTTTTTTTTTAGTATTCCTCGAACGACTTCAACCATAATGGCTAAGTTGACAAAGTGTAGATATTTCAACAAAAAACTATTTAAATAGATTTATACGCAAAAGATTCATAAACAGATTCGACCACAGATATGTACAATTTTGACACATTTCGTGTTTATGTTGAAGTAGGTGAACTGGCAACAAATATGGAGAACTATTAGAATCGAGCGCGTGCTTTATTGACGCATGCGCAAATATCCCCAATTGGCAGCAATAGCCGCGGTGTCTTAACGGGTAGGGTGACTCGGCTCGAGATGGGAAGTTAAGGTCGTCTTGGTGAAGTGTGCCAAGGCAAGGCGCAAAATGAGACGCAGGGTGACGTAGGGGGCGAAGATGACGCAGAGTGTAGCAGCCCTGCGAGATTCTGCTAGCAGGCAATCACCGCACATTCAATCGCAGTTTTTCACTATACTTGCATCAAATAACAAGAGAACTCCTCTACTGCGCTCCGCAGGGTCACGTGGTGCAGGCACTGAGTCACGTCACCGTGCGCAACTACATACTATCATGTGAGCCACAGAAATTTATGGTGAGTCACCCTGCGTAACCTGCGGAGACTGCGTCTGCTGGGCTTAACTGCTGAACTTCGTGATTCTCAGGGTCGATACTAACCACGACCAACGGGGTGGGAAGCCTCGGGAGCGGCTTATTGCGTTGGACGCACCAGTTCTCGTCTGATCACTGAAGTGAAGCAACGCAACCCCAGCTAGTACTAACATGGGTGGCCGCTTGGGAAAACTGGGTACTGCTAATACCCCCCCAAAAAATCGTCACATCCGAGTAGTGTCTGTGCAGTCTCTGCATTAGAACTACGCAGTGGACGGGGCTCTAATGACTTCTGTAGTTGAAGAGCCCTAAAACACCAACAAAACAAACAAACAAAATTGGGAAGCCTCAGTCTCCGATTAAAGGACGGAAACGTTGACTGCGGTGTTCAACTCTCATTAGCGTCAATCTCATGACGTCAGAGAATGGCAACCTGCTGATTAGTTAATATATTGAAACGATGGAGCGCTCTAAAACATGATGGAGCCTATCTAGCGTAATAGGTCACATTATCATCATCTTAATGCCCTTATCTTGCCTGTGGCAGGGTCGGGTCTGCTAGTTCTGGCCCTCCATTTACCCCAATCACCCACTAGGTTCCCAGCCAGCGGAAAGTCACGTGACTTTTGATATGAACTGATCGATCGAGTGAGCGATGACGTCATTACACGCGCGTGCTGAGCTCAACCAATCACATACTTGGATTTCAGCACGAGACTCCTCAAAAGTGTGTACTTTTTAGGCTACGTCCTCGAGAGTTCACGAGTGACGCGTAGAAGCCAAAAGAAATGGCGGTCACAGCTAATGAATGCCGTCTTTCTATTCTTGAATATTATTAATTAATTATCCCTTCGTGACCATAGCTGTTTAGATGAAATATGAACATTTTTCTTGTTATCTCATGCGACGACGATGTTCACACTTAAAATGGATTTACTTGTAGTATAACATTGTACTTTTCTACTCGCCGAGTCACGTTTACGAGAACGTCATTACATAACGTTCTCTTTCTCTCGCGCCATGATATCATTACAGTACAGAAGTTGGAATACAAATCAAATCGGATCAAGATTTTCCGCAAAGTAAGTAATACTAGATTAGTAGATGTCGATATCAAACGGATAAAGAAATAAGAGTGGAAATAGAAATAAACCATTCGACAAAACTCAAATGAAATTAAAACCACCAGGATCGGTTTCCACCATTAGTCTTATTTAATCCCTATGCTGTATGTGGTCATTTTGACCAAAAGCACAAGCGCCGTTCAAGTCAATTTCGAGTCATTAACCAAAAACCGAGCTCTTCATTGTCAAAAAGAGTCGCATTTTTGTGCAAATGTCCCTAAAAAGATAAAGGTTGTCAACAGCAGTAGTAACAACAACAATCAGGAGAAAGGAAATGTTAGCCAAATGACCACCACCAGTTAAACACAAGTGTCATGCTGAAATGTCCACCTACAAAAGCGGCCCCCATCTCTCTTTAAATACCAACGGCGTCATTATTTCAACGCAGAAGAATTATCAACACTAATAATGATGGCCAAACAAAAGACATATCGGAGATGACCAAAGGAGGACCACCTTCTCCCTCCGTCCCTCAAGCGCATCATAATGGTAAAGAGGAATCTAAAAGCGTATGGCAGGCTAAGTTCTACGGACACCGATGAGTTGTATCTGACCACAATCATCACCAGCTAATAAACAAAGCTGCTTGCTGCTGCTACAGCCACTGACCACAAATAAAAAAAAGATATTTAATTAGTCAGATAAATCATCGAGGATCAGAATCCTGTGGTCAACACTTCTCTATCGATAAATCATCATCGTCAGTCCAAATTTCGGTGTTCCAGGGTTCAGAAGACAATAGCCGCGAAGTCACTTCCCCTCGTCAGTGAAAGAGGGGAGGGGGGCCTACGGGCTACCGACCTCGACCCATCAGAGAATCAGGGGAAGAGGCGCTAGCCTGCGAATTAGTAGAAATATGGTCAGAAACCAGAGAGAAACTTCACCACTTTATATTGTCTCACTCAGTGATGCAGCTGCCAGCTTGGTATGTGCATAGCGTGAAGGCAACCCGAGTTCAATTCCCTCCGATGCCGACACGAATTGAAATCAATTTCTTTTATATTCTGTGACTAGAGGGTTGGGGAGAACTGTTTTAAAATCTTTAATTATCACTCTGAAAACACTAGAGGCACGTCTCTTACACATAAGATTATTTTCTTAAATAAAAAACTAAATAAATTGCTTCAATGCGTCTTAGTTGATAAGAAGCATAAAAGTCAACACTCATTCTTTTGATTAATCATATCATTAGCCTCCCCCCTCCCCCGCCCTCCATGGCTCTCCCTCCCAAAAAATGTCTAATTAGATATTAAATAAATAGTCATAAAATCTTATGTTTTTCTTTATAATCTCCTAATACTCCTTAGCTTTCAATATCTTATTTTTCTATATATAGAAACGACCACTGAAATGCGATAAGACAGGATTTTATGATCAGGCCTCCGTTTCCTACACTGCTCTAATCAGCGATGAATACCAATTAGGGCCGATATCTAAGACTTTTTATTTTCCGTCTCTCTCTCTCTCATAGGACCTAATGATTAATACGAAATTAATGAATAGTCTAAGTTTAATATTTTTTTGAAGTAGGAAACAGGAGAGGGGCGAAAGAAGGGAGACAGAAAAGAAGAAAGGGGTAGGTGAAAGGGTTGAAGGAAAAACTAAGCTGTGATTCTTCAATTTCAAAGGCTTGTCTCGTAACAAATTAAATATGCAAAACAGTGAATTTTAAATAGCCTACTATCAAAGTGACATTGAGCCAGACAAAATGTCCTAAAAAAAGATCACAAAGGAAACTTCAAAGTGATCGCCACCAGTGATTTATTCCTGATAACGAGCGGACACAGTCTGCAGAATAGAACCGGATGTTGGCACGTCCAGAGAAAACAGACCATGAGGTTATGCAGGTCCTAAAATGTCAATTAAGGTCATAAGCTCTCTCTGCATGATAAGCCAAGGACTTCCTAAACTACGGACATGTTGTCAAACTAGAGTAGCGAAAGGGCTCTTTTATGTGCTGAGGGTCACAGTGCGCCTACTCCGCAACTGGCTTTATTTAGGAAAGTTGCAACGTTACAGTTAGATATGGTAATTTAACGCTGGCCTGCCTCTCTACTGTTGAAAGTAATTTACCGACACCAGATGGAAGTGGTTGAGCACCGGTTTTACCTCCTCGATCCGACGAGCGGAGCCCTTGGCCGCTCAGAAAGAAGCTACCACAGATTTCGGCCAGGATCGAGCCAGTAACCGTCAACTCATGAATTAGGCAGGTTACCTGTAATCTACCGAGATGGGTCATGGCTATCAATGCTACAGACAACATCTCCAAAGAGAAATGGTCTCAGTGGTAGCATGCTGAGCTAGTGAGTCCACAGTTACAAGTTCGGTCCTTTTCGAGGTGGGCCAGAAGGAATGAGCACTTCCCCTCCCTCTAAATATTTGCCTTTCTTCCGTCCAGAATGGGAAGTTGATGTCCTACTCTGTGTGGTGCACACGATGTCCCCACTGCAAGTCAATGAACACTTTCTATGCATAATCATCATCGTCTCTTATCCCACCTGTGGCAGGGTCGGGTCGGTACTACTCCTGCCTATCTCTCACCAGGTCTCCCCGTCCACACCACACCGCCATATCCTTTCGAAAAACCAGCTCCTACGTCTGCTTTGGTCTCCCCCTGCCCATGGTGCTTCCGAACAACCGCATTCCTGTAATGGACCTAACGAGCTCCTTCTCCCCTCTTCTCATTACGTGTCCATACCACCTCAGCCTACTCTCCCTCATTTTTCCCGCGATGTTCCCCATCCCAAAGCTACCCCTAATATACTCCTACCTAAGGCTATCAGCTCTCGACACCTCACTCATATACCCCAGCATTTTCATCTGGGCTACTTACATTCTATTGAGGTGGCTCTTCATCACTGCCCCCAACACTCTTGATCCATATATCATAGGTGGCCTAACCACTGCCCTTTTAGAACACTTTCGTATGGGAGTGGCGAATTGCGTTGGACACACCAGTTCTCCACTGATCACTGAAGTTAAGCAGCGCAACCCCAGAGCTAGTACTGACATGGGTGGCCGCTTGGGAAAACTGGGTACTGCTAATAACCAAAAATCGTCGCATTAGTGTAGTGTTTGTGCAGTCTCTGCATTAGAACTATGCTGTGGACGGGGCTCTAATGACCTTGTAGTTGAAGGGTCCTAAAACACCATCAAACAAACAATTTAGAACACTTTCGACGCAAAATATACAAATCCAGCAAAACTGGCTGGTGTAGGAGAGGTTCGCCTCCAAGGCATCGGTGAATTACCTATCCTGCAGTAGAAAGGCTATCGTTAAATATAACCAAACCTTGTAGTAAATCAAGAAGTGCAAAAAAAAAAAAAAAAAATTACTGTTTTATTTTAGAAGATGGGATGGAGGAAAAAACAAGACAAAATATAAACAATCGCAGGGACAAATATTTTATGGGGTCTACCCACCTGGAATAGATCTCACAACCCGAAATATTCGAGGAAAGCTACTAAAGGCTACCCTATTGATATTGACTGTAACTATGACAGACTAGAGACTATCAAAAGGAAATTAAGAGCAGTGTATGTTGGGTTGATTGAGATGTGAAGAGGGGTACTATAAACACAATGATTGAAACTTGTAAATAGTCTTGCTGACCTGACTGACCGTTGATGCAGAACAGAAAACGAAAGACGGGGGCGGAATTGAAATGAATTGAATAAAAGGATTTAGGGGATCAGCTGCCCCCACACTTTTACGCACACGATATTTTCTCTATTTTGCTTCCTCTTTCAAAATGCTTACAAAACAATAATTTGCATTTAATCATTTTCATAATGCTCGTTTTTGAATTCATTAAAACGTTCAGCGGTGTGTGAATAAAATAACATTTGCTCCTTTTCTCGTCGTCGTCGACGTCATCATTATTCATTCAACCCTTTCTTTTAGTCAAAAATTGATACCAAAAAGTTAAGTGCTGTTTTTTTTTTACGACCATTACATTAGCTATGATAAATAATCAAGTAGTCTAGTGAATATTATCAACCGCAGAATTTAAATTTGATACTACAACGAAGACTAACAGACTGTTGAAATAGTAACATTGAGCACAGTTTTGGCAGGAATTGAACTCGTGTCAAATAGACACCAAGCGAAATCGAATCCCTTCGCCTCATCAGGCGGCAACCACAACAAGGTTCAATCCGACTTTAGGCGAATTAATAAATAGTACTAATTTAATTTTAAAAAGGTCCCTGTTGGAATATGAAACTTAATTAATTTGGATATTAAACGGACTATAACAAATTTAGATATTTATAGAGAGAGAAAGAGAAAATGAAGGGAGAACAAGACAAACGCCATTTCAAAATTTCGTTCCAGTTTCTTTAATAAATGGTCCTGAGACCGTAGATAATCAAATTAAATTTCGATTTTGATCGCTAGGCTAATTCACCATAATCATTATCATCCCATATATATGGAGTTTAATTGACATTTACGCATCTTTAGATTTATAAAATGTTATATTAATGGATAGTAAATAACTCGATGTCCCGAGATACGATTGGAATATATAGCACTGCAGAAAGTACGATTACCGTAGGCCCTATTACTTTGCAGAATTCTACAAAATGCAACTGAATTAAAAAAAAATGTTATCATGCAAACTGTAACTAAAAATCTAGATTCAAGTTCATACATACCAATAGATTTTTTTTTAAAAAAAAGGTAAATCAAAATGAAATTTTACGAAAGATGCAGTTAAAATGTCATACAACTAACTGTTGCAACTTTTCACCGCAACGACACTTCGCCTCTCTAATTTTAGATTTAAAACTTAAAATAACTATTTCACGCAGAAAAACTGGCATTCACACTACAAACAACAGAAATAACACCAAAACATTTTCGGTAAATAATATAAAAGACAAAAAAAAAACACAGCGAAAATGCAACCATGCCGAATTAATACACACAAGTGAAATGCATAACACCACGCGCGGCCGCGAACCTCAATACTAGCTTACCACTACAAATTATTTTAAAATTGTCAATTAATTCAAGTTCTAAAATTCAATTCCATATAAAATAAACTATAGGTAATTAAAATAGTATAATAATTATAAAGAGTAGAAGAAAAGGAAATAAGATTAGACATTATTTTCTGCAATTTCGGCTTACCATTTTGCGGTCAGATGGACAGCATTCGGTATCCAACGGTCGAAATGTGATGAAGAACTTAAATTTCGTCAATTAACATTATATCTTAAAGAATTATTAAAAGTTTAAATTTCATTTTTTTACTTCGCCAATCTCACTCACTCAGTTACAAACGTCCACATGAACGTTTAGACTAATACTAAACTTATGCGGTGATGATACTTTCAGGAATAAAAACTAACATCTTTGTGCAGTTGTAGCACAAATCCAACAACATATTTTTTTTTTTCTTTGTTCGTCTAGGTTGCAATAATCAACATCTAATTTCAGCGACAAGACAAGCAGTTGAAAAACGTAATAAAAACTAGTTAGGTAACTGCATCAGGGTGAAAAGGATGGAGGGGAGTGGGGGTATACTAGGGTTGAGTACAAATCACAGTCCATGCCTGTTCCGCCATTTTAGAACAAGTAGAAAATTGTTGATCATCAAGCGACAACAAAATAATTTCAAAACTAATGTTTTTTAAAAGAGGATTGCACTTTGAAAAACTCAAGAAATGTGTTTCAGTTACCAACAGGCAGTGAAACAACAGGCTGCCGTCTATCGAGAAGAAAAACCGCGAAATGCAATGACAAAAATACCGATACTCGCATTGGTAGCAGTACGGGTTTGAAACGAGCTACTTTTGCCGGAAAGTTGAATCGGCAAAGCGGCAAACTCACGATCAATTGCAGTGCTGAAGGAAAGATCCATCACAGGTCCACAGGGGCTTAGGAGGGAGAAAAGGAAGAAGAGACCTCCGCCGCCTGCGCAAGACACAAGGCCAGCAGCGCCATCCTAAAATGATAGTTGTGTTGCTTTTCTGTCTGTCTTCTTTTTTCCCCTCAACAAAGTTATTAGGAGAGGATTACATTAAATTGGCAAAAAGTGGAAAAGTGGCAAAGATTGGAGCACTGCCACGACGACGGCTCGCCTCCGAATAGAACCGTGCCACAACCAACACTGTCTGGTTCCAGCCACAGTTGACTTCCAAAAGGTTAGCTAATCTAACCAGGGTTGGAATTCTGAGCGCGTGCATAGAACCGTGGCCAATCGCAACGTCCGAACTCCTGTGAAAGATACGCGGCACTAGGTGATTGGTGAATTAAATAGAATGCCTCTCTCCCCCTTATTCCAATCCCGCCTCCAATTGCACGTGCGTTCCATTGTATGCTAGTGATGGGGTCATTTCACATCAGTCCGCGTTCGTAAAGCCCAGCGCAAAGTGAGACGCTGTCTCCGCAGGTGACGCAGGGTGACTCACTATAAATTACTGTGGCTCACATGATAGTATGGAGTTGCGCATGTGAAGTCGCAGGGTAACGTAACTCAGTGCCTTCGCCACGTGACCCTGCGGAGCGCAATGCCAATGTCGCAGTTTCATGCATGAAGTTGGCGTGACACTAGAGTTTTCTGGCTGCGGTTCTATCCGACGTACGCTACGCAATGCAGACGAATCGTGAACTGCGCAGACGCACGCCGTATCTGAGTTTGCGCCGTTGACAATTCGTCTGCATTGCGTAGCGTACGCCGGATAGAGTCGCAGCCAGAATACTCTCTAATAACAAAAAGCGGTGCGAAGCAGAGAAGTTCTCTTGTTATTTGATGCAAGTATGGTGAAAAACTGCGATTCAATGTGCGGTGATTGCCTGCTAGCAGACTTTCGCAGGGCTGCGTCACCTTCACCACCTGCGTCACCCTACGTCTCATTTTGCGCCTTGCCTACAGCCCAGCGCCAAATGAAACGCAGTCTCCGCAGGTGACGCAAGGTGATTCACCATAAATTTCTGTAGTTGCGCATGTCAAGTCGCAGGGTGACGTGACTCAGTGTCTGATTGCCTGCTAGCAGACTTTCGCAGGGCTGCTACACTCTGTGCCACCTTCGCCACCTGGGTCACCCTGCGTCTCATTTTGCGCCTCCTTGCCTTATGAAAGCTATTTAGTGACAAGGACGTCAGTCACACGACTACGGAATACGGAGGAAGGAGCTGGTCAAGCAAATCTTTTTCGCCCACTTCTTCCATCACAGTATCGAAACGATGGCGAATTGAATCCTAATAACCAGAAATGACGATCAGCGGTAAGAAAATGTATACAAGAGTGTCAAGGGGATTATCACAAGGAAGAAAATGACGTCGGACCTTGAAAGTACCTCAGCAGGAAAACTTACTCTAGTGTAATTCCCGATTATTTATTCGGTTATAAACGTGAACATGGTCTATCGTAAATAAAGATTTGTTGAACGAGGGTCACTCTGGCCGAGGCGAAGAGTGGTTACCCCCAAACCCCATCCTTTGACGTAACAACAACAACAACAACTGTAGAGAGGAGAGAAATAGCAAGTGCGAAGGTTGATCATAAATTAGCTAATACACACACACACACACACCGAAGCAGGGTGCGACACAGCAAGATATTTAGTTGGCAGACCTGCGCAATCAACACAAGTTTGAAATTTCCGGTGTACTGATTGTCATCAAACGAGAAACAAAAATAATAATAATAAAAGTGAAGAAAAAATTCATCGGCTGAACAAGCAGCATTGAATGACGTCATCCGCACGTGCGCTGCAATCTACATCGCCTGGTTTTCTAACTAAGCATGCGCGAACTAACATTCTAAAAATCAAGTCGCCATTATTTTATTCTTTTTAATGCTTTCATGTGTCGGCGAATTCAAGATGGCGCATAGAATACAAAACATCAAAGTCAAGTCGAGCATTCAAATAACTACCATTGGCCATACAAAACTAAAAGAGCAATTTTTGCCAAAATTCTGTTTTTTAAGCAGCTAATCATAAAAAAAAGTATATCAATAGCATCTTGGAAATTTCTGCAGACGAAGTTAAATTTGCACTCTTCTCGCGGTTGGGAGAAATAATAACAGGTCAGTTGCAAACACTGTTATGATGCAGGTGAAAATCAATTCTTTTTCTCTTTCTAAAAATGACCTTATTGAGAAAAATTTGGTTTTTTTTTTACCAGTGTAAGCAATGCTTCCAGCACATCTCAGACTTTACTAACTTCTCAGAAATGTACTGTAGATTTCTAGTGAAATGTGTGGTTGGTAAGTACAGCTCAGGAAGTATACAGTTCTTGGCTCGCAAACTAACGAGCAGAGGTTCGATTCTGATTCAAGTTTATATATCTTTTAGTGAGAAGATGCGATGTAGGAGAGGGTGTTACGAAAGTTTTTCACGGTAAATATGATATTAAAGCTTTTATGACATGGAGAAAAATGTGCAGAAATGTCTAGAAACAAGGCACTAGTTTTCTAACTCACAAGAGGGGGATAGGAATCGTCCCATGACAGGCTTCTTAAACTATAGCTGTGTCCTTGTCACTGTATCTTCTTTTTCTGCTTTTTTTAAGTTCAAGAAGAGAGCCTGGTGGAGGTAGGGGTCCAGACAGTGACAAGGGACAACACACAGATTGCCATTTACGTCACGAGACATGTTATCACCCTCTTCCTCTTGTTCAGTCCCCTTTCTTAAAATTCATGTAAGGCCTTGCTATCCCGGTGATGATTAGGAATGGATAATCTCACTGTAAATAATCTGTTTTCACTGGTAGATCATTTCATTCACAGTTGACGACACCAGGTGACGCTAATGAATACTACTGATGTCTATGCAGCTAAGTGATCCTGCAGAAGTCCTTTCTGGGGATGTTAGCTGTTGCTTTCTACGCCATGTAGCCTGAACGCATGCATATTTAAGGTATGTAGGGAAGTGGTATGATAAGAAATTTGGGGGCGCGGAGGGGATGCAGACCAATGCAGTTCGCTACTGGTAAGAAAATAACAAACTTTTAAGAGAGAAAAAATTTAGAGAAAAGCGATGAAATAAATTGAAATCGATTTTTCGATTTCTTATTTGATAGGTGAGAAGAAATGCTGCGTGTAAAACGAGGGTGGAAGATAATACATTTGAAGAGTGCACCGTCTTTTTTTCCCATTGCAAAATGTTGCAAACTGTCGCCACTTTATCTTTACATTAGCAAGTGAAAGTGAGTTCGAGGCCCACCTTACACTACAAGTCAAACACACGACACATGAAGGTAAGCAATTAATACTTGTTTTTATATTCAATAGCAATTAACCCTTTTCTCACCAATGCCTACTTATTTACCGTCGGCATATTGTTCTTTCGTTCGGGGACCACTAGATAGCGTGCTCGATTTATTTCGCCAATGGTTGGAGAGCGGCTTATTGCGTTGGACACACCAGTTCTCGTGTGATCACTGAAGTTAAGCAGCGCAACCCCAGCTAGTACTGACATGGGTGGCAGCTTGGGAAAACTGGGTACTGCTAATACCCAAAAATCGTCGCATTAGTGTAGCCTCTGTGCAGTTTCTGCATAAGAACTATGCTGTGGACGGGGCTCTAATGACCTTTGTAGTTGAAGGGCCCTAAAACACCAACAAACAACAACACCAATGGTTCTAGGTACGATACTGGATTGAGGTGGGATTACTTCTTTCTGGGCGAGAGAGAGAGAGAGAGGTCCCGAGTGCACTTTCTTTCACATGAGAATTTAAACCGAGTTGTTGCTTTTTGGTGTTTTAGGGCCCTTCAACTAGAAGGTCATTAGAGCCCCGTCCACAGTGTAGTTGTGATGCAGAGACTGCACAGACACTGCACTAATGTGACGATTTTTGGGATTAGCAGTACCCAGTTTTCCCAAGCGGCCACCCATGTCAGTACTAACTGGGGTTGCGCTGCTTAACTTCAGTGGTCAGATGAGAACTGGTGTGTCCAACGCAATTCGTCGCTCTAATTTAAACCACGGTCCCGTGTGGTGTACAATGACATTTGCACGTAAACAACAACACCCCCCCCCCTCCCCCCAAGAAGATTGACCCATTGAACGATCCATTTTTAATGGATGACGTAGCAGATGAGAAATGTTTAAGAGTAGACTCATGATTTATTCAATAATTGTTTTAAGTTTGAAACTAAGTAGGATGAGTAAGGGGCGAGTTTTCGCCGAGTTTTTGGCAAAGGGCACGTAACCGTAGGAAGAAAAAAAAATAAGAGATGAGCAAACGACAGGGTTAACTAACAGCAGTATGAATGTCACGTGACGTCATATTCACGTAATACAGTATAACTGTGGCTCTCTTGGTTTTTTGAAATGTAGTTTATAGATGGTGGGCTCAATTCCAAGGTAGAATTTTTAAGTAAGTAGTTAACATGCCTCTCTTTCTTACTCCTCTCCCCTAGTGCCCCCCTACCGCCTACTAAAACGAAATCAGAACTGAAATCTCATCACGTACATGTAATGAGAGTTGAGTGTTAACTCTCTCATCGTACAAGTATATAAATGAGGACAAGTAAACGACGATTACGACGCCCCAGCAAATGGAGACTTAGTTCAAAGATGGAGGGATTTTTTTTGTTGTTGTTTAAAATACCGCATGCCAACACCAATGTAATCAGCTGTGCCCTGGGACGGGGGAACACTCGCTCCCCTTCGCTCTAGCTGTCTGGGACCCCCCCTCCCGCACCGTATAAATTAACATATCCAAAGTGAAGTCTGAAATCTTAAGCCCCCTCCCCTTTTTGTTCATAATTAAAATTACCGATTATTATTATTATTATTATAAATAGATGATTCAAATATCGGCAAAGGCCCTCTCTTGGCAAAGACAGGAAAAGGAAGGAAAGGGCCGTGTAACGAGACGAGACAGACGCCACAAAAAATACATTAGGCACTTTACACGCCCACAAATGACGTCAGAATGACTGCGGTTAAAATAAAAAGATAGACTCTCTATTCTGAATGCTAAATTCTTATCCCATTTTTCGCTTTTCACGACAGTAACAAGCAGCAGCAGTCACAATTGACGCAGTTTGAAGGATTTTCAATGGCGTTCCAGAGGCATTTTTTTGGCAAATCTCGAAATGGGACCTTTGTCTCCTTTTCCCCCCTCTTTCCGGAATCCCGCCCGCCCCTCACTTCAGCTCTTTCTGGAAGTTGGAACTTGAGCGACAGACATCTACCAAAACGGACTACGATTACTTGACGATGGCCCATCTACGACTTTTGTTCTTTGTCCTTGACTGCAGGCATCTTTTGGACTTCCCTCTTGCCCGCAAGACACCAGGATTGATCCTACAACCATGCGCACAGACGAATTTCGGTTCGTTGGTGTTTTAGGGCCCTTCAACTACAATGGTCATTAGAGCCCCGTCCACTGTGTAGTTCAAATGCATAGTCTGCACAGACACTACGCTGTTACGACGATTTTTGGGTAACAGCAGTACCCAGCGTTCCCTAGTGGTCATCCATGCTAGTACTAGCTGGGATTACTTTGCTTAACTTCAGTGATCGGACGAGAACTGGTGTATCTAACGCAATACAGCCGCTCTGGACACACCAACGTGAAAGCACGCTGACCACTGAGTCACACCGAGGCGGACTGCTAACAGTTGGAGGCCCACTAATACTAGCTTGTGTCCCACTACAGTGGTGCCCATTCGGGATGGATTTTATTGGTGTTTTCGGGCCCTTCAGCTACAAGGTCATTAGAGCCCCGTCCACTGTGTAGTTCTAGTGCAGAGACTGCACAGACACACTACACTAATGCGACGATTTTTGGGTATTAGCAGTACCCAGTTTTCCCAAACGACCATCCATGTCAGTACTAACTATGGTTGCGTTGCTTAATTTCAGTGATCGGACGAGAACTGGTGTGTCCAACGCAATTGGCCGCTCCCTTCGGGATCGAAGGGGCATACTTTGGGCTCCCCTGTTAGCGAAGGAAAGCACTCTGTCTAAACCTGGATCGAACCTGTAGTCCCACCCGCTATCTTTGTGGCATCGAGCAGGTGGGCCCCATTTTGGTTGGCGAATGGGTTGCACAAACGGATCAATGATCCGCAGAGCGAACGTTCCGTCGGAAGCGGTGTTGTTTCGCACACCGTGAACTCATTCATCCGATAAGACATTTAACGGGTTAAAGGAAATGGTGCGGTAAATTGACGGTGTCGTTTTACGATCTGGACGACACTTAAAGGACATGCAACTAATTGACTGCCCCCACGTTCCTGTCGAAAAAAAAATAATTGTCCTAATTGAAAGGAAGAGTGCAGTCATCTGTCGTCCATTTTACCTTAAAGGCAAGGACTTCCTGGTTCTTTTTTTTTATTATTATTACCCCACCGCCCGGGCCCCTGACCACTTCTCTGTACTTCGTTGACAGACAGACACTCGGGTTGATTGCAGAGAAAGATTTGGAACAACATTAGAGAGGACTGGAAATAGATCGGTTCCGGGAAAGCTAACTTTTGAGGTCATCCGCATTCTGGGGCAGACAGGCAGGCAAGTGATCTACCCATCAGTTTGTCAACAATGGGCGGTGTTACACAACCCTCTTCTAAGACTCAACTAGTGAATATCATCTCTTGGGGAGGGAGGGTAATAGTCCACCTTCGCTTTATTCTAATTTACAGCGCCTTCTAATAAACGGCGCATTGTTTATTAAAGGTTCTGAGTTCATCATCATTATCACAATGCACTTATCCCGCCTGTGGCAGGGTCGGGTCTGTGGGCCCACTGAAAACATGCTCTGACTGGAGTCATCCCAGCCAGTCATCTGGAACCCACAGGAATATTGGCTGGGTCTGTGGGGGTGCCTTATTAAAAGTACTGTAAACAGCGCCCTCCAATAAACGGCGCATCAAAAAAACCTATGAAGAAATTAACGGCGCGCCGTTTATTTAGAATAAATACGGTATACGTTTTTAAAACATTGCGCACTATAGACCAGTGTCCTGCAAGGTGCGAACGAGGGACAGACAAACGGCGGTAGTGGCCACAAAAGAGCCACGGCTGGGAATTGAACTAAGTTCACCTGTGCACCAGACGGACGCATCAACACGACATACTGGTTATACTTAATTAGGGTGGATTCATTTTCCTCTGACGATAGTCTAATTAATTAACTTGCTTCATTTGAGTACATGGTTCGCAGGATCGATTCTGGCCTGGAGATAGGAAGTTGTTTTTTAGTCGGAGAGGAGGAGAGGGGGGCGGACGAAGGAGCACGGGCGGCCCAAGATAGACTTCCGTCTCAGATGATGGGCATGTGCAACGTCATCACTGCAACCCAACTGAACCCTTGCTACACGGAGCCTCTGGCATGTGGAAGTAGTAGAGAGTTGCCGGCACGTTTTTTTTGTTTTGTTAGTGTTTTAGGGCCCTTCAACTACAAGGTCATTAGAGTCCCGTCCACTGTGTAGTTCTAATGCAGAGACTGCACAGACACGATTTTTGGGTATTAGCAGTACCCAGTATTCCCAAGCGGCCACCCATGTTAGTACTAACTGGGGTTACACGTTGCTTAACTTCAGTGATCCGACGAGAACTGGTGTGTCCTACACAATGAGCCTCTCCTTTGCCGGCACTAAAAACAAACTGACGAAGTCAACTAAATAAATAAATAGCCAACCGCAGACCGGAATCGAACTTTGGCGCACGACCTCGGAAGAATTTTTACGCTAAGTGCTTACACATCACATTTGATTGACTGCTCGTTAGGGGCGCGCATATAGAGTTTCCGTAAAACATTTGTCGATTGAGAAGAAAACAAGGATCATCAATTGTAGGACGGCTGTCTGAAAATATGACTTTGATATCCGCGGCAGGCATTCAAAACCCCTTCCTCCCACGCACCTCATCCCTAATCCCTCCATACCCAAATAACCCATTACGTTTTTTTTACCCCATTCGTATTGGCCAGCCATCCATCATGCATGCGCGCGCATGTCTCGTAAGGCGGAAGTCGACCAATTTCTTCCGTTATCGAATAACTGCACCATTGGTATTGTTGCCAAGATGGTGAAAAGGAGAAAATGATTAATTCTCGAGTAACTCTCTCCCCTCCCGCGTTTATAGGGCCCTTAACAACAACTGGGGCCGAAATAAGAATTAAAAAAAAAAGAGAGAGAACCGTGACCAATCCTGTCGCAATCCACTCCAGCCCTAAATTTACCTACGATTAATCGATAGTGTTATGGCATGATACATTGCAGGGATTGTTAAGGCAGACAGGTACCTGCAATGAACCTTTGCTGGATACAAATGAATGTCAGCAGTCTCAATTCTGAGTGATTTGTACCCGAAGTTAGAGGGCGTTCGTGTCTATAAGAAGGGCTCTGTTTGCCTTGCAGCATGGGCGCCTTGTGCTGCTACACCCTCTTCCACTAGCCAGGGCAGAAAGCTACATTTTCGTTTAGAACAGAGGGAAGACCCGTCCAGGTAGCCTACGCAGGAGGTAGCGTGCTTCATTAATGAGTTAGTGGTTCCAGGTTCGTTACTGGATTGAGGCGAATTGGCTTCTTTCGGGCGAGAAAAATGGGTGGGGTGCCGAGAGCGGCTTCTGTCGGATGGGCCCTACCGTGTGGCGTGTACCATGTCACCACCGCACGCTAAAGAACCCCTGTCTACTATCAAAACGGAGAGGGGGGGCGAATTGCGTTTGACGCACCAGTTCTCGTCTGATCACTGAAGTTAATCAGCGCAACCCCCGGCTAGTACTGACATGGGTGGCCGCTTGAGAAAACTGGGTACTGCTAATACCCTGTAATCGTCGCATTAGTGTAGTGCCTGTGCAGTCTCTTCATAAGAACTACGCTGTGGGCGGGGCCCTAATGGGGAGCGGCGAATTGCGGTGGACACACCAGTTCTCGTCTGATCACTGAAGTTAAGCAGCGCAACCCCCAGGTAGTACTGACATGGGTGGCCGCTTGGGAAAACTGGGTTCCGCTAGTACCGAAAAACCGTTACATTAGTGTAGTTTCTGTATCAGAACTACACAGTGGACGGGGCTCTAATAACCTTGTAGTTGAAGGCCATAAAAACACCAACAAAAACAAAAAAGGGGCCCTAATGACCCTTGTAGTTAAAGGGCCCTAAAACACCAACAAACAAACAAATGAAACGGAGAGATGAGGCAAAATTTCTAGGTTAGGAGCTAGCCCTGGAGTCGGTGGAGTGCCCCAACGAACAGTAGGCTGTCGATCAATAAGTATTGGGGTTGCAACTTCAGTCGGGAATCCGTTGCGTAAAAATACCTGCCCAGAGGTACACTCGGTACCACCCTCTCCCGCGCCCGACAGAAGCCAACCCACGTCGATTCAGTCTCGAACCGGAAACCACTGATGCAGTAGTCGAGCACGCTACCTGGTGAGCCTCTACTGAGATGGGCGAACGATCCTTTTATTTATGTTTTAACAATAAATATAGCGTTACAGGAGTCGAGTGCTAGGCAAAGGCAACTTAATAACGTAGGTGCATGGTTGGGGGGGGGGGCAAAGGAGGTAGACCGTGCAATTTCTCTGGGGACATCAGTCCCCCCCTCCCCTCCAATTCCATCTTCCCCTTGTTATTTCAGAGTAGTTGTTAGTTGTTAAGGGTGCTGTGGTGCCCACTTCCAACTTGCATTATACCCTTAAGATTTCTCCACTCACAATTCTAGTTCCATTTTCATGTAATAGGGCCATTTGTCGTCGGCCTTTATCACCCTCTCAACTCTGACCTTTTTTTTTTTTACCATCGAGGCCCTTATTTTTGATAGGTAGGTATCGTCAGTTCAATAATTCATGAAAAAACAACCAGACGATACATAAGAGAGAAAGAAACCAAAATTGCGTTTATATCTAAATGTATTTATGTTAGGGCACTTTGTTCGAACTTTTATCCTCTATCTTCATTTTCGACAAGAAAAATGTTGTTTTAAAAAACGGGGAAGCGAAAAAAAAAGGTGTCGTAAATCAGATCACATGATCTGAAACACCAAAACGCAACTACTATACCATTTCCGCCTGTGGCAGGGTCGGTTACCCATCTCTGTCACTCCGGATGGACACATGGGCGACCGATCTATGGTGGACGGGACGGCTTATTGCGTTGGACACACCAGTTCTCGTCTAATCACTGAAGTTAAGCAACGCAACCCCAGCTAGTACTGACATGGGTGGCCGCTTGGGAATCCTGGGTGCCGCTAATACCCCAAAAATCGTCGCATTAGTGTAGTGTCTGTGCAGTCTCTACATTAGAACTACACAGTGGACGGGGGGTCTAATGACCACTTTAGTTGAAGGGCCCTAAAACACGAACGAAAGAAAAAAAGGCGATCTTTTGGACGGTGTTTTTTTCGGCCTATTGTTCGTTGGGGTACTCCGCTTATGCTAGGATGGGGAGGGGCGAGATCCTACACCTGGGAATTTTGCCTCATCTACCCGTTGCATAGTAGAGAGGGCTCTTTTCCGTGCAAAAATGACATTGTACACCACAAGGCAGGGCACCGACTTTATTTCCCATTCCGGCGGAAGGCGCACTCGAGGCCTCTCCATCTTGTTCTCTCCCAAATGAATCCAGTCCACCGCGATCCAGTATCGCAGATCCTGGAACCACTGACGCAGTAATCCAGCACACTACTTCCTACCGCCACCGAGGCGGATTGACCTGACTTGAAACAAGCGGGGCTATTCTAAAAGTACGTTCAACAGCATTGATGATGATAACGATGTCAACCAACTCTGGTGTTGAACGAGCGCTACAGTGGTGAGGTGAACGCTCGAATCCTGGTGGAGACCTGTTTAATTTAAGAGAAAGTTAGGGGGGGGGGGGCACAAATAAAGGTAGGCCGGCACCCCATCCCCCCCACCGACAACTTACCAACTTAGCCAATATTTCTGCATGTTCAGTGGACTCGCAGACCCGACCCTGCCACATGTGGGATAAGGGTATGATGATGATGTGGGGGGCACAAAAAAGGAGTGCAAAGCTGTAGCTCCCTCTATCAGCTAGGCAGTAGTAGAGTGGTGAGTAGGTCCAACTGTGGGTCTAGCAGTTGTTAATATCAACATAAACTAGAGGCTATCTTTGTCAGGGGGTGTGAAACACAAGGTGTTTGATTATCGCCGGCAATCTGCACTTCGCTTCGTTGGTGCTTTAGGACCCTTCCACTACAAGTTCATTAGAGCCCCGTCCACTGCATAGTTCTAGGGCAGAGACTGCACAGACACTACACGAACGCGACGAATTAAGCCTGGTTCCCTGGCACGCGACACCGACGAGAATAGCGCTCTAGCAGACGACAATCCACATAAACTGATGACGTAGTTACACTACCATCTGTAAAGTAAGAGCGAAATCAACGGTGAAGTGGAGTTGAGAGTTAGTTAACTGCACTTGTCGATGGAATGCGTCGCTCGAATTTGATTGGCTGTTTGAATTTTTAAATAGTTTTCTGTTTACTTTTCATTGGTTTATGTATTTTTTGGTTTTGGCGCCACCAAACGTTCATATTGAAAACTATTAATTGCTTATGCGAATTCGCTCATGCCAGGGAATCAAACCAGGTGAAATTTCTGTTAGCGCCTGTGGTTTACGTCATAATTTTACTGTCTGCTCAAGCGCTATTCTCGTCAGTGTCGCGTGCCAGGGAACTAGGCTTTAGGCGTATTAGTTGCACCCAGTTTTCCCTAGGTGCCACCCATGTTAGTACAAGCTGGGGTGCATTGCTTAAACTTCGTTGATCACACGAGAACTGGTGCGTCCAACGCAATAAGCTGTTCCCTTGGCGATCTGCAGCCAATTATTGTAGAACAATGGTGGCCATCAGTTTCGACCTGGTTAGAACCCGCATCCACCAAATTACAAACAGTATACCGCCGTTATTGAGCTATCAATATATCGTTAACTAAGCACTGAGTACACAACAATGGGAAAGTGAAAATAAATAGAAACGAATTAAGGGAATTAAAATCTACAAGAGAAAAAACGACAGTAGATTTCTCTCTTATTTTTCAAGAAAATCGTTTCTTGCAACAGTATTTTTCTTGAGGCAATGTTGAAATCAATGAAATAATTAATCAGGAAGTGAAACAGAAAAGACAAGATAATAGCGAGAAAATCTTTCCATATCATCGTCATCCCAACTCGCGACACCATTTTTCTTCTCTGTTGTCTCAAAAATACACTCCTCCTGTTCAAAATCAATGGTTCCTATCTCTGATGTTGGAGAGATGACAGCGGATCCCAGGTTATCTCCAGATCATTGCTCGTCTAGAATCTGTGGCTAGGCCCTTGTTGGTGTTTTAGGGCCCTTCAACTACAAGGTCGTTAGAACCCCCCCCCCCCCCACTGCGTAGTTCTAATGCAGAGACACTACACCAGTGTGACGATTTTTTTGGATATTAGCGGCACCCAGTGTTCCCACGTGGTCACCTCATGTTAATACTAGCTGGGGCTGCGTTGCTTAACTTCAGTAATCAGACGAGAAGCCAACCTTAAGGAAAG
>JAAFCE010006156.1:15630661-15646877 GCA_013389805.1 Trigoniulus corallinus
CTCTTTCTCCCCATCTCTTTTTCTTCCCTTCGCCGCCTCTCTCTCCCGTTCTTTCTCCCTCTCGCTGTATCTCTTTCTCCCCTTCTCTGTTTCCCCCTTCTCTCACTTTCTCCCCCCTTTCTCTCTCTCTCTCTCTCTCGCTCGCTCAAAAAGAATCTAACCACCACCTCGCTGCAGAATTGAACCTGAAACCACTGACGTAGTAGTCCAGCAGGCTACCTCAGCGGCATCGCGGTGCTGGGTCTAGCTTTCGCGTTTTTTAAAAAATTAATATCTTTCGGGGTGGGGGGAGGGAGAACATAATTTCAGTAAAGAGAACGAAAGGCTAGTTTTTCCACGTATAATCTCAGATGGGACAGGGTCGCGAGAAAGAGCCCAGCCCTGCTACATCGCCCCACATCAAACACTGAAATAATAACAATCACGTTTCAACTTCCAAATAATTTTGTAACTAACAACAAAAGACATTTTTGTTGCGTGAATATTACACGTAACACATCGTTTTCATTCAAATTGAATGCACCACACCATCACCACCATCATCATCATCATCATCATTGCCGTCATTTCTCAAGATAACAACAAAAAGCCTCTTTAAGACGAGAATTGAATATTAGCAGATAATTTCCCACCCTATATCCCAAATACAAAACAACAACAGATGAATTTATAGACTCTGAATGCATCATGAATTCCACATCATACCAAAATTAATTAAAAACAATTTTTGTTGGGAGTTTTATAATCAACCAAATGTCTTCTTCTACACAACTATGAACAGGAAAAAGAAGAAGAAGATGGCGATGATGAAAATAAAAAGACGAAACTAAGAAGAGGAACAAGTCGACTAACCAACCACCTCAATTTTTAAACATTTGTGTATATTATTTCAATTTCTAGCAAACAAAAGAATTTACAAAAGCAACAACAACAACGACGACGACATTCAAAAGTAGGAAACTGCATCAAAGCAGGCTAATTTCGAAGAGAAAACTGCCTGGTTAAAGGAAACGGGGCGTGAATGGGCTGCCATCAACATAAAAGGACCTAAGAACGGAAACACAAAATTTGTTTTTGATGACAACAAACCATACATGTCTTAAGGGCCGCACATTCAAAGACATCGGATAAACTGCAGAAAATTGAAAGAGAAAATGGAAAGAATGGAGGAAAGGGCCCAATTTTGGAATCTGGAACCCCCTCCCCCCTCCTTCCCCAACAAAGCACTTTGAAGAGAGGGATGGCCAACTCAGAAGTCGAGTTTCCGGGACTGAATGGGAGCGGCGAATTGAGTTGGACACACCAGTTCTCGTCTGATCACTGAAGTTAAGCAGCGCAACCCCAGCTAGTACTGATATTGAGATATTGAGACCCTAGGATATTTCAATTTTGAGGCCATTTTTAAGCCCTTTTTGAGGTCCTTTTCTTAAGTTTTGAAGCCCTCTCAATGTTGAGGCTCTAGGCTTCAGCCTACTTAGCCTAATGGTAAACCCGGCACTGCTTGCAAATGGGTGAAAAACCTTTAGATCCCTGTAAGGCAAGGCGCAAAATGAGGCCGCAGGGTGACGCAGTGTGGCGCAGCCCTGCGAAATTCTGCTAGCAGGCAATCACTGTTACGCTGAAAGCCATTTTAGTTGACGCAAATTGCAAACCAGTATGTTGAAAAACTGCGATTCAATGAGTGGTGATTGCCTGCTAGCAGAATTTCGCAGGACTGCGTTACGCTGCGTCACCCTGAGGCCTCATTTTGCGCCTTGCCTTACGGAGGATCGCGAGCCACTGTGGTTCTAGCCACGTGACAAACAGGTGATTGACGGAATGCACGCTAAGAAGGGAGGTGGGGAGGGGCCTTAGAATCTCACACAGCCAATTACCAACGATGACGAGATCACCCAACATCAAACAAAAAATATCAGCATTCGTGATTGGTCAATTTAAAAAAATGCATTCTTTCTGGTTGCGCACGTGTAGGGCTCGATATCGGTTTGCTATTGGGTTAGACAGCAGTCACGTGACGATTTCTGGGCGTATTCTAACCACAACGCATGCGCAGTTCAGTAACAACAACCACGCGGTCAGAATCCTTTATCTTTATACAGCATAGGGGAGTTAAATTTTGTCATTGCAAGCTAATAAACAGGCAGGTCGGTCAGGGGATGTTTCGTTGAACTTAACGCCCTGCTCAAGCCCACCGTAGTCTCAGTGACTCAAGAATCTGCGTATTTATTTCTTAGTCAAGTCAATTTACATGTCGGAAGGAGAAGAAAAACAAAAACATGTATTGTTTATGAGAAAATGCAATATTGATACGACTTCTCATCTATAAATCCACTAGATTTGTGCATATCCAAGAGGGCGGCCGGGGAAAGGGCACGCTGAAAAAGAGAGAGAGAGAGAGAAGACGGCTGCATTCACCTTGATTGCATGACATACAAACGATTTCCTAAACCGACATCTCCGTTCCCTCTATTTCCCTTGGAAGAAAACCAGTGTAACCATCCCCCTAAAAAAGGCCGCAGTTGTCATGTGTTTCTTTTCAAACATAAGTTGGAGAAATATCCAGTGGCCCTAACAACATTTCTACCGAGATTACATTTTCATTTCGGTAGAGGGGGGGAGAGAGAAACCACAAAGAGGGAGGAGACAAAATAATGTCCTAAGTCTCAAAATACGTTTACCACAAATATGCAACATCAGTGTGCAACAGATGCGTTTATAGGTTTGCGTAAGATAAAATATAGTCGGTCTTAATATAGTCGTGTAGGAAATTATTCATATTTTATAACCTTCCCTTCTTTCCTCCTCCTCCTCTGAAACGCCACACATGTGCTACTAGGAGGGCCATTTTTTTGGAATAAATGGCAACGACAAATATACAAACTACCCTCAAAATCGTGGTCTCATGATGGATCTACAGTCCGTGTCGAGGGACCTCCCAGCAGCAGCAGCAACAACAATAAAAACAGGCAATTACATAGTGTTGTTTTCCTCTAAATATTGTCAATGAATGAAAAACGGGTCCTCTTTCCTAAAATTGGTCTCCAGAAAGAAGAAACAAAAACAGGTACTATAATTTATAATTTGTGTTTGACCCATTCGCAATAGTCCCCTTCACTCTCACTCACATACACACACCTACATAAAATACACAGAGAGAGAGAGAGAAAACAGCTTTCTCTACCCCTTCAGTCATTCTCACTGACCCACACACCCCAACCTACGAAAAGTAGGGAGCAGACAGAGAGAAAAAGCAGCATTTTTCTCTATCATCCGCCCCTTCCCTCTCACAATACATTCCGCAGAGACTTACAAAACTGTTTATGTGTTTATTGATTTTACACCGACTACAGTCTGTGCGTATCCAAGCAATGAATCTGTCCAGAGACATGTTATGGACGTGGCTATACAACACATTCTCTCCCCAATTTTATCGCTGTAAAATTAATGTGGGTGAATACACCCACTGTCCACTCACGGGTCGAATCATTGGTCCACTTAATGGACAGTTATTGAAGTTTCCACCAAGAAGATGTAAGAACCTACACCTCTCTTCATATAAATAAGGTGTGATTAAAAGAAAGCACACAATTTTTTTTTTCTGTTCACCCCATTCCCCAAATGATTTATGGCTGCTTTCGTTATTGTCTCACATTATTTATATTCCGGAGCTAAAGCTAGGTTGACACGGTCAAAGTGCACTTCGATCGTTACTTGCACCAAGTGTACGGGAGCGGCGAGTTGCGTTGGACACACCAGTTCTCGTCTGATCACTGAAGTTAAGCAGCGCAAGCCCAGTTAGTAATGGCATGGGTGGTCGCTCGGGAAAGCTGGGTACTGCTAATACCCCATAATCGTCGCATTAGTGTAGTGTCTGTGCAGTATATGCATTGGAACTATGCAGTGGACGGGTCTCTAATGACCTTGTAGTTGACGGGACCTTAAACTCCAACAAACAACAACACCAAGTGCACTTGGTCCAAGTTGGTTTACACGGCAAGTGACTTGGACAGCGAGCTGGAGACAAGAAAAGGGAGCGATGAATTGCGTTGGACACACCAGTTCTCGTCCGATCACTGAAGTTAAGCAACGCAACCCCAGCTAGTACTGACATGGGTGGCCGCTTGGGAAAACTGGGTACTTTGTTTGTTTGTTGGAGTTTAAGGTCCCGTCAACTACAAGGTCATTAGAGACCCGTCCACTGCATAGTTCTAATGCATAGACTGCACAGACACTACACTAATGCGACGATTATTGGGTATTAGCAGTACCCACCTTTCCCGAGCGACCACCCATGTCAGTACTAACTGGGCTTGCGTTGCTTAACTTCAGTGATCAGACGAGAACTGGTGTGTCCAACGCAACTCGCCGCTACCTAACTGGGTACTGCTAATACCCAAAAATCGTCACATTAGTGTAGTGTCTGTGCAGTCTCTGCATGAGAGAACTACACTGTGGACGGGGCTCTAAATGACCTTGTAGTTGAAGGGCCCTAAAACATCAACAAACAAACAAACGAGACAAGAAAGATGGCGGATTTGGCTTTGGAAAGTGTAGCAGTGGCAGATCTACCCAGCATATCGTCATCCTATCCTTATCCCGCCTGCGGCAGGGTGGGGTCTATGGGTTCTAGCCCTTAACTCTCGCCTATCTCCCAACAGGTCCCTCATTTTCTCCGTCATGTCCACACACCCAGACTACTCATTCCTGACTATCACATGTTTTCTCTGTCAATCCAATTCCTAGCTGGTTTTCTAATTTTTTTTATTATTATTATCCAATTCACCCTCCGCGTGTTACATGTTGGTAGCCATTTTAAATTGTATCCAAGTGATACTTTGATCAATGTAAGTTGGCAGCTGTCCTACTCAACTTGGAAGGGTCCTAACTGTCCAAGTGAACTTTGACCTAGTGTACACATGGTCAAAGTTGCACCCAAGTGACGCATGAAGGGCGTCAAAATTTACTTGATCACAGTGCACTTTGACCGTGTCAACTTAGCTTTAGCATGAATTACACCCGATCCTAGTACAAAAACGCAACCTGAAATAAACGAGTTGTAACCCGGAGAATTACAATCTCTTCGCCTAAGCATTTGGATATCTTTATTTCATCATACCCTTATTCCGTCAATGGCAGGGTTGGGTCTGCCGGTTCTAGTCCTCCACTCCCGCCAATCTTCCACCAGGCCCCGGAGCGGCTGTATTTGAGGGATACCGGATTAATTCTATGGGTTGGAGAGTAAGCCAAGCAGCCATAACAGGACGAACCCTTAGGAGGCTGCTCGCGGGAGATGAGGAGGGAGGTGTAGACGCCGTAGGAGAGGGACCGTTCCTTATCAACCACCCATGTTGATACTAACGAGGGCTTGCGCTGCTTAACTTCAGTGATCTCACGAGAATGCATTACGTTGGACATACCAGTTCTCGTCCGATCACAGAAATTAAGCAACGCAACTCCGGATAGCACTAGCATAGGGAACCACTTGGGAACACTGGGTACTGCTAATACTGTGCACACTTGACATTAGAACTACGCAGGGGACGGGGATCTAATGACCGTTGTAGCTCAAGGGCCCTAAAACACCAACGAAACAAAAATCCACCACGTCCCCATGTACCCCACACACACTACCATATCTTTTCGTAAATAATACCTGCTCGGTCTGCTTTCGTCTGCCCCTGTCCCGGGTGTAACACGACGAGGGGATTGAACCTGCGCAGGGCAGCCTCCCTCTTCAACAGCATGGTAGAACTAAACGACTGTCTAATAGCCTGGATTTGAGGAAACACTTTCCTTATGTCCATCAACGAGGGTGCACGAAAGATTGAGAGAAAGGGGGTAAAGAAAGGGAAGAGACAGAAAAAAAGCACCATAAAGAGGTTGTTAACACTTTTCCTACTGCAGCCTGTGGCTTTTCACTCCCTATAATTTATCCCCTCCCCCTCACCGGTCCCTGCCATCAACTCTTTATGTTCCTCTTCACAAATACATCAGATAGAAACTATTTTTCGTTATTTTTGATATCAAAATAGGAAGAAGGAGGGGGAGAAGAAAAAGGAAATAGATATTTTTTTGCTGAACAAGGCACAACAACCGACATCTTTCCGGATGCAAGCCACGCCACCATCGTCGTGATATCAAAATCAATTTTCCAATATGCTGTAGTAATAGTTAGTCGTTGCAACCACTATGCTAAAGTCGAGTGCAATCTATACAGCACCGCAGCACCTCCGCCAACCATCCATTACAGCATCCTTAAGTACCATTAATACGGGACTAAGGGACAGGGGGGAAAGGCGGGGGGACAGGCCAGAGGGGGGGGGGGGGGGGGGGGGGGGGTTCAGCGAAGGGTAGGCAGTCAATAAATCCTGAAACCTATCAGCAGAAAACATATAGCCAAAAAAAAAAAATGGTGCATAAAGAGTCGACTTATTGGGACGTGAGGTGAGCAGAGCTTCAAGAGGGGCAATTCTGAATATACCCTAAATACAAGAAGGAGGTGCTTACACCTCCGCTCCAACCCCCACCCTTTCAATTGTTTGTTTGTTGGTGTTTTAGGGCCCTTCAACTACAAGGTCATTAGAGCCCCGTCCACTGTGTAGTTCTGATGCAGAGCCTGCACAGACACTACACTAATGCAACGATTTTTGGATACTAGCGGTGCCCAGTTTTCCCAAGCGGCCACCCATGTCAGTACTAGCTGGGGTTGCGTTGCTTAACTTCAGTGATCAGACGGAAACTGGTTGTTCCAACGCAATTTGCCGCTCCCCCCCTCCTTTCAACAAAATCTGAAAAATCGTTTATATTATAAAATAACAGAGATGACGACAGCAACAACAACAACAGAAGAAAAATTGATTTTTTAAATACTCTCATTAATAAATAATAAGGACCAAAAATACATCAACAATTTCCAAAAAGAGGAGGGTGGCGGGGCACGTTGTATAAAAAAACGGGGGAGTTACATGAAGATGGGGTCTGGCTGTGACCCCCCCCCCCCCCCCAACATGCAGTGCCATAATCTAAAGTTTCTAACCGATGATTTTATAGGAAATACCATAAATCTCTTTCTAATTCTAGAGCCTGTAGAGACAGCAGAGCAGTCTTTACATTTGCTGCTAAGACGACGGGGGACAGACAACCTTTTCGCTCCAACGTCCCGTATTAAATCAACCCTGATATTAATTAAGGAACCGATCAAACCAATCAATTTACCAACTTGTTTCGCCGTTAGTGGGAAATCTTGCTCCCTAATCATCATCATCATCATCTGCTTCACTCCTTTTCTTACCGGTTAGTTACGTTTTCCCTCCTCAGGGCGGAAAAAAATAGCTATACCCCTTTCTTATAACCATCACTCAAACTAGTCTAGACGTCTCCCCTCTCTCTCTCTCTCCCTGTCTCACACACACATACACAAGCACCCAAATTGATACCGCCAATAATATCGATTTGATCCCAGACATATGATTTTAATCACCTCAATTAAAGTGCAATATTTGACGCTACTTTCTTATGCCTGGTTCCGTATACCCACGCGCTAACGCTATTACCGTTGTAACAGACGACACAGCACAAAAAATGGTGACGTCACACTGCTACTTGGGGCGCCGCAGAGCAGCTATGCGTAACGGTAGTTGAGTTGACAAGTGGTCAACTCACATAGCGTCTCGCACGCCACGCTGCGTTCTGATTGGCTGGCGGTTGAGCTGTCTGCTTGAAAAATGGCGGAGGATAATGTAAGACATGACGGCGGCGTGAGGTGACTCCAAATAAAGCGCGCTGCACTTAAGGAATTGCGCTGGTGGTCCTTCATAACGCACTAGCACAAAACGTCATCAAGATGTCATCAGTGGCGCGACGTGATTAGCGTTGAAGTGTGGTGATACGGAACTAGGCATTAGCTTTCAAACAAATTAACCGACTCCAGAAAGAGTGTAACTCTGAAACTACTGGCTTTTCAGGCACCCTAGAGGTGTCCTCCCACCCAGTTTCACTCTCGTACAGAAAAAAAAATAACCCACATCCGCATTGAGCCGGGATCGATCCTGAATGTATAGAGCTACGAAACGTGCCCGTTACAAATTAAGATATTGGCATCTGTAAAGCAACTCCTAACCTTTTCCCGCCTATGGCAGGGTCGGGTACCCATCTTGTCCCTCTGAATGGGCATATGGTGATATATTGGCCATAGTTTATTTTCTGCAGCGCCGGTTGCCGGCCAAAGCTGCACCCCTACGTTTATTTATCGTTGTCTAGTGTTCGTTGGGGAATGCTACCGACGCCAGGGGGGGGGGCGAACTCCTACACCTGGAAATTTTTGCCTCTTCTACCCGTTGCATAGTAGAGAGGTTTCTTTTACGTGCAAGTGCCATCGTACACCCACACGGGACCTCGGTTTTACTTCTCATCCGAAAGAAGGCACACTCGCGGCCTCTCTCTCTCTCTCTCTCTCTCTCTCTCTCGCCCGAAAGAAGCCGACCCACCTCGGTCCAGTATCGAACCTAGAACTACTGACGCAGTTGCCGAGCGTGCTAACCACTACGCCACCACGGCGGGTTATCTGTATACATGGGGAAATATCGCTTCCTGAAGGAATTACCTGAGGCTTCCCCAGGACGGCGCATATAGAAGAGGTGGAGGCAATTGGTGCACCGTATCCGGGACCCACAATCTAGAAATTGTTAGACATAGTTGAAAAAAAAAGTGGGGGGAGGGGGAGAGTGAAGCGCTGACCTCTTTAATATTCGAGCCCCCAAATGCACGTTGTCCAACCGTGAATGCTCTGAAACCACAGCACACTGACCACAACTCGTAACTATAGTAACCAAAGCAACTTCCTACCCTTTTCTCGCCTATGGCCGGGTCGGGTACCCATCTTGTCCCTCTGAATGGACACAAGGGTCATCTATTGGACGGTGTTGTTTCGCAGCCAACTGCCGACCAAAGCTGTAATGCCTATGCTTATTTTTCGTCGGTCTACTGTTCGTTGGGACACTCCACCGAGCTCCTACATCTGGGAATCGTTGCCTCATGTACCCGTGGAAGTTTTCCGTCTAGGGAGGGTGAGGGAGTCTTATAAGCAGGGCCGGCCTTAGGGTAAAGCGACGGCCTCGGGGCCCCGCGCTGGTGAATTAAAAAAAATTGGTACTGGGGGCCCCGCAAACTCTAGGGCCAGCCCTGCTTATAGACACCACGGAAGACAGATATCAGTAGCTATTGAACTTATACGTGTGCGAGATGAGCCCTTTGTTGGGGGAAAGCGTGGATCTACAAGCTTCCTATAGGGTTGGTCGCTTTTTTTTATAACCAGAAGAAAAAAAAAAGTAAAATGCAAATGATCGCGCCAGGGCTCGAACCAATAACTCACGAGCTAATAAATAACTGCGGGTTTTTTTTTTTTGCGTTAATGCATTTCTTCCTGTACTACGAGTCAGACGCACTCAATCATTCAGTTAATGTCTGATACAATATTGATCAAAGAAATCAAGTCATTTACAGGACGTCAGATCAATTTGGGTGATATCACTTTCTCAAGGGGTGTCACTCCTGCTGTCCTTCTTCTCACTTACCCCCCTCTCTCCTCTATTCGTAGACATCATGTAAGACACCCCCCCGCCCCACCCCAAATCCCTCTGCAGTAAATAAAGAAATCTCGTTCAATATCAGATAATGTTCTTCTTACATAAGACGATCACAATGAACGACACATTAAGAAGAAATTGATCTCTCCCTTACACCCACCTCACACCCCACATGCACCCCTCAACCCTATCCTTTATCTCACCCTTCAAGTCTCCAACACCCCTCTCCTCTCCTTTTTTAGCATACAAAATTGATAACGGTACATGAAAGGCCTTGGCGGGGGTAAGTGAAGGCGAGAGGGTTGGGCTGGTAGGTGACGGGGGGTAAGGAAATGGCACATTTTTAATCCACGGTGTATAAAGGGTTAGCAAACAACAGCAGGGGAAGAAGAAAAAGAAAAGAATGCATCACAGGGTGGGTGGACGGGACGGAGGAGGGGTGAAGAAAAATGACGAAAATCTCTCCTTAGCTCGCACTCCATTGTGTCTAAAGCTCCCTTCTTTACCTCTTTGATGCTACCGAAAAATATCTTGCCACATCATCAATAAATAACGACCTGATCTCTTTTACTTAACGTTGCATAAAAATCGTCATCTTTTCCCCTTTACCATAACCCCCCCCCCCCTCCCCTCGCCTGGTTCGGGCTTGGTTCCTCGTCCCGTTGAGTGACCACCTAGAGTCCTAGACCAGTGGTGGCGAACCTTTTTCGAAGACGGGTCACAATAACACGAAAAAAAAAATAAAAGACAAAACGTTGTCAGCGGGTCAGGTGCACTACCGGTATTTAATTTTATGCACTACCTCTCAACAGGTCTTCGTCCACCCCCCCACACAATACCATATCCTTCCCGACAACCTGCCCCCACGTCTGCTTCGGTTTCCCCCTGCCTTGGGTGCACACCTAACGACCTCCTCTTCACCTCTTCTCATTACGTGTCCATACCACCTCAACCTACTCCCCCCTCAATTTTCCACGATGTACCCCCCCCCCCCATGACGATAAACTACAGTGGGTCACTTTGTGACAGGGTCCAGTGGCGTCACTAGAGTTGGCGTCACCCGGTGCGGTGACACCATGGTGTCACCCCCCCCCCTCCCCCGAAAAAAGCCGCTTCTTCTGCTTTGGTGTCACCCCCTTTTCTCATGGTTCGAGTGGTGTCACCCGGTGCGGCCCTCACCCCCGTAGTGACGCCACTGACAGGGTCACAGGTTCGCCACCACTGTCCTAGACTACGTAAAACTTCATAAACTACATACACGTCTAGCATTGGGATGATGGCACATAAAGACAATTGGTGCAAGAGCGATTCATAAAAATTCAGACTACGAAAAAAAAAAAATTCCAAATTTTATGCATATCCCCCCCTCCACCACTGCCAATCCCGTTTATCGTATTGCTGGAATGCAGTACAAATAGAACGGGAGAACCTTGCGTGTCACGGCGCTTTGCATCCGTATAATTTTCCACGCTCGCGGTTAGAACACGTTCAACTCGTCACCACGTTCCAATCATAAAATGTTGCACGAGCGAGAGCACGAGCAGATGGAATGGCAGACATTCCAATAGTAGAATGTTATCACGAACATTTTTCTACCTGAACATTTTCCAACTATGATGACTGCGATTTCGAGCATATTCCATACACGAAATACGCTCGCGAACATATTTCAACTACGATGACTGACTGCCATCACGATTTTCTACCAGCAGAAAAGTCTGATCGTGAACGTATTTCAACTATGATGGCTGCGATTTCCAACATAATATCCCATACACGCAATACGCTCGCGAACATAATATCAACTACGATGGCTGCGATCAAGAACATCTTCAAAATGGGTAAAGTGCGATCGTGAACATATTATAAACATGGGATGCGACCATCAAGAGTATATTTCAGCCATGAAGAGCGTGACGGCGAACATCTTCGAGTCTTGTAAAATGCGATCGTGAACATATTGTATAAACACCGAATGCGAGCGCGAACATAATTCAATTACGATGACTGCGATCGAGAAGATCTACAAACCGCGAACATATTCTAAATATGAAATATCATCGTGAACATATTCAAAACATGGAATGCGATCAAGAGCATATTTCAACCATGAGAAGCGTGACTGCGAACACCTTCGAGCCTTGTGAAGTGAGATCGTGAGCATATTTCAAACAAGGAATGCGATCGCGAGAAGGGTAGCCGCGAACATCTTCAAACAACGTAAAGCGTGGTAGTTCGCGAACGTTTTCAAACCGCGTAAAGTGCCAGTCGCGAACATATTCCATACATCTAATGCGATCGTGATTATAATTCAACCAAGGAATGCGAACGCGGACATATTTCAACCAAGGAATGCGAACGCGGACATATTTCAACCATGAGAAGTGTGGTCGCGAACATTTTCAGACCGTAGAAAGTGCCTTCGCGAACGTTTTTCATTATACATGAATAACAATTGACAACTTGTTCGATTCATTTCACTTTAAAACGATGCATTTACAAGTACAGCAGTTGTCAGGGTTCGACTCCCACACCGATCAACTAACTGTACATGCATGACGTCATGACAGTTATAAGTTTTTTTTTTTTTTAATGGAGATGAAAGGACCTTGAGTCACTGATATATTTCGCTCGTATATTTTCAAAAGTTAGGAAAAAGGACCATTGTTATTTCAAGGACCCTTCTTCACACGTTGCTGAAATTGAAGCACTTAAAAAAGAGAGGGCGACCAGATCACACAAATGTTTCGAGACTGGTTTTTCTTTTGCCCGATTAAAGGGCCCTTAAAGAAAAATTTAAAGGAAAAGTGCCCTTACCATACTCGGCATAAGTAGACTCGTCATCGCTGTCCATTTCAACTTACTTTTCTTTTATTGAAAACACAACAGGTACTTACCTAGAAGAAAAAAGAAAACAAAATAGAACGAATTTAAAAAGTAGAACACCATCAAGTATCGATGTAAAACATATCGATATCGCAAGTAAAAAACGAATTATTGCGGCGTCCCAGCTAAGTGCTCTGTCTTTTCCCCTGGCGTAGAAATAAAACACTACAGAATAATACATATATCATTTAAACAGATCCCTACGGAAAAGGCAAATTCCGGAATAGTTTAAAACATAAGTGGGCCCCTAAAGACTCATAAAAACTCAGACAGTAGAGACAAAAAAACAGACCCCTGCCGCCATTACTTATAGATTTTCTCGAAACAAGAAAAAAGATCCCAGGCAGAATAGAAAACCATACTGCTAGGCTCAAAGCAAAGGGCCTCGACATGCATTACTAACATCAACCTCTATCGCTTGGTTATTTCATGAGTTACTTTACTGCAAGTAAACAAAAAGCAACCACTAATGCTTCCCTTGTCTATGGCAGGGTCGGGTACCCATCTTACCCCCTCTGAATGGAAACATGGACGAACAGTCGGAGGGAGCGTCAAACTGCGTTGGACACACCAGTTCTCGTCGGATCACTGAAGTTAAGCAACGCACCCCTAGTTAGTACTGACATGGTTGGCCGCTTGAAAATTGCGTTGGACACACCAGTTCTCGTCTGATCACTGAAGTTAAGCAACGCAACCCCAGTTAGTACTGACATGGGTAGTTGCTTGGAAAAGCTGGGTATCGCTAGTATCCAAAAATCGTCGCATTGGTATAGGGTCTGTGCAGCCTCTGCATCAGAACTACACAGTGGACGGGGCTCTAATGACCTCGTAGTTGAAGGGCCCTAAAACACCAACAAACAACAACAATAAGAGGCCGCCTGGGAAAACTGGGTATCGCTAGCATCCAAAAATCGTCGCATTAGTGTAGTGTCTCTGCATCAGAACTACACAGTGGACGGGGCTCTAATAACCTTGTAGCTGAAGGGCCCTCAAACAGCAACAAAGAACGAAGAAAGAAAGGCAAATCGCGTTGGACACACCAGTTCTCGTCTGATCACTGAAGTTAAGCAACGCAACCCCAGTTAGTACTGATATGGGTGACTGCTTGGGAAAGCTGGGTACCGCTAGTATCTAAAAATCGTCGCATTAGTGTAGTGTCTGTGCAGCCTCTGCATCAGAACTTCGCAGAGGACGGGGCTCTAATGACCCTTGTAGTTGAAGGGCCCTAAAACACCAACAAACAAACAACGAACAGTTGGGCGGTATTTTTCCGCAGCTGACTGCCGACCGAATCTGCATCCCCTATACAGCGCCGGCCTTAAGAAGTGAGAGGGGCCCCGGGGCATGTACGAAGTGGGAGGCCCTGGGCAAGCACCACAGTACCGCCAGGAGTGAACTTGCGATCTGAGGCTCAGGGAATCATCCACACTAGGTGTTATTGCAGCCTGTCGGGATGATGGTTAGGAATAAAGAACAAATTCTCACTTTCAAAATCGACAGGTGTCCTAATAAGGATCCTACTTGCAGCAGTGCTGTCTTAACAGCATTATGGCCCCCTGGACAAAGCACCTTGCTGGGCCTCCATCAACAGCCTCTCATATGAATAATATCTAAAACGTCATCTGTCATCCAGAATAGTATGGGGCCCCAGGGCAAGTGCCCAGCGAGCCCATGCGTTAAGACGGAACTGCTTTACAGTGGTATCTAGGTCTAAGCACCAGATCAGACCTCACCCAGGTTCGACCCTGGGGCGTTAGGTTAAAGAGTCATCTACGTCACGTGCGTTAGCGGTTAATACAAGGAGCGCATTCACCAGAAGAATGCGTTTATCCCTAGTTTGTAAGATGATGGACGACCAGGGTCGTGCCAGGTCGGCTGTTTTGCGCTAGACACACCAGTTCTCGTCTGATGGCCGAAATTAAGCAACGCAACCCCAGCTAGTACTAAGATGGGTGACCGTTTGGGAACACAGTTTACTACTAATATCCAAATCATGGTATTAGCGTAGTGCCTGTGCAGACTCTGCATTAGAACTACGCAGTAGACGGGGCCTCTAATCACCGTTGTAGTTGAAGGGCCCTAAAACAAAATAAATAGGGTCTTGCCTGGCGTGCAAGTAACGTGAGTTCATTTCTACACCCGTGTAAATATAGACGGTGGCGCCACAGATTAATCTCGTAAAGGACTGATAGCCCTGACGTGTCTCAAGTGCAAAGTGCATTAAATAATAAATTTTTTCAAATATTAACACGATTAGAACCTACTGTTCCTCCATGCGATTATTTTTATTAGACCAAAACAAAGCGTTTGATCGAAAATTTTTGACAGGAAACGAAAAGTAATCTACAAAATTTCCGCCCTTAATTTCATTTGCAAGGCCTGTTATTAAATTGCCAAACCGTTAAAGAACAAGAAACCGCCTACGCTTCACCTGTAAATTTATTTTCGGGTGACGTCCTCAGATTGGCACTAAACCCACCTAAGTCCTAGGCAACGCAAATCGACACCGTTCACAACACAGAATCGATTTCCTCTACAACATCATCATCAGGTCCTTTCTATGCCTAGGTACAGAACAAGGATCTCTCGTACGACGAAACAGCACCCTTATATTTGGTAAAACCAAGCAGGAACAAAAGTCGAGTAAGAGGTAGGCCCAAACTGACAGAATAGAGAGGATGGAAAGAGGAACTTGTGGACGAACTGTTCAGCCATGGTTTTGAAACGGCAAACGCAATTAATAACCCTTTCCCCCGTCTACGACAGAGCCTTTTTTCGTTTCAATGCTGTTTTAGGGCCCTTCAACTACAAAGGTCAGTAGAGCTCCGTCCATGGCATCGTTCTAATGCAGAGTGCACAGACCCTACGCCGTTAGGACGATTTTTGGCTATTAGCAGTACCCCGCGTTCCCAAGCGGTTCCCAATGCCAGTACAAGCTGGGGTTTCACTACTTAACTTCAGAGATCAGACGGAGCTGGTGTGTCCAACGCAATAGAGCCGATGTGTTGGACAGTATTTTTCCGCAGCCGGCACCCGACCAAAGTTTCAACCCCTATTCTTGTTGATCGTCGATCTACTGTTGGTTGGGGCACTCCACCGCGCTCCTACACCTGGGAATGTTGCCTCATCTACCCGCTGAATAGTAGAGAGGGTTCCTTTTGCCATGCAGTGATGACATCGTGCTCACCACACGGTAGGACACCGGTTTTACTTCCCATCCGACGGAAGGCGCACTACCTTTCTCTCCTTTCTCTCTCTTGTCTCTCCTCTCTCTCTTGTCTCTCCCTTGACTCTCCTCTCTCTCTCTTGTCTCTCCTCTCTCTCTCTTGTCTCTCCTCTCTCTCTTGTCTCTCCTCTCTCTCTTGTCTCTCCTCTCTCTCTTGTCTCTCCTCTCTCTCTCTCTCTCTTGTCTCTCCTCTCTCTCGCTCTCTTCTCTCTCTTGTCTCTCTCCCTGTCTCTCTCCGTGTCTCTTGTCTCTCTCCTCTGTCTGTATCTCTCTTGTCTCTCTCTCTCTATGTCTCTGTGTCTCTTGTCTCTCTCTCTGTGTGTGTCTCTCTCCATGTCTTTTGTCTCTCTCACTGTGTGTCTCTTGTCTCTCTCTTCTCTCTCTTGTCTCTCTCTCCGTGTCTCTTGTTTCTCTCTCCGTGTCTCTTGCCTCTCTCTCCGTGTCTCTTGTCACTCTCTCCGTGTCTCTTGTCACTCTCTCCGTGTCTCTTGTCTCTCTCTCCGTGTCTCTTGTCTCTCTC
>JAAFCE010006156.1:15646887-15660927 GCA_013389805.1 Trigoniulus corallinus
CTCTCCGTGTCTCTTGTCTCTCTCTCCGTGTCTCTTGTCTCTCTCTCTCTTTATGTCTCTGTGTCTCTTGTCTCTCCCTATGTCTCTTGTCTCTCTATCTATGTCTCTGTGTCTCTTGTCTCTCTCCCTGTCTCTCTCCTCTCTCCGTGTCTCTTGTTTCTCTCACTGTGTGTGTCTCTTGTCTCTCTCTCCCGAAAAGAAGGCGACCCACCTCCATTCAGTATTGAACTCTGGAACCACTGAAGCAGTAATCGAAAACACTTTCTCCTACGCCACCTAGGTCCATGGTTTCACATGGCTGACCAATAAATTCCACAACCCTTTCAATCTTTTTCTATTTATATAGCCTTAATGACGAAATGCTTGTTAGATGGCGCGCGCACATTACCAAAAACGCTGATATGATATTCCCTGCGAAAATGGCCGACAGTTATTTAATTTACAATTTCTCCCGCGACGTCACGCTGCAGGAAGATTAAGAAACTCTCCTAATATTCCCTAAAGAAATAAAAGTTTCTTCTCTAAGTAGTCTCTTCCGGAACAACTCAAATTAATTGCACCATTCCTTCACTGTAACATATGACAATAACATCCAACGCATACAGGCACCATTTCGAGACCTACCAGGTTTCAAGATCGATCCCCACCCCGAGTAGGAGGAACATAACCTCATTACAACCATCGACATGAGATCCCAATCAAATCCTAGTAAGGTATTTATAGTTCCTGAACGGAAAAAGACGACACGTTTCCAAAAGTAACTGCAAGGTTACGCTCTTCCGGCCTTTCCCTCTATCGGATAAAGAATCCGCCGACTTGGGCGGGCAAGTAATCTCAAAGAGACACCGGGGGATGGAGGGGGGGGCCGAGCTCCTACACCTAGTGAATTTTGCCGACCTACACGAAGAAAGGAAGGCACACTTGGTACAAGGGCGGCCAATAGGGTCTCCAGCACCCGCTAGCAAATCTCAAGCGCCGCTTCTGTATTTTGGGTATGTTTAATAATTTTGAAAACATCAAAGTGGCGCCCGCCTGCAACACAGATCCTGAAGGCCCGCTTCCACCAGCCCTGCTTGGTGCTTCTCTCACACCGAAAAAAAGGCCAGAATAAGGATTATTTCTATAATAACAGTGAGCCTAACCCTTTTCCCTCCTATGGCAGGGTCGGGTACCCATCTTGTCCCTCTGAATGGACACAAGGGTGATCTATTAGACGGTGGTGTTCCGCAGCCGGCTGCCGATCAAAGATGCAACCACCCATGCCTATTGATCGTCGGTTTAATATTCGCTGTGATACACCAGGCCAAGGGGCGAGCTCCTACTCCTGGAAATTTTGCCCCATCCAATATATCCCCCTTGTGTCGAGGGAGCGGCTTATTGCGTTGGATACACCAGTTCTCGTCAGATCACTAGGTACTGCTAATACCCAAAAATCGTCACATTAGTGTAGTGTCTGTGCAGTCTCTGCATTAGAACTATGTAGTGGACAAGGCTCTAATGACCCTATAGTTGAAGGGCCCTAAACACCAACAAACAAGCCCTTTGTGTCCATTCAGAGGGACAAGACGGGTACCCATAGGCGGAAAAAGAGTTAGAAGTTGTTTGCCACAAGACACTCTTAACTAAGATCGAAATCCCAATTAAGACGTCTACGTCCCCTTCCAAAAAAAGTCTACCCTTACCGCAGCTTCTGAGTTACCGGGATTCTCCAAGAAAACCACTAAATGTGCTTTTAAAAATAATAAAAAGACGACAACTGTCTTGACGAACAATTTACTATCAGTGTCAAACCGGAAATGAAAACAAGCAAAAGGAGAGAAAAGTCGCTCTCGCTTCCATCACAGCATAATCCCCCATACTCCGTATCCCAGTCACTCATCAACAACCGTCTCAAAAGCAAAGAAACTCCTAACACTTTTCCCACCTACGGCAGGGTCCGTACCCATTTTGTCTCTCTGAATGGGCACTCCTCCAACGCCAGGGTGCGAGCTCCTACACCAGGGAATGTTGCCTCATCTACCCTTGCATAGCAGAGAAGATGCCATCGTACACTTCATGGGACCTCGGTTTTACTTCTCATCCGAAGGAAGGCGCACTCGGAGCCTCTCTCTTTCGCTCAGTAAAGAGGCTTCTTTACCCACTTCGATCCAGTAGCGGACCTGGAACCACCGGCGCAGTGAATCGTGCACGCTGCCTATTGCGCCACCTAAGCGGGTCTCATCAACAACCTTCTCACTAACACAAATACAACCAGACAGAAATGCCTAAGGTTGACCATCGCGAAGGACCAGTAGTTTACGTTAAGTGACACCTAAAGTACCTTCGATTCAACAACGGTATAACGGGGTGAAATCACCGATGTGGGTTCGATCCCAGTGGGCCGGAATCACCTTAGAGCTAGTGCAGTGAGAAACGCGTGAGTCGAAGGGGGTGCAAATGAAAGCCAAAGACGCAAATGGCTGCCGTTGATTTAAACAACCTGAAAAAAGAGGAAGGCCTGCCTCAGTTTCTTTTACGGGACCTAAAAACTACTGTATGTGGAGGCGGCGCTAAAGTCCCCAGCGCCCGCCCAGACGCTGCTTCCGAAGAGAAGCATGCAGACCCTGAAGGCCTGCTTCCATCTGACCTGACTGTATGAATATTTCCATAGCCCGTCTTAGCAGCTCAGTCAGTAGTATGCTTGTCTCTCAATTTCACAGGTAAAGAAATCTCAAGTGGACCATCTTCCTCAAGTGGGAGGCGACCCCACGATCACCGGCTATACTCATGAAAGACATCTTTCTATACAGTGAATAGCGAGACAAATTTTGCAGGAATCGGAGCGTACCCCTCCTCTACTCTTTCTCAGCTAGCGTTCATATAAGCAAAGGCAGAGAATCAAATCCGTTACAGGGCGGTCAGGTCATAGATACAGGTTCAGGCCTGGACGAGGCGAATGGCTTCTCTCGGGCAAGGGGGATCTCACATTCCTTCCGTCCTGCATAGGCTGAACTTCTATATAAAAAAGCAACTCTTAACCATTTTCCCACCCATGGCAGGGAACCCATCTGGTACTCATCTTGTCCCTTTGAATGGACACAAGAGTGATAGATATTGGATAGTGTTTGTCCTCAGCCGGTTGCCGACCAAAGCTGCAACCCCTATGCTTATTTATCGTCGGTGTAATGTTCGCAGGTGACTCCCACTGACGCCAGGGCGCGAGCTCCTACACCTTAAAATTTTGCCTCTTTGACGTCTAAACGAGGGTTCTTTGACGTACACCACAGGGGTCTGTCTCGCCAGAAAAAAATGCCAACCCGCTTTGTTGTTGTTTTACGGCCCTTCAACTACAAAGGTCATTACAGCCCCGTCCACAGCATGGTTCTGATGCAAAGACTGCACGGACACTACACTAATGCAACGATTTTTGGGTATTAACGGCACCCAGTTTTTCCCAAGCGGCCACCTATGTCAGTACTATCTGGGGTTGCGCTGCTCAACTTCAGTGATCAGACGAGAACTGGGGTGTCCAACGCAATTTGCCGCTCCCTGCCAACCCGCCTGGGTCCAGCATCAAACCTAGCACCACTGACGCAGTTGCCGAGAATGCCACCTACTGCACCACGGAAGTGACCTTCTACATAAAAAAAAACCATTCAAATATGTAGGAAATATCGCCCCCTAACGTCGGTAAATAACTTTCAGGACAGATAAAGACAGGCAGACTCGAAACCCAAAGGACAACGCCATCTAGCGAATAAAATTGACAACATAGCTAAAAACCATTCGAAAGCCTTTCGTATCATCTAGCGGCGTACACCACCTAGCGACAAAACATCGACCTACACTTTCCCGCCAAGAAACCACCAACGGTAGCAGTCTGGGAGCGGATTTAACACAACTCATCGTTCAGCGAGCGGGATTGCTGATCGAAGCAGTTTCCAGATGCACCAACCTACTTGCTACCTATCCTTACAATGACCAAGGATCTAAATGAATAATGCATTGATAAAATGTATAAATATTGCATATAACAATTCAAATAAATCCTCGGATCTATCAACAAGGAATTAATTCAGTTAAAGTAAAAAAAAAAAGAGGAAAATTTACGTCACTATAAAGAATCAATTGAGGATGGAGAAAAAACACATATAGGTATGGGAATACAGAGATTATGCGCTGCCATATTCCCGCCACGTCCGAAGACAGTAAATCATTTTAATAAATAAACCATTATTGATTTCTGATCTCATTCCCCCCCTCCTCCCCAGGCAGAAAAATTAACGCCTTGTTTTATTATTTAATATTCTCGTTAGGATAAAGAACAATACAATTATCCAATATTTATTATCGCCGTCTCGTTTCCATCACATCACGCGGCATGATAGCATTATTATTAGTATTTCAATTAATAAATTATTCACCACTGCCCGGTCGGTCGACTGTCTGCTAGCAGTTACATCTTTCTTTGCAGCAATTGTTTTCCCTCAATAAATAAATTATTACTACACCTTGTTAATCATGCAATGTGCGCCTAAAACACCGCCTGAATATGTTTCGGTGTCATCAGCCACCCACACATTACTTTTTATCGAAATGGGACTGGGGTTGACGAGAAGGAGAGAAGGATGCGGAAGGGGAAATCATTTTGTTTTTAGACCTAACTCTTTAACATTTCAAATAACGCGATAGCATTAATTCGCATTTGTTTTTTTTTAACATCATTTACATGTTGCATTACAAAGCAACCGTGAAATGGATACCAATTACACGCAAGCCATATGTGTTGCTGGATGCTTGATTAAACGGACTCGCATCTAGTACGAGATCTAAACCATATCGGCGTTGTCATCATTTAAGAGACAAAATATATATTATAAAGCACATGAAGTTGTTTGCCAAAATAGATTTTTATCGCCATCAAATATAGTATACGCAGCAGGGTGTGTGATGAAGATATATTTTTGGAAATTAAACTTACCCTAAATAATATTACAAGTCTTAACAGTGTTCTTTTTCTTCCATGACAGTTTCAGTCCCACCACAGATTCCAAAACCGAAATGTATTCACAGATAGAGTTTATATGATGGTTAAATACAACTATAATTCGACTTTAAAACATAAAAAGCACGATAAACTTTTTAATCAGCTGAAAAATAGCGACAATAATACACTTTGTGGCCTTCGTCATCATTTTTCCGTTATGGCAGTTTCGAATTTTTAAAATAGAACGCGAAGGTGATGCACGCTGCACGCGCTATCCCATAATCCCCTCCTCAAAAGAGTTCTATATTCAAAAAAAGTAGCGTAATTGAGCAAAAAAAAAAAACATTTGGAGCGCTCCTCTCAGTTGAGGCCGATTCACATTATACGGAATAGCCCATGTGCTTGAGGGGCAAAGAGCGTAGGACCCACTAGTTCTCTTCTGATCACTGAAGTTAAACAACGCAACCCCAGCTAGTACTGACATGGGTGGCCGCTTGGGAAAACTGAGTACCGCTAATACCAAAAAACCGCCGCCTTAGGGTAGTGTGTCTGTGCAGTCTCTGCATTAGAACTATGCAGTGGACGGGGCTCTAATGACCTTGTCGTTGAAAGACCCTCCTAAAACACCAACGAACCCATCTGCATCGAGGGGTTGCCTAGCAATGCAAAGAAGAAAAGTAAGAAGGAGAAATAGATGATGAATTACTTTGCATATTGTAAAGATTCACGAATAAACAGTGACGCGTAAAGCTAAGTGTAACAGCAGCCTGCTCAGTGAGTCCATGGATGCAGGTTCGATCCTCATATCCTTCTTTCAGGGGCGAGGAAAATTTCAAATGTCTTATGTTGGATGAGAATTAAGGGACTTGTGTGAAGGGTATTACGACGTCACCACTGAAGGTAAAAGTGCCTTTTCTACATCATCACGGGAGCGGCAAATTGCGTTGGGCACACCAGTTCTCGTCTGATCCCTGAAGTTAAGCAACGCAACCGCAGATAGTAATGACATGGGTGGCCGGTTCGGATAACTGGGTACCGCTAATATCCCAAAACCGTCGCATTAGTGTAGTGCGTCTCTGCATAAAGCTGGGTATAAACTGCGCGCAACTGTTTCATTAGGAAAGACTCGCACAGTGTAAACGGGGACTCACCCCGAAAATTGCTGCGAGAGGCAGCCTCGTGGTGAGACACCGTAAAGCTGGGTTTGCACTGCGCGCAACATACTCGCCGCAACTGTTTCAGCAGGCTTGCGGCAATCTCGCCCTCCCTGTTTACATTGAGCGAAACATTGCGCGAAGCAAGCATGCAAAACGTATCTATAGTAACACTACACGAAGTGGGAGTGGCGACACCCTTTGATGCGCGTCCAAAAACCGACAGTGCAGTGGCTCACTACGAGGCTGCCTCGCGCAGCAAATTTCGGGGCGAGTCCCCGTTTACACTGCGCGAGTATGTTGCGCGCAGTGTAAACCCAGCTTTACAGGGAGGGCGAAACGGGCGAGATTGCTGCAAGCTTGCCGAAACAGTTGCGGCGAGTACGTTGTGCACAGTGTAAACCCAGCTTTAGAACTATGCAGTGGACGGGGCTCTAATGACCTTGTCGTTAAAGGACCCTAAAACACCAACGAACCCAACAGCAAGACGGCGACGAGCTTCAAACACCTGGGAGCATTTTGACGACATCTGTCTCTCCCTCTCTACCTCTCCCTCTCTCTCCCTCTCTCTCCCTCCCTCTCTCTCTCTCTCCCTCTCTCTCTCCCTCTCTCTCTCTCCCTCTCTCTCCCTCCCTCTCTCTCCCTCTCTCTTTCAGTAGATTGTGAGCGGAACCTGTACATTATAATCGTCCGTTACTAGACACCAAGTGCAGCTTAGCGAAATTCCCACGTGCGTGACAAGAGCGAGAAAAATCGATAAATAAACCCGTAACAACAGTAAAATTTGTGATCTTGAACGCCTAACCCACTACCACAAGGGATTAAGAGAAACAACCCTCTTCTCTCTTAGACCCCACGAACCTTCCTCCTCCAAACACTTTTCTTTCTCTGTCTTAATTCACGGACAGTAATCACCACAAATGACGGACGACGGCATTTCGGACATGATTTCAGGAAACCTTTACACACTTCCTCACCTGCCGGAGTAAGTATGAATAAAAAGAAATTGTGCAAACAGATAGCAAAAGAAGAAAATTGATATAGAAATGAATTGAAATAGAGTTTTTTTTAAAAAAAAAACGTTATGAATTAAAAATTAAAAAAGAGTGCAAAATTAAAAAGTGATATAATAAGGAAAAAAAGAAATCTGTACAATGACCCTACCGTCCGATGTCCAAGTGTCTCGTCTCTTCTTGCGATGTCTCTTGAACTTGTGCAAAACTTGCCCCACTGAAAATAGCAAACCGGGCAGTTGCAGCTAAAAGGCCACCATTTTTATTGTTTGCAAGAATTTGTAATATTATTGACAGAGATAGTAAAGAGACAGAGAGAGAGAAATGAGATCAAATAAATCTAGAACTATTAATTTTAGTAGTAAAATCTAATCAACGGATTGAAGACAAAAAGAGAGGGAGAGAAGATAAGAGAGAGAAAGACAAGCCGGAGATGGATGGATTCGTGCGTGTTGTCATGGTGTGAAGGCAGGAATTGGAAACATGTTAAATCTCTAAAAAAAATCCTAGATTAATGCGGATAAACGCTATAAATAACGATTAGCGAAGATAAACGAGCATGGATGGAAGAATAAGGACGTGAAAAACCGACAAACGGATGATCTAGAGCAGGAATGACGTAAACATGACACTACTACCATAGTCAAAACTTTACAAAGAGTGAGAGTGAGGTAGAAAGGAGGTTGTGCAAAGATCAAAATGGCTACAAGAATAAGAAGATTAACAAGAAAAAAATCTTTTTATATATATACATAAGACAATGAAAACTTGTTAGTAGAAACATATCACACTTTAAAAAGAAAAGAAATTGTTATAGCATAATAATAAGACACTTTCAACAAGAATAGAACCAACATTCTTATAAAAGAACATTAAAAAAAATAGAACATAGTTACATCATTTCCGGATATGTCGTGCGCCCTTTCTACGGAACAGCAGAGGTGAAAGAAGGACATTGTACATAGGCATTTCACCCGCCCCATTAACATAGCAGATCAAAGAAGTACACCATTTAGGCAAGTCGCAAAAGGAGGCCGCAGGGTGACGCAGCGTGACGCAGCCCTGCGAAATTCTGCTAGCAGGCAATCATCGCACATTGAATCCCAGTTTTTCAACATACTTGTTTGCAATTTACGTCGACTAAAATGGCTTTCAACGTAACAGTGATTGCCTGCTAGCAGAATTTCGCAGAACTGCGTCACGTCGCGTCACCCTGCGGCCTCATTTTGCGCCTTGCCTTAGACCCAGCGCAAAATGAGAGACGCAGTCTCCGCAGGTGACGCAGGGTGACTCACTATAAATTTTTGTAACTCGCATGATAATATGTAGTTGCACATGTTAAGTCACGGGGTGGCGTGACTCAGTGCCTGCGCCACTTGGCCCTGCAGAGCGCAGTGATAATGCCGCAGTTTCCTGCGTGAAGTTGGCGTGACAATAGCAAAAAGCGGTGCGAAGCGGAGTTCTCTTGTTATTTGATGCAAGTTTGGTGAAGAACTAGCAGAATTTCGCAGGGCTGCTACACCGTGCGTCACCTTCGCCACCTGTGTCACCCTGCGTCTCATTTTGCGCCTTGCCTTACTGAAATGACTACATACAGGAGGGAGAAGGTTCCAATCTCAGCACGAGGTAGGTCATCATGGAGTAAAAATAACATGCCTAGAGACTCTCTCTCTCCGCCGCCTCTCCTATTTCCAACCTATGGACAGTATTCGATAATGGATATAGTAGTGTGTGGGGATGGACGGGAACCTAGTGGGAGATAGACGGGAGTGGAGGGCTAGAACTCGCAGAGTCGACCCTGCCACAGGCGAGATAAGGGTATGATGATGGATAATATTCCATAATGACCGACCTTTTCTAGGTATGAGGTTATTTGAGAACTTGGCCACCACAACAAAACGTAGGACGAACCCAATGGACCTATGAGCCATTTATCAGGAACATTTGGGAGCGGCTTCTTGAGCTGGACACACCAGTTCTCGCAACCCTAGCTAGTACTAGCATGGATGACCGCTTGGGCACTGCTAATTCTCAAAAAAATTGTCTAACAGCGTAGTGTCTGTTCAGACTCTGCATTAGAAGTACGCAGTGGACAGGGCTCTAATGAACTTTGTTGATGAAGGGCAGTAAAACACCAATGAAACCAAAAATCATACATATTTGCCTATCAACTCATTGGGATATCACCCGGGGTGGGTGTAATGTAGGTGTGATCCAGGTTCAACTCCCCAGTTACCGCCACCATTCTTGGGCTCATTGGCGGACTAGTGTCCCTACTGTGGACTTGTGCCCCTAGCAATCTGTACAACAACAACAAACATGAAACGGTCAAGATGCCTGGTTCACAGTAATGATCAATATTTTCAATACACGGCCCACAGTGGTCAATGACTCAATATTCCCAATAGGTGGTGTACACACCAAGAAGAAGATACGTGAATATACACCCTGAGTACATTTGACCAAAAAAAAAGGGCGGTCAGAAACGGACGCAGCACTCACTCCAAATGCGTGTTGCATGAAGAGACGAAAGAATTAAGTTCTGGAATGTCAACCGTGTTAGCCTACCGACTTCAATGTATGCAGGTTCGCTACTTGCTGAGGTCAGCAGTTTAATCTCGAATGAGACAAGACCCAGGTTGGGTGCACCTTGTCATCTGTCTGTCCTACACAGCCCAGGTGACGACTAGGATGAATTACCGAAATTAGAAATATTCATAGTACGTCCGTAAGTCAATAACACGACGAGTTAACTAACCAGTCCTGTAACGGGTTGCATTCCAGCAGGTGTCCTCCTCATGAATGAGGAGCGGTGAATTGCGTTGGACACACCAGTTCTCGTCTGATCACTGAAGCTAAGCAGCGCAACCCCAGCTAGTACTGACATGGGTGGCCGCTTGGGAAAACTGGGTACTGCTAATACCCAAAAATCGTCGCATCAGTGTTGTGTCTGTGCAGTTTCTGCATAAGAACTATGCTGTGGACGGGGCTCTAATGACCTTTGTAGTTGAAGGGCCCTAAAACACCAACAATCCTCATGAATCCCTCCACAGGAAAAGCTCCACAGTAAACACACCACAGGAAAAGCTTGTCGACACTTTAAACCATGTAAGGAATTCAATTCCAGTCTTACCAATAACGCCAACAGAGGTGTCAAACAAAAAAAAAGCAGGCCAAAAAAAACACCTGGCAATAGATAGATGCATGGAAATCCTTTTTGAACTCTGCACAATAAATAACAGATGGTATATTTTGTTAAAAGGAGACAAATACGCATTCAATATCTCGTTGCGATATTAAAAAAACTGTCTCTTTAATATATCAAAATGTCTTACCTATTGAGACGACTTGTTTCTTATCAAAATGACTATGCATTTCGAAATATTATTCATTTATTACAATGTAGGGAGAAGTAGAAAGCGAGAGCGAGTGAGAGAAATAACGAAGGGGGAAAAAAAGAAAGTTTTAGAGTATTAAAAAAAATCAAAATTCACTCGGCAAAGTGGATGAAGAATTTCGTTTGCAAACTCTTAAATATCATTTATATTGATTTTTCGAGTACATCTATTCATTTTGCAACCAGCGACATAAATGAAGCAGCAACGGTACTCATATTCTACACATGTCTGTTGCCATCACTTCCCTTCCTACATTGTGCATATAAGCGACTAAACTCCAGAGAAATAACTGGAAATATTACCGTGTGTGCGTGTGTCTGTCTTTTACTCTAAGAAATTGAGGGTAAAAAGGTGGGAAAGAATGCAAAATAAAATAATATACTACCATGACTGCTATAACTGCTGCTGCCGCTGTTGCTGCTACCGGTACTATGTACGTACTGTGCATCAATGCCGAGAAACAACTTCTTTCAAAAACATTTCAACAAAATAAAATTGTACAATTGTTTCTTTTAAAACTGGAAAGAAAGGAGGAATCCCCGTGAAATCTCATTAACTTTAACAAAACGACCGAGCAATAAAAGTCAAATATCGAGTTATAGACAATGGCAAGTATGCTAAAATACAACTTTTAAAAGTAGGCTTACTATAGTAGTAATTCTCCCATCACTAGTTTTAAGGGGAATCTCTTTTATTATTTCGTGTTCCTTACCTCTTGGATATTGTCAGACGAAAATAAATTAGTGAGGGCATTGGTCAATCATAAATAAATTCCTAGTTTTCACCACTCGAATTTCAAAATTTAATTTGTAACAAAATAAACAACTCTTCCATTATAGAACGCAGATAGAACGAAAAAAAAAAAGAATCAGAAATTCAAAAGTCCGCGCTTGCGCATTAAAACGAAAGAAATAACTGACGGGCATCAACGAAAGAAAGTTGGCGCATGCGCAATATCACCTATGAGTTGTTGGAGACATTCACACGTTTTTAGAGGACTGGTTTCGATCCCAGTAGATGGTTGACTAATTTTCCCTTTTCTTCTCCCACCCAATCTGTACCCCTACTGCCACAGATAAACTCAAACTAGTCAGTCGGCATCGAAAGCAGAAAAACAATCCCCGACCCCTCCTGCAGGGGTCCATGTCAGTATCACAAATCTAACATCCTCCACTAGATCCCCGCATTATCCTCAGTCCTCCTCTCCGCCTGCGATCTTTGCAATCCGCTGTTTCGTCTCCACTGCCTCATCTCAGGGTGGCTATGGCAAGACTCCCAGGTGTGGGTTTGTTGGTAGTAATTAGGTAATAATTTTGTTGGTGTTTTAGGGCCCTTCAACTACAAGGTCATTAGAGCCCCGTCCACTGTGTAGTTCTGATGCAGAGATTGCACAGACACTACACTAATGCGACGATTTTTGGACACTAGCGGTACCCAGTTTTCCCAAGCTGCCACCCATGTCAGTACTAGCTGGGGTTGCGTTGCTTCACTTCAGTGATCAGACGAGAACTGGTGTGTCCAACGCAATTTGCCGCTCTCCCAGGTGTGGGAGATTGCCCTAACGAACAGTACGCCGACGACAAATAAGCCTAGGGAGGATTGCAACTTCGGTCAGCCCCGCCTCGGTGTCGCATTGCGTTGGCTTCTTCCTGATGCGAGAGTGAGAGAAAGATGGCCCGAGTGGGCCTTGAGAAGTAAAACCGAGGTTCCGTTTGGTGTACAGTGGCATGTGCACGTAAATTACAGGTGTAGGAGCTCGGCCCCCCCCCCCCCGTGGTGTCAGTGGAATTCCCCAACGACCAGTGGACAGCCGCAAAATAAGCATAGGGGTTGCAGCTTTGGTTGGTAACCGGCTGCGGAAAAACACATTCAATATATCACCCTTGCAGCTTTGGCCGGCAACCGGCTGCAGAAAAAACTATGACCAATATATCACCCTGTGTCCATTCAGAGGGACAAATGGGTACCCGACCCTGCATCAGGCGGGAAAAGGGTTAGGAGTTGCTGTTGTCCATTCAGTGGGACATGATGGGAAAGGATTAGGAGTTGCATATGCTTCGTTGCAGCTTAGGTCCTAGCCAGCCGGCTGCGGAACATACCGTCCAACAGATCGCTCCTGTGTCCATCCAGAGTGACAAAGGGCTAGTAGTTGCATTTTTTTTATGGTCGAGTAATAAACGAGGTCGACATAAGCAATTATTAGATCTAACAGCCTCCTCCTTTTGTTTGTTGGAGCTTACGGTCCCATCAACTAAAAGGTCATTAGAGACCCGTCCACTGCATAGTTCTAATGCATATACTGCACAGACACTACACTAATGCGACGATTATTGGGTATTAGCAGTACCCAGCTTTCCCGAGCGACCACCCATGTCAGTACTAACTGGGCTTGTGTTGCTTAACTTCAGTGATCAGACGAGAACTGGTGTGTCCAACGCAACTCGCCGCTCCCCCTCCTCCTTTTATGTGCGAGGGTTAGGCGATCCGTCTCATTCAAATTTAAAGCACGAGCAGGACTCGAACCCTCACAAGGCACTTTTATGCAAATACTAATTCGCAACAGAAATTACATTAAACGACGCAGATATGAGCTTGATGGCGGGGAGGAAGTAGGGCTGCTGTTTATAAAAGAGTCCATTACATTTGTACTAAAGAATAATGGTAGTTGTGTTTTATTCACTGTAATAAGTCCCTAAACAACAACACAATTTCCATTATGACTTCTAGAATGCGAATCAATGCAGACCAACGCCATGCCGTAGACGCTCGTAACGACGACAACGGCGATCTATTTTCGTTGGCCCACCAATCACAAAAACTCTCAAACCCCTCTAAATATTCAACTCGACACCTTAATGGCATCAAACGAGGTATCTGGCCTGGCTACTCAATTACTGACCGTAAACTTTCTTCCCTACACATCCTTTAACGTCAATTCGCCTCGGTGGCGCCGGCGGTAGCCTGCTCCATTACTGTGTCAGTGGTTCCACGTTCGATACTGAATCGAGGTGGGTTGGCTTTTTCCGAGAGAAAGAGAGGAGGGGGGCCCGAGTGCTCCTTCCGTCGGATGGGATGTAAAGCTAGGTTTACACTGCGCGCAACATACTCGCGCAACTGTTTCATTAAAAAAGATTCGCGCAGTGTAAACGGGGACTCGCCCCGAAATTTGCTGCGCGAGGCAGCCTCGTGGTGAGCCACCGCACTGTCGTTTTTTGGACACGCATCAAAGGGTTTCGCCACTCCCACTTCGTGTACTGGTACTCTAGATACGTTTTGCATACTTGCTTCGCGCAATATTTCGCTCAATGTAAACAGGGAGGGCGAGACGGGCGAGATTGCCGCAAGCCTGTGGAAACAGTTGCGGCGAGTATGTTTCGCGCAGTGTCATTTGCACGTAAAACAACCCTAGCTACAATGCGGAGGCAAAATTCTCAGATGTAGAGCTGGGTTTACACTGCGCGAAACATACTCGCCGCAACTGTTTCCACAGGCTTGCGGCAATCTCGCCC
>JAAFCE010006156.1:15661327-15738606 GCA_013389805.1 Trigoniulus corallinus
ACACTGCGCGAAACATACTCGCCGCAACTGTTTCCACAGGCTTGCGGCAATCTCGCCCCTCTCGCCCTCCCTGTTTACATTGAGCGAAATATTGCGCGAAGCAAGCATGCAAAACGTATCTAGAGTATCAGTACACGAAGTGGGAGTGGCGAAACCCTTTGATGCGTGTCCAAAAACCGACAGTTCGGTGGCTCACCACGAGGCTGCCTTGCGCGGCAAATTTCGGGGCGAGTCCCCGTTTACACTGCGCGAATCTTTTTTAATGAAACAGTTGCGCGCAGTGTAAACCCAGCTCCTTAGGAGATCGGTGGAGTGAACCAATCAATGGTAGATCGACTATCAATATGAATAGGTTTGTTTGATTAGTTTGTGGTTTGGGGTGTAAGCCAGCAGCCAAAACAGGTTAACCCCTTAGGAGGCTGCCCGCGGGAGATGAGGAGGTAGGTGAAAGGAGGAGGAAGAGGGTTAATTTGCAGCACCCAACGTTCCTTACTAACCACCCAAGTTGGTATTGACGTGGGTGTGCGCTGCTTAACTTCAGTGATCTAACGGGAACTGGTGTGTCCAACGCAACTTGGCAAGTGTGTCCAACGCAAGGTGTTGCAGTTTGGGTCGGCAGCCGGCTCCCTGTTATGGGTGCTTGGCCTACTCCCCAAGTTGCATTGGACGTGCAGCCAAGTTGCATTGGACACACCAGTTCTCGTGAGATCACTGAAGTTAAGGAAGGAAAGCCCACGTTAATACCAACATGGGTGGTTGGTAAAGAACGTTGGGTGCTGCAAATTTCCCCTCTCTTCCGTCCTCTTCACCTCCTTCCTCATCTTCCGTGAGCAGCCTCATAAGGCAAGGCGCAAAATGAGGCCGCCGGGTGACGCAGCGTAACGCAGCCCTGCCAAATTCTGCTAGCAGGCAATCACCACACATTGAATCGCAGTTTTTCAACATACTGGTTTGCAATTTGCGTCAACTAAAATGGCTTTCAACGTAACAGTGATTGCCTGCTAGTAGAATTTCGCAGGGCTGCGTCACACTGCGGCCTCATTTTGCACCTTGCCTAGGGGTTCATTATGCCTGGTTCCGTATACCCACGCGCTAACGCTATTACCGTTGCAACAGACGACACAGCACAAAAAATGGTGACGTCCCACTGCTACTTGGGGCGCCGCAGAGCAGCTATGCGTGACGGTAGTTGAGTTGACGCGAAAAGGGCGCGAATGGGCTAGGAGTTCCTACATCCTTCTACACCAAGCAGCGCCGCCTTTGAATTTCGTGGACAATTTTCAACACGCGCCGTGTCTCACCGCCAGTGGCGTTAGTTGGCAATGGGAGATGATTCATTTAAGTAGCAGATCATTAGGTGACGTCAACACACAATATGGCAATCGTGCTCAAATGACGTCATTAAGATGGTCTTATTTTTCACTTCAGCCACATTAACAACAAAATTTCAAAGTCGAAGGGTTGATAGAGAGAATTGGGAGGAGGGGTGGGGGTGGGGGGGGGGTCTGTAGCCTGATGGCATGTGATACAGGCCATTTTTTGCACTTTCCCGGATATAGTGAAAACCAAAAGCGAATTACAGACCCTACAGATCATCGCTGAATGGTATTCTAGGGCACACATGGCGAAAAGACGATGTCTAGAAGAAAGGGGTGCGTGGGTGGAAGGAGAAAGTAAAGGATTGAATGAGCAACTCCATGAATAGAAATCGTCACAGCTGGATCCCAAGTTCCTCGACTTCATTAATAAGTCCATAAAAGCCGCGTGTGCTCTTCGATTTCAACTTTCATCTTCCTCCCACCTCAAAGGGCACTTTAGTTTGTACAAATTACAAGCATCACAATGCGCTGCGAGTGACAGAGCTGTTGCAGTGGGTAGCGGGCTCGGTAACTGCATCAGTGGTTCTGGGTTCGATACAGGACTTCATTCGGGCGAGAGATGCCCCGATTGCGCCTTCTTTCGGATGACAAGCAAAAACCGAGTTCCCATGTGGTGTATGATGGCATTTGGACGTAAAAGAACCCTCTCTACTATGCAACGGGTAGATAGGCCAAAATTCCCAGGTTTAGGAGCTCGCCCGGCGTCAGTTGAATTCTCCAACGAACAGTACACCGACAATAAATAAGCATAGGGGTTGCAGCTTTGGTCGGCAACCGGCTGCGGAAGAAATACCGCGTTGGACACACCAGTTCCCGTGAGATCACTGAAGTTAAGCAGCGCAAGCCCACATCAATACCAACTTGGGTGGTTGGTAATGAACGTCGGGTGATGCAAATTGCCCCTCTCCTTCGTCCTTTCACCTACCTCCTCATCTCCCGCGGGCAGCCTCCTAAGGGTTCGTCCTGTTATGGCTGCCTGGCTTACTCCCCAGCCCACGAAACTAATCCAGTAATCCAAAGTAATCCAATAGATAGATCACCCTTGTGTCCATTCAGAGGGACAAGATGGGCGATCCTGCCATAGACGCGAAAAGGGTTAGGAGCTACTTTTGCTTAAAGCTCTCTTGGTGCGGCTAAAAGCTTAAAAGCTTTTTTTGTTATGTAGAAAGGGGTCTCTTGTCTCGCACACCTCATTGGAGATCACGAGACGCGTGAAAGGCGGCACAAGGAGTGTTGTCAACAGCAAGAAACCAGGGAGCGACAAATTGCGTTGGAAACACCAGTTCACGTCTGATTACTGAAGTTAAGCAACGCAACCCCAGCTAGTACTGACATGGATGGCTGAATGAGAAAACTGGGTACCGCTAGTATTCAAAAGTCGTCGCGTAATACCTAGTTCGGTATAACCACAGCTATGCCTGGTTCCGTATACCCACTCGCTAACGCTATTAGCGTTGAACCAGATGACACAGAACAAAAAAAATGGTGATGTCACACTGCTACTTGGGGCGCCGCAGAGCAGCTATGCGTGACGGTATTTGAGTTTACAGGTGGTCAACTCACATAGCGTCTCGCAAGTCACGCTGCGTTCTGATTGGCTGGCGGTGGAGCTGTCTGCTTGAAAAATGGCGGAGGATAAGCTGAGACATGACGGCGGCATGACGTGACTCCAAATAAAGCGCTGCACTTCAGGAATTGTGCTGGCGCTCCGTCATAACGCACTAGCACAAAATGTCATCAGTGTCGACGTGATTAGCGTTAAAGTGTGGTGATAACGGAACTAGGCATTAAGCGTTAATCACGTCGACGCTGTCGACATTTTGATGACCTTTTGTGCAAGCGCTTTAGAAAGAAGCGTCAGCGCAATTCCTTATATGCAGCACTTTTTTTGGAGTCACGTCACACACAACTTAACCGAAGCAGACAGCTCAACCGCCAGCCGATCAAAATGTAGCGTGACTTGCGGGATGCTATTTGAGTTGACCACCTGTCAACTGAAATAGCGTCAGGCATGGCTACTCTGCGGCGCCCGAAGTAGCGTTGTGACATCACTACTTTTTGTAGTGTCGTCTGATTCAACGCTAATAGCGTTAGCACGTGGGTATACGGAACCAGGCAGTAGTGTGGTGTCTGCGCAGTCTCTGCGTCAGAACTACACATTGGACGGGGGGCTCTAATGACCTTGTAGTTGAAGGGCCCTAAAACACCAACAAACAAACACACAAGCAAGAAACCAGTATCTTTTCCGTCAGGATCGATCCTGTAATCACACACTTATAATATAAAAGAAAGTTAATTAAAGTACAAAAGTTGGCTAAACTCAAGTTCGAAGGATGTCAATGCTAAATTTTTAAAAAGATTAAATAGGCAACAACGGCGCTCCATATCAAGAAAAAGGATAACAAAATAGAAAACCAACATTCACTGGAGGTCCTTAGCATATGGGAGGAGGTCTTTAGCAGTCCTAAAAGCATATCGGAAAAGTTTTTTTTAGCGGGGAACGCAAAGAATGGAGGGGAAGGGAATAATTTATATATTAATCCCCTTTTGGGCCTGTACGTTTCAACTTCCACACACATACACTGTATATATCATATCTCATGCACCAGGAAAAAAAAAAGCTGTTTTTTTCATTTCTGATTTTTCTTTGCCCCATCTTACATTATATCAAAGAGTATATATGTAGAAAAGACCGGAGAAGGAAGAAAAACCCATTTCCGAAACAACCAAATTGGTCCACTGAGATTTTCAAAATTTAGTCTTCTGACCTATTTCAATAAAAAAACAATATTCAACCACCATACACAACACTACTCTCATTTTCAACTATCAGTTCCCTATCTCACCATTTACATTCGTATGCAACCCGACAAATTACACTTTCCCTAAGGATTTCTTGGATACAGCACACCACCACCAACAACAACAACAAGTTTTCTTTCTCTTCTTCATCATCATCTTCTCCCGACCACCCTGGAAAGGAATTCAATTCGCTTTTCTCGGCTACTTAACGTCCACCAGAAGGCTTATCTGAACAACGCATCCCTGGCTTTAGGGAGGGGGGGGGGCTGTCCTTACCAAAGAAGGCTTTTTAAACAACATCATACACACTAGAAGGATGCAGCAGCATCGACCGAAGCTCTCTGCTTCCACCAGGATCGATCTTGCGACCACGAACTCGCCAAGCATACAGCTTGTATTTCTCAATATATGAAAGGTGACGACGTTCCCATCAGGAGTGGGCAACCTTGATTCTGTAAGATATTCTTCCTACACAAGGAATTTTTACTTAGGCTAAGTCATACAGAAGTTAGTTCATCCCGCTCGGTGGTGCAGTGGGCAGCGCGCTCGGTAATTGCGTCAAGGGTCTAGGTTCGATACTAGACCAAGGAGGATCGGCTTCTTTCAGGCGATAGAGAGATATGCTCCGAGTGTGCCTTTCTTCGGATGAGAAGTGAAACCAAGGTCCAATGTGATGTACGATGCCATTTGCACGTAGAATAATCCTCTCTACTACGCAACGGGTCGATGAGGCAAAACTTTTGCAGGTGTAGGATCTCGGAGGAGTGTCCCAACCAGCAGTAGACAGCCGATCAATAAGCATAGGGGTTGTAGCTTTGATCGGTAACCGGCTTAGATAAAACACTATCCAATATATCCACCTTGCGTCTATTCAGAGGGACAAGACAGGTACCCGTCCATGCGATAAGTAGGAAAAGCAGGGCCGGCCCTAGGGTTTGCGGAGCCCAAGGCAACAGACGATAGAAGGGGCCCAAGGCAGCAGGCAATAGCGGGGCCCCCACTACCAAGTTTTTTTTAATTCACCAACGCGAGGCCCAAGGCGGTCGCCTTGCCCTAAGGCCGGCCCTGGGGAAAAGGATTAAACAGAGGTGCACAATTTTGAATGGCACGTGGCATGTACATACACAGGGTAACCTACAATATATATAAAGCCAAACCATTCTGCAACTCCTAACCCTTTTCCCGGCTATGGCAGGGTCGGGCACCCATCTTGTCCCTCAGAATGGACACAAGGGCGATATATTGGACTGTCGGTTGCCGACTAAAGCTGCAATCCCCACGTTTATTTATCGTCGATCTACTGTTCGTTGGGGCATTCCACCGACGCCAGGGGGGCGAGCTCCTCCCGCACCCGGAAATTTTTGGGGAGCGGCGAGTTGCGTTGGACACACCAGTTCTCGTCTGATCACTGAAGTTAAGCAACGCAAGCCCAGTTAGTACTGACATGGATGGTCGCTTGGTAAAGCTTGGTACTGCTAATACCCAATAATCGTCGCATTTGTGTAGTGTCTGTGCAGTCTATGCATAAGAACTATGCAGTGGACGGGTCTCTAATGACCTTGTAGTTGACGGGACCTTAAACACAAAACAAACGGAAAGCTTTGCCTCACCTACCCATTGCATAGTAGAGAGGGTTCTTTGACGTGCAAATGCCATCATACACCACACGGGACTTCGGTTTTACTTTTCATCTAAAAGAAGGCGCACTTGCGACCTGTGCGGCCTTTCCCCAGAAAGAAGTCAATCCACCTCGGTCCGGTATGGAACCTAGAACTACTGACGCAGTTCCACTTTCTGTAACAAACCGGAAGTAAGGGTACCCTACTATAAATTCCTTTAACCAACTATCTGGCACGATAATACATCAAGAAATTCAACTTTTTCAATGTTTGGCCCGCCAGCTGAAATAGGTTCGCCGCCCTTGGATTAGGAGTTGCTTTGCTTTGATTTTTTCATATCGTAGTTAGTTCCTAGCTCCTAACTTCCCTCCAACTTAAGGAACTCGATGCATATTTTAGCATTTTGTTCATTTTTGTCTAAAAAAAAATCATGAAAAACGTTAAGTTTCTGCAGGCTGTAGTTTGCCCAGTCCTGATTTAGGTTTTACCACCGTCTTATCATCGAGAAAACACTGATTTCTCTACCAGGACGAGACGAACCTGAATACGTTGAAGCTCAAGCAACAAGAGTACTCTACTGTATATCAAATGCAACACTTTCCTCTCAAACAGTCAATTTTAAACAACAAATTTCCATGAATAAAAAAATATGAACTTGTTTATCATTGACAATAATAATAAAATACTAGTTTACTATACTTTTCTTTTCACAGTTCTCCTTATCCTGAAATCGGGTCGTCGTCTGGTTCTCGCTTCCACAAAACTTCGATCAAGGTGCTGAAGCAAGCCTTGTTTGTTGTTGTTATTTTTTAAAACATCTACAGTATGTACACATAAGCAACAGAAGCAAGAATTTATACATGCAAACTGCAAAAGGGACAACAACGCGCCCCAACAAAAATACTAAAGATGATACACAGATGCTGACAGATGTTACGAAAAAGCGCGCACAGTTTAAAAAAAAAAAAAAAAACACACGGTAACAGCATAGAGCGCCGTTTCGCTACATTCCAAGACCCAATAACGTCTTATACCACACTGGAGTACAATGTATCGCTTTATACACAACTGAGAGAAAGGGAGAAAATTTTGGCACTAATTATTTACAGTACTTGCCCAACAACTCTATTCTGAATTGTAGTACTTCCTGTCAAATATTCAAGTAGTGTCTGTATCAAAGTACGTAGGTACAAACCAGTTGGCTTTCATCTGCAAAACGTGCGAAAACAAATGTTAACATTTTGAGGTATTTATAAATTTCTTTCTTAGGCCTAAAAAACACTGTTCCGACAGAAATTTCACTGTACTGCACCACTTATTTTCATGTCGAAGATGTGATTTTTGTCAAAAAAAAGTTCACAATTCCTTATAAAAACACACACAGAGAGAGAAGCGATAACTGTTGCAAATTAGAAATTTACTACTCCACTAGAATGTCTCGCAGAAAAATAGCGGAAATCTAAAATTCTCTAATCACGACTTTTAGAACAGCAGATAAATGTCGAACAAGAAAAACAAAGCGGAAGGAACCACGCAACGCTTCTGCCAACATTCTATTACATTACGAACGAATCCCTCACCATCTTCCGGGACACTGAGAACGAGTGCATTGTTAGTTAATTAAACGCATGCGCAGTTACAACTTCAACACTGAATGCTTCCCATTGCTCAGAATGGATTTACTTCAGTAGCGCAGACACCAGTCCTCGTCTTCTACATCAGGCATGTCAAACGGGGGAGGAGGGGGTTACCCCGAGGGCCACATTGGGAGCAGCTCATTGCGTTGCACACACCAGTTCTCGTCTGATCACTGAAGATAAGCAGCGCAATCCCAGCTAGTACTGACATGGGTGGCCACTTGGGAAAACTGGGTACCGCTAAGACCCTCTGTCCGTGCAGTCTTTGCATCAGAACTATGCTGTGGACGGGGCTCTAATGACCTTTGTAGTTGAAGGGCCCTAAAACACCAACAAGTTGCACACACCAATTCTCGTCTGATCACTGAAGTTAAGCAACGCAACCCCAGCTAGTACGAACATGGGTGGCTACTTGGGAAAAACTGGGTACTGCTAACGCCCCATAATCGTCGCATTGGTATAGTGTCTGTGCAGTCTCTGCACTAGAACTAGGCAGTGGACGGGGCTCTAATGACCTTGTAGTTGAAGGGCCGTAAAACACCAACGAAAAGAAAAACGACGGCCACATTGGTAACATATGCGTTGATATAAGGGTCAAACTGTGCCTGTGGCGCTCCCTCGCAATTTCGCCCGGGGGCTACTGTCCCTCCTCCTCCCCCTCATTATGCCTCTGAGTGGCTGGCCGCATTTGTATACGATATGCTATCGATCGTGCGGGCCACAACTCTAGGCCACCAATTGGTGGCCGCTTGGGAAAACTGGGTACTGCTAATACCCAAAAATCGTCGTATTAGTGTAGTGTCTGTGCAGTCTCTGCATAAGAACTATGCTGTGGACGGGGCTCTAATGACCTTTGTAGTTGAAGGGCCCTAAAACACCAACAAACAACAACAGCCACCAATTGGATACCCTTATTCTACAATGGAGAAGGTTCGATCCTCTCCACAACTGGCCTTAAATTTCGGCCTAAGAAAACCCCGACCTCAACTTGGCCTTAGAGGAATTATAAAGCTATATATCTGCCTGATAAACTAGGAGAGTCGTCAGTACCACAGTACCAACCAACTGACCCTCGAAAAATGGGGGGGGGGAGCGGCGAGTTGCGTTGGACACACCAGTTCTCGTCTGATCACTGAAGTTAAGCAACGCAACCCCAGTTAGTACTGACATGGGTGGCCACTTGGGAAAACTGGGTACTGCTAGTATCCAAAAATCGTCGCATTCGTGTAGTGTCTGTGCAGTCCCTGCATCAGAACTACCCAGTGGACGGGGCTCTAATGACCTTGTAGTTGAAGGGCCCTCAAACACCAACAAACAGCAACAAATCGAAAAATGGGCCCATGTGTTTAAAAGAATGCATATATTAAAACTATGATGCCTTCATAACGTAATTCACGTATGAGAATCCCATCTTCATCATTCTTTGACCCTCCCCCTTCCCTCCGGAACTACCAGGTGGAAATCTTCAAAAGAATCACAGGGGCGATAATAATAACATTTCAGGGGAGTGAGTTAAGTACGCGCGTTGCATGTGGAGGGCGGAAGGAGAAGGGCAGCAGCAAATGGCCTTGAAAACTTCAGATAGGAAGTCATTCAACCGCATAACCGTCATCCTCGTTTTCCTTTCGTACAAGACACACCATCTCTCACCCTACTCACTCCTCCATTCATATCCAGAAATCTCTTTCTGGCTGACCATAACTGGACCATGGATTTACTACACCCACATTATCGGCTTAGAAATCGGCATGTTTTCCTCTCAAAGTTAGTCGAGTAATTTGAGAAAAGTGCTGCTGAAAATTGGGAAACACACACAGAGAGAGAGAGAGAGCTTCACTGTGTCCATCCCCTGTCCACTACTAGTCATATATAACGTGCAATACTAGGAAGGGAAAGAGGAATACGGGGGCGGGCGGGGCAGGGGGAAATGAAAGATAAACTTTATATTTCCCCCCTACGCTTTAATTACGAATACAATGAGCTTGAAAACTCCAAAAAATGCACCCACACACACAAACTACCAAGTGAAATTATATTTGGATATGATTAAGTCATAAAATTTCTGTTGGATTCTAGCTAGCCAACGTCCATCCATCCGTGTGACCCTCGTCATCCTTCATTCGCCTCTGTAGTTTTGTCCAAGTGTGAAAAATCTAATCAACGATTAAGTAACAACACCTCAATTCTACTAACATGATGAATAATAAATCCCAATTACATCTACTACATAAACATACGTACAATGATGAGATAATAACAACAATGGAATTTTAAAATACTGACCATTTCTATCAACTTTAATCCAATTAATCCCAAAAAGTGTCATCAATCATCCTTTCTCTCTCCCCCCCCCCCAATCTTCAAAGTAGCAAACACATTTGACCCGCTTCAGTGGCGCAGTGTGGTAGGGAAGCGCCATATTGCGTTGGACACACCGGGAACAATGATTTGCGTTGGACACACCAGTTCTCGTCTGATCACTGAAGTTAAGCAACGCAACCCCAGTTAGTACTGACATGGGTGGCCGTTGGGGAAACCTGGGTACCGCTAGTATCCAAAAATCGTCGCATTAGTGTAGTGTCTGTGCAGTCTCTGCATCACAACTACACTGTGGACGGGGCTCTAATGACCTTTTAGTTGAAGGTCCCTAAAACACCAACAAACAAACAAGTTGGACACACCAGTTCTCGTCTGATCACTAAAGTTAAGCACCGCAACCCCAGGGTGCCAGCTTGGGAACACTGGGTATTGATAATACCCAAAAATCGTCGCATTAGTGTAGTGTATCTGTGCAGTCTCGTGCATTAGAACGACGCAGTGGACGGGGCTCTAATGACCTTTTAGTTGAAGGGCTCTAAAACACCAGCAAACGAAACAAAATTAAGGAATGGGGGGGGTTAGGGCAGTGGCGACAGAGTATATGGAGGGAAGGGCAGTAAAGAAAACGCTGAGGATGTATGGGAACAAACTTAAGATAGAGAGGGGGGTAATTTATGACAATGCGTGGGAGAGCTCACTTCTGTTTGGGACAAGAGCTGGGTTACTGCAGACGAAACACATGATGGCAAAGATTATAGGTGGAGAGAAGGGCGGCTGTGGATTGTATGGGGATCAAGTGGAGGCTATTAGACATGTGATGCTGGACCACTGCAGGAGTGGTTGAGGCACCCCCCCCCTCCACATAGGAAGAGGTCCTGGGAGGATGACATGATGGGTCTAGCGTGAATATTCATATTCACTTTAAGAGGTGCCCTTCCTCTCGCTCGCTCTGTCCTGTCGATCTCGCTCTCTATGGTGTTTCTCGATAGTATAATGGTTAGTATCCCTGCCTGTCTTGCGGGAGACCGGGGTTCGATTCCCCGTCGGGGAGATGTACCATTTTGTTGTTGTTTGTTGGTTTTTGTTTGTTTGTGTTTAAGGTCCCGTCAACTACAAGGTCATTAGAGACCCTGTTTGTTGGTGTTTTAGGGCCCTTCAACTACAAGGCCATTAGAGCCCCGTCCGCAGCATAGTTCTTATCCAGAGACTGCACAGACACTATACTATTGCGACGATTTTTGGATATTAGCAGTACCCAGTTTTCCAAAGCGGCCACCCATGTCAGTACTAGCTGGGGTTGCGCTGCTTAACTTCAGTGATCAGACCAGAACTGGGGCGTTCAACGCAATTCGCCGCTCTCCCTACCGTTTTGTGATATCACTGAAGTTAAGTAGTGCAAGCCCACGTTAGTACCAACAGGGGTGGTTGGTAAAGAACGTTGAGTGCTGCAAATTTCCTCTCTCCTACGTCGACTACACCTACCTACTCATCTCCCGCGAGCAGCAGCCTCCTAACGGTTCATCCTGTTATGGCTGCTTGGCTTAGTCCCCAACCCATGAAATTAATCCAGCAAATCTCGATTAGGGGGGGGGGCATTTATCTAAATTCTCACCTCATTTTTCTTCAAAGAAATTACGACGGATTATTATTATTATTACTGTATTATGTCTCAGTGTAGTTTCAAAGCTGAGAGAGAAGGAGACACAAGACAGACAAATTTACATACACAAATCTTCTCAAAAGCCTTTAAGGTTTTCGTAATATTTACATCTTTCTTTTCACGTCAACTTACTTACTCACTTATAACAATTTAGACTGTGCATTTTCTGAGATATCATCTTAAGAAAATTGCAAATAGATTTTTTTTTATTCACGATACGACAAAAACGCATTACTAAGATAGAGAAAACTGTCAGGCACAAATAGGAATAGACATCCCTACAAGAAAGTGACATCTTGCCACCACCACCACCACCAACCACCAATATGAATACAACAATAAGGAGTCACTGACGTGGAGGTGGGTGTTGCATTGTGTGCGTTGAAAAGTACAAGATAAGAAGTGACTTTGGGGAGATAAAAAAAAAAAAGTCGGAGACACAGCAACCACAACAGTACCAACTAACAATGGCCAAAATTCAACTCACACCTAACCAACGATGAATACCTACAGAGAGAGAGAGAGAGAAATACAATTGTTTACCCACGCACACTCACACTGCAACTGCTCTTAAACGCACTGTAGAAATTCAAGAGGCTCGCCACAAATCTACTCAAGAATCAACCAAACAATCAAATTCATTCAATGGTCAAGTCATGTCACATTAATCCTATCTTAATGTGCTCTCTAGTTTTCAGCTGAAAACCATTGATATATATATGTGTCAAGAATGGCAACTATTTTGACAGTGAGAGAGAGAGAGTGAGTGAGACCGAGGACCTCTTTGACCGCCTTTCTTAATTCTCATAAGTCAAAATTAAAGCAATTCGGTGACGTCGACATCATAATAAATCAAAATCCTATAAACTTCATGTCCAATCCACAGCTTCCTAGGGAGCGGCGTGTTGCGTTGGACACACCAATTCTCGTCTGATCACTAAAGTTGAGCAACGCAAGCCCAGTTAGTACTGACATGGGTGGTCGCTCGGGAAAGCTGGGTACTGCTAATACCCAATAATCGTCGCATTGGTGTAGTGTCTGTGCAGTCTATGCATTAGAACTATACAGTGGACGGGTCTCTAATGACCTCGTAGTTGACGGGACCTTAAACACCAACAAACAACAACAACACAGCTTCCTATTGTAACTTTATAAGAGCAAACGAATCTCAAAATAAAGAAATCAGTGTCGAAATCGACTGCAGGGATGCAGGTTGTTGGGAGCACCAGGGGCAGGGAGAGACCTAAGTTGACGTGGGAACAGGTCGTTGGTGCACAGCCACGTTGCGCTGGTGCAGCCCAATTGCGTTGGACACACCAGTTCCCGTGAGATCACTGAAGTTAAGCAGCGCAAGCCCACGTCAATACCAACATGGGTGGCTGGTAAAGAACGTTGGGTGCTGCAAATTTCCCCTCTCCTTCCCCTCACCTTCTCATCTACCGTGAGCAGCCTCTTAAGGGTTCGTCCTGTTATGGCTGCTTGGCTTACTCCCAAACCCATGAATCTAATCCAATAATCAGTAAGGATATGACGGTGTGCGGAGTGGACGGGGACCTGGTGGGGAATAGACGGGAGTGGAGGGCTGGAACCCGCAGACCCGACCCTGCCACAGACGGGACGAGGGTCGACTGGTTTAATGTTCAATTCTTTTGTTTCATTGGTGGTTTAGGGCCCTTCAACTACAACGGAGCGGCTGAGTTGCGTTGGACACACCAGTTCTCGTCACATCACCCAAGTTAGTACCAACATGGGTGATTGGTAGTGAACTAGGGTGCTGCTAATTTCCCCTCTCCTACATCCTCTACACCTGCCTCCTCACCCGCAAGCTGCCTCCAACCCCGTAGCATAACATACAGCCCCGTCCACTACGTACCTCTAATGCAGTCTGCACAGACACCACGCTGTTATGACTATTTTGGGTATTAATAGTACCCAGTGTTTCCAAGCGGTTACCCATGCTAGTACTAGGTGTAGTTGGGTTACTTCAGTGATCAGACAAGAACTGGTGCGTCCAACACTCAGCTGCTCTTTACCGTTCAAGATGAAATTCAGCAGCTTAGTTTGTAGTGTGTCTAACACTGGAACCTGTTTTTTTTTACAGTCGAGGGAGGTTACCTCAAGTGAAAGTGGATTTGCCACCAAACGGGCTCTGGTCCCGTGTGGCGAGTAGTACTGTATCACTTTTGCACCGCATACAAGCTCTATCGAGATGAAAGGTGTACAAGCTCGGCTGCTGAATCGATAAATGGGTATCACATTTGTTATACCGAGGATGGATTGATTCAATATCCACCTCGGGTGCAGGCGGACCGAGTTCAATTCCCAGCTGCGGAGACACGATGGTATGTCACCACTGTCCTTTTCCTCCTTCTTGAAAAAACGTCAGTAGGTTATAGCAGCCGACGTACACACATACTAAAACGTGCTATAAAACAATTATTGATTTTTAAACGAAAAAGTAGGCAATAACGACGATGAAAACCAAATGACAGTAATGATATTTCAGAGTATGTCCACAAGAGGGCGATCGAGAAGACGAGTCTGTCCCAACCAAAAGATGAGTAAGGAGAGGACATCTCATGAAAGCCGAGACCATCTCTCAACATTATCAAACAGCATATCGACCAACCACCCAGCCACAAATTCCAGCAAGTCGATAAAAAACGTCGCTACCAAATCTGATTTAGGAAAAATCAATTGTTGTTAATTAGGAAGCTACCTTGAATTACCTACCACTAGTACAAACATAGAGAGACGGGCATCTGAGATGACAGTTCAACAGTGGTTGGCAAGATTACGAGAGGAAAAAGCGACTTTCTATTCAACCTTCATTATACTTTTTTTGCACATCTTTCAGATACTTGAAATTAGGCGTCTGGGTAGAGGTAGTCTAAAAGAGAGGACTCCAGGCTGCATAATTAACCTGAACAATAAGGCTACAATTTATTATTACGTCACACACTTGTAACAGTTTGACATTTCATTCTCCTTCTTTCACATCCTTCGCGGTGTGGTTTTTTTTTTACACATTTATTTTTATCAGACAAGACATTTTTAATCGATGAGTAAATGCCAAGCGCGTTTAATTAGTTAATTAAGTTGTTATAAACCCAACTATCAGATCGACACCAGCTGATAACATCGGCATCCACAAATGACGAAGCCATTTTATAATTTGGGCGAACAAAAGAAACTTTCACATTTCAATATACCAGTAATAATGGATATATCTTTTAAACTTGCCTTTTCGAAACCTGGTTGATTCCTTAGTCGTTGTTATCTCTAGAGTTCGTCTGTATTTCTACATTCATTAAATCCTTTCCACCAAAAAAAAAAACAACTACTCAAATTTATCGCTTTTCAACTCACTTAAAATGGCGCACTTTCGAACTTCTCGTTCTAAAACTAACGGCAGGTAGCTTTGACTGAGAGCAGCGTTCAAGAAGATAGCGCTCACTTCATGACGTCACTCCTCTTCGTATATCCTCATTGAGCGAAGAGAGCGGAATAAAGCAGCTAGCTGCTGCCATTGTATCGAATACTTCATCAATTCTTTTCAGCACGCGCAAATGCATTTAAATGGTTCCATTCGAATTGAAGAACGCAACTTAAGAGCCATTCGATAATTACGTGCTCATTATTCAAGTTCAAAAGAAACAAATAACGGATGGAGTTTTGCACATTAAAAATACGGCTTGTTTAGGTAATTATGCGGAGGTTTATTCCAGAAAATTCCATATCCATTTTCTTAAAAAAAAAACACCACTGCTTTTTAGACCACATAGAGCACATGCGGGCTGAACCCGACCCTCCCCCCATACTTGTTTAAATCCCACCACGACCAGCCATAGCCAGTACCTGGAGTGAGGCCACAAGACAGAGAAGGTAGAATAGGAGTTTATTACGATAGTGTGGGATATGCATGATGGTTCCATAGCCAGGGTAAGGACTCCTTGGGGAAATACGGGAGGCTTCCCAGTGACAGTTGGGGTAGACCAAAGTTCAGCACTAAGTTCATACCTTTTCATTCTGGTTATGTGCGGACTGCTGACTGGAGTAGGAGAATGGACCCTTCAGTGCATGATATTTGCCGACGATGTAGGAAAACTTAGTGACTCCAGAGAACATGTAAAAAAGGGCCAAAACGATATTAGAGCAGCGATAGAAAAGGGAGGTCTTAACATAAACAAAAAGAAGACAGAGCGTTTAGGTTTCATTGGGAAGGACCGGAAAATATTGGTGGCGTACTCTCGAGGGGCGAACTGGTGACACGGGTGCAAGACTTAAACTATTTAGGGTCAGTGTTCCAGAGCAATGGAGAGATGGATTTAGATGTAACCCATAGAATCAATGGAGGATGGTGGAAATGGAAACCGGTCAGTGAAGTCCTGCGTGATAAGAGGGTCCCAATCAAGTTGAAAGGGAAGTTTTATAGGGCAGTGGTTAGGCCCGCTATGTTACATGGATCATGGTGTTGGGGGCAGTGGGGAAGAGCCACGTCAATAGAATGCAAGTAGCCGAGATGCGAATGCTGCGGTACGGTACACAAGTAGGGTGTCAAGAGCTGATAGAATTAGGAATGAGTATATTAGAGGTAGTGTGGGAGTGGTGGCCATCGCGGAAAAAAAAAATGATGGAGAGTAGAGATTGAGGTGTTATGGACACGTATTGCAAACAGGGGAAGACGATCTCATTGGTGCGCAGGTGGTTGGAAGTCCCGGGACAAGGGAAGACCAAAGCAGACATGGAAGCAGGTAGTTCGGAAGCATATAGTAGTGCGTGGGGTGGACGGGAACCTGATGGGAGATAGACGGCAGTGAAGGAACACACCAAGGAGGCCATTTGCAAACAAAAAAAGTCCAACAAATGCACAGCATACCGGCCGGAGGAGTTCTTTACCAATTCGGCCTTTAATTTACAGCCACACTGAGAATTTGGTCCTGACCCGAACTAGGAAAAGTTGCCCAGCCCTGTTTTAGACTGAGTGCATACATTTTCCTCTCTGTGTCCATAAAAGAGGAGGGGGAAAAGGAATCTTTTTCGATAAATAAAAGCTCAAGGTAGGTTAAAGGTTGCGGGTGCTCGCAGATCGAAATATTTAATTAAAGAACGGGATACGATCTTCCTATCTTATAATGTCACACTCTCACATTTGCATGATGATAGATTTGGCGAGCGTTACTTCTTCTTCTTCTTTATGAGATCTGAACGAAACAGGAGCGAACTTCTTAATAAACATGTCAATAAACGCAGGAGTGTCTTACACTCTCGCACTTAAATAAAGAAGATTAAATACCGAGTCTATATTTAAGCATTAGTAAATCAAATTAAATGGGTAAGGGTCTTTTTGAAAATGATCAACGGGAGGCCACAAGGTAGTGCATCCTCTTCAACAGTTAAATCGCTTATAAATAAATAATTCCACAGAGTTGTTCGAGAGAGACACTGACTACAAGAAACATTTATATTTAATGACAGTGCCATTTATTTGGCAACATCGACTATTATTTTAAGGCAGTCTCTTGTTTTCAAGTCTCCCTCATGCGGTTCCAGTCATTCCGGTAACTCTAGGGCCACGTCACACATCCCTATTCGTGGATATACAACGTTAGCGGTCCAATTTAACGACAAATGCGTCAATCGAGACTAAAACCAAGATCATTTCAAGTCACCTAGTCTAGTGTTTAACTACCGAAAGAGAGTAGTAATGCCAGCATATAATTCAATGAATTAATTTTATAGTATTGAAAATCAAATTCCCTCTAATCTGTCATACACAGTAGTATCGATAGTATCGATGTTTCATTTTCTTCTATGCTCGATTGTATCGATATGGCGCGGCTTGCACGTTCGAAAATGCTAAGTTGGAGCGGTGAGTGCAAAAGCGCTCAGAATTCGGTAGCGTATGCCACCCGTGTAAGATGGCAATCACTGCCAACACTTCATCATTTGCTAGGAAGTCTATTTATCCCAACAATGGAAGAAGGGGAGAGAGAAAAAAAAAGCAATAACAAAAGACAACTTTACTCAAAGATAAGGTCTGGAGGAGGGGAAATTAAGACGGCGCTAAACACGTCAATGGCAGACGGCACGAAAATTGAAATTCATAGTCTTGGAAATCGAATTCTTTCAACTGCAGAACCGACCCACCGCCTCGGTGGTGCAGCAAGCAGCGTGCTCGATCGCTGAGTCAGTGGTTCCAGGTTCAATACGAGATCGAGGTGGGTTGGCTTATTTCGAGCTAGCGACGAAGATAGTGGGATCCCCAGTGCGCCTTTCATCGGATGGGAAGTAAAGTCGGTGCCCTGCCGTGTGATTTGAACGATATCATTTGCACGTCAAAGAACCTCCTCTACTATGCAACGGATAGACGAGGCAATATTCCTAGGTGTAGGACCTCGGTGGAGTGTCCCAACGAACAGCCACCTGCGTAAAAAATACCGTCGCCCATGCGTCCATTCAGAGAGACAAAGATGAGTACCCGGCCCTGCCATAGGCGCGAAAAGGGTTACTAATTGTAGTAGTCGAATCAGTGCATCCTAAACTGAAGTAACAAAATGCTCCAAATTGAGCTAACCAGCAGCTACAAACCCATTTCCTGTCGTTGAACAATATTTTAACGCAACCGGCTATCGACCTAATGCTGCAACCCTTACGCTTATTTATCGTCGGCCTAGCTTTCTTCATTGGGGGACACTTTTCCTCCAGTAAACCTGGGGCCTACCTCTCTCTCTCTCTCTCTCCTGCCGGAAAGAAAACAACCCACCTTGATCCAGTATCGGGAGCGGCTACATTGCGTTGTAGGCACCAGTTCTCTTCTGATCACTGAAGTTAAGTAACGCAACCCCATCTAGTACTAACATGGGTGACCGCTTGGCAACTCTAGGTAGTGCTAATACCCAAAATCGTCATGCAGACTGTTCTCTTTCGTTGGTGTTTTAGGGCCCGTCAACTACAAGGTCATTAGAGCCCCATCCACTGCATAGTTCTAGTGCAGAGACTGCACAGACGCTACACTAATGCGACGATTATTGTGTATTAGCAGTACCCAGTTTTCCCAAGCGGCCACTCATGTTAGTACTAGCTGGGGTTGCGTTGGTTAACTTCAGTGATCAGAAGAGAACTGTGCAGACTATGTATTAGAACTACGCAATAGAGGGGGCTCTAATGAACCTTGAAGGGCCCTAAAGCACCAACGAAACAAAAATTGATCTAGTGACGAAGTTGGAACCACTGGCTCAGCGAACCTCAAAGAATCTCCAAATTGGGCTAACCAGCACCTACAAACCCATTTCCTGTCATTGAACGATATTTAAACGCAGCCGGCTGCCGACCTAATGCTGCAACCCTTACGCTTATTTATTGCAGGCCTAGCTTTCGTCATTAAGGCACTTTTTCATCCAGTAAATTTGAGGTCTGTCCCCCTCTCTCTCCTGCCGGAAATAAAACAACCTACCTTGATGCAGTATGGGAGCGGCTTCATTGCATTAGACGCACCAGATATCGTCTGATCACTAAAGTTAAGCAACGCAACCCCAGCTAGTACTAGCATGGGTGACCGCTTGAACTCTGGGTACTACTAATACCCAAAATCGTCATAACGGCGTAGTGTCTGTGCAGACTCTGGACGGGGCTCTAACGACCCTTGTAGTTGAAGGGCCCTAAAACACCAACGATTCAAAAATTGATCTAGTGTCGAACTTGGAACCATGATACAGTTGTCGGGCGCGTCACTTCTGCTCCATTGAAGCGGTTCCAAATTGAGGTAAGGTAAGAAGTTTAAAATGTATTCACCACCTCTCCTTCTTGGATGTTTCCAGTGATTCCTGGCTATCTCATACCACATGATAGTAAGCAAACACAATTCGGGCATCGTGCGGGTTTCTTTGTTACTAGAAAGTACTACATTATATTCATGAGTTTGAGAGACAAATTCTTACAAACAACAGCAGAAAGGAAAAACAAAAGAGAGTATGTAAGAAAAAAATGGCACCTTTTTCCACCATCTTGATCATTTCAGAGGGTTGAACCCCACGTCGTTTTTTTTCCTCCTTTGGAATTCAGTCGTCACTGTTCACCGTCCTAACCGCCTCCTTTAATAAAAACCCATCCAAAGTAATCGCGTGAATGAGTGTCAGATTTCCAGACTATCAGTTTTCCGTTTCAGCGGACTGTATAATTTCTAAGACATAGATTACGAATGACAGATTGTGAAGCATCAACTCACTTTCTATCAAGCTCATATGCCGATACATGTTGGTGCGAGACATAAGAAATCCCCTTAGAAAGAAAGACAGCAGATGATCAGACAGGAGGAGAGTAAGAGTATTGAAGCTGAACCCCTTTTAGTTATACTTTTCCAAGACAGCCACTAAAAGTGTACGGTGGACAGGACAACAGTACCTAGAGACCATTAGAGAAGGACAGAGTGAAATAGATAAGATTTATGGATTACTTAAAATTTGGCAAACATGGAGACGTACTCTAATCCGCATTGTAAGAAAAGAGAAGAAATCATCAAGTATCGAGGGATTTTTCATACAAATGGATGAAAATGTCCTGTCTTCTACAAAAGAATTGTTTAAAAACACGTGAAAAAATAAGAAACAAGATGTAACTAGCTCCATACAGATTTTATCTGCCACTACTACTACTGCTGCTGCTATCATCGCCATTGCCCAATCTCAATATTGCATAAAGAATCGAATGGATCGCCGTTCTACAACAACGACTACATACATGTTTATGCTTGACGTGAAATCGTCAGCCTTAAGTGACTAAAAGCGTATCAATATTATCCACTTTTTGATTCTTATCTTTTCTTTTTCGTTAAAAATTCGCCTACGTGCAACAATAAAATGTTTTACCTGTCGATTTCCAAGTCTTGTATTACAACAATATTTTATTCTGTACGCCATTGAAAAATTCGAATTTGCACACGTTCGAAAAGTTCACGTCACGGTAAAATTAGAAACCGCGCATGCGTATAATTGGTAGCGAAATGCCACGCGAGCCGTTCTAAGCCAAGATGGAAATTCGATAGCGGAAAAAAAAGGAATAAGCAGCTCACCAAGCGGAAAACATTTGAGTTTATGTACAAGTCCATCAGCATACACTTTCACTTGGTATGGTTTATTTGGTAATTTAACGTCGGCCTGCAGGTAATTTACCGGCGCCGGAGGGGACAGGAAGGGGTGACTCTCCTTCGTGCCTTTGATTTTTTTTATGTATAGCTACATGCACCATTTTTCTATCCCCGGGTTGTTTTACATCGTACGCAGCAAGTGGGGTAGGACGGCACCCCGCCCCAGGTAACCCTGCCACTATTACTGCGGGGGAGCGGCAAATTGCGTTGGGCACACCATCGTCTGATCACTGAAGTGAAGCAACGCAACCCCCAGTTAGTACTAACATGGGTGGCCGCTTGGGAAAACTGAGTGCCACTAGTATCCAAAAGTCGTCGCATTAGTGTAGTGTCTGTGCAGTCTCTGCATCAGAACTACACAGTGGACGGAGCTCTAATGACCACTATAGTTGAAGGGCCCTAAAACACCAACAAACAATATTACTTGGGGTTCCAGGCATCTGACCTGGGTGCCCGCTGTCTTTTTCTGATCCGAAAGAAGACAACTCACCTTGATCCAGTATCGAACCTGGAACTACAGACGCAGTAGTTAAGCATGTTATACCTCCACGCCACCGAACAGGTAAATGGTTATCATTAACCCCATTTATAAACTATGATGAGACGAAAGCTTCCGTCGTCAGGATGGCCGAGTGGTCTAAGGCGCCAGACTCAAGGATAATCTCCTTACCAGCGCCACCTGGTGAGTGTCGGTAGAATTCTGGTCCACTAATGTGGGCGTGGGTTCAAATCCCACTCCTGACAGTAATTTCTTTTTAAGCTCGTCTCAGTGAAGCCGAGGTAGGGTTTTGTCTCGTGCGTCCGTGGTTGCAGCTTCCCTCCTGCCGAGGTGAGTAAATTTCTTTTTCGGGCGAGAAAGAGACCAAACGTGTGCCTTCCGTCTGATGAAAAGTAAAACCGTGGTTTGTGCAACTGGGACCTTGGGCAATATTTCACACAGCCGGCTGCCAAGATACGCTGCAACCCCTACGCTTAGCTATCGTCGGCCAACTGTTCGTTGGGGACTCCACCGAGTTCCTACACCTGGGAATTTTGCCTCATCTCTCATGCTCTCTCTCTCTCTCGGTTTCTCTCTCCCTCTCTCTCTCCCTGAAAGAAGCCAGCCAACCTCGATCCAGTATCGACCCGGAAACCACTAAAGCAGTAATCGAGCACGGAACCTTCTTCACCAAGGCGCACACAACCAAAACAAAAATGGCGACTACAAGAAGGCCCTTAATTAACTATAAATTTTAGCGGATCAATGAGACCTAGCCCACTTTCTGTCTGTAGTACGGGGTCGGACATCCATGAATAAACATAAAAAGGGGGGGGGGGGGGGGGTCAAATAAGGATGCCCAAAATTAACAAGATTAAGAACAAAGAGGAAGAAAAAATACGTGAATCCTCTGAATGGTCGCTCAGCATTCTATTTCAGAAATGACAATTAACGGAAGAGGAAAGAAATAAAACGTTAAAGACGAGTGCAAATTGTACGCGTGTGTAGCACAGTGTTAATGAATAGCAGCAGATGCAGAGAGACGTACTGTATGTTGAATTGGTCCCTTCACTCACTACATCTCAACCTACAAACGGTCCATTAAAGTTGCGGTCCTAACTAACGGCGGAGTGGGGAAATGTCCATCATCAGTTTGGATCGGTTTCAATGGATATATTCTCGAGTAAGGAATGGGTCCTTCTTATCTGTATGTTGAGAAAGCAGTGGGATACTTTCCAAGAAGCATAATAATCGGTTTCAGTGATCGTTAGACCTAAGCGGATGTTAGCGAATATATGGGTCCGACCGACGGTGGTCATTATCATAATTATTAGACCTTAACGTGCTATAAAGATTGCGCAAAAGGATAACAACGACGGCCTTAACATTTACACAGCACGAGAAAAGGGGCCAAAAGAAATCTCTGAGAACATCGTAATGACTGCTACTTGTCTGGGACAATGAAAAGACTAGTGTCGATATTGAACATAGATCACAATTTTGTAGGGTTATTCACGAAAAAATAAAAGCCTTAGGGGCAGTTGCAATGCGGATAATCTTCAAAGAACTTATGGCCCATTAAACTCATTATCACGTACTGATCTCTGGTTACAATTTTTCCCTCTTCCGACTGCATTTTCTGCTACAAAAATGCGACAATCCTACAAAGGCAGATTGAACCTCCATGTAATTCTGTTTCACTCCACATGAGGCAGCGCGATCGATACCATTTTTGTTTTTTCAACGATAACAATTTATTCTCACTTTCTAATAATTTTAAAATTTTGTAAATTTAAAATATTGACTTAGAAAGCGATAGGCATTTATCTGAATATTTAATTATAGCATTCAGTTGAAAAATTTGAAAATCAAAATTGTGGTCAAAAAGTCTCATAGATAATACATGTGAACGAACGTCCTGCCCCTATCGAGTATCATCATCATCAACATCATACCCTTCATCATCATCATACCCTTCTCCCGCCTGCGGCAGAGTCGGGTCTGCGGGTTCTAGCTCTCCACTCCCTCCTATCTCCCGCCAGGTCCCCTTCCCCTTCCACCCCATATCCTTGCGGACCACCTACTCCCATGTCAGTTTCGGTCTCCCCCTGCTCCGGGTGCTACCGACCACCTGCATTCCAGAGTATGGCCCTAACGACCTCCTCGTCCCCTCTTCTCATTACGTGCCCATACCACCTCAGCCTATTCTCCCTCATCTTTTCGGCGATGTCCCCCCACCCCCAGGCTACCTCTAATATACGCATTCCTAATTCTATCAGCTCTTGACACGGCACTCACGTACCGCAGCATTCGCATCTCGGCCACTTGCATACCCCTATGCCGCCTGTGGCAGGGTCGGTTCTGAGGGTTCTAGCCCTCCACTCCCATCTATCTCCCACCAGGTTCCTGTCCACCCCACACACTGCCATATCCTTACGGACAATCTGCTCCCAGGCCTTCTTCGGTCTCCCCCTGCCCCGGGTGCTTCCGACCACCACCTGCATTCCTTGGAATGGACCTAACGAGTTCCTCTTCCCCTCTTTCATTTCGGGTCCATACCACCTCAATCTCAACTCCCTATCATTTTTTTCCGTGATGTCCCCCACCCCCAGGATACCTCCAATATACTCATTCCTAATTCTATCAGCTCTTGACACCCCCACTCATGTCTCGCAGCATTCGCATCTCGGCTACTTGCATTCTATTGACGTGGCTCTTTCTCACTGACCAACACTACTCCACTGGCCTAATCACTTCCCTGTAGAACTTCCCTTTCAGTTTGATTGGGACCCTCCTATAACACAGGACTCCGGTTACCTGTCGCTCCCCGGTCCCTTATCGAGGCCTCCACTCTCCTATCGAGTAAAGGGAGAATTAATGTTCAGTATCTCCTGACAGTATCATTGTTTGGAAAGTGAAAAGGGCCGTTTCTTTCAAGGTCCTACAAATAATCTCGGTCACTATCAGAACAGCGCCTTCAAGGTCTGAAAAAAATAGAGCCCTTTATTGATGTTTGTCATTTATGTCAATATGCTTTCCTGAAAAACATATCAACTGACCACATTAGAAGAGAAATTATTGTCAAATGCAATTTCCGGTCGACGTGTAAATATCTTATATCGTCTTAAGTTATCGCAATAAATTCTTTAAGGGGTCATTTCCGGTTCAGACTTTGTCAAACAATGATCGTTACTTTCATACAGCTACATATTATATTCAATCAAACTGATATAATCTTATACATCAACTGTTGAAGATCAAAAGGAAAAAAAAACGGGCGGATGAAATTTGTGTACCGCCCGTGAAGCCTAACCGGAATAGAACCCACAACCTCGAATTTACCAGCAGTCAATTACAAAACTACGGAAACCATACTAAAACAACGAATGCCGATATCTATAAGAGAGACAGAGAGAGAGGGGGGAGGAGGGTATATTTATAGCGCTATAATTACGTCACATGTGAAAATAAATTGACATCTACCGCTGCACAATAACCTTTTCAGTATTTCTCGGCCCACTTCCGGTTCTTAGGTATTTTGCTTGAAAATTTATCTTAGCTATTACATTCTGCGTCATGCTAGAAAGACTTTAAGTCATTTTTCGTGACGGAAAGGATATCAGAACAACAGTAATTTGGTTTAAACCTGTAAAAAAATAGAGCGAAACAGAGTGGTAGAGGTTCGACTCCCATCAGTGGCGTCACTAGGGGGTGCGGGCCGTACCGGGTGACACCACTCGTAAAATTCCGGTAAAATAATTAACACCTCTCAACACACATCGCAGAATAAGAAGAAAATAAAACAAATAAACCATTTAATCGATTTGCAGCTCAGGAACCGCGGCAGACTCTTAACGACACCAGTAAATCCTTCAAACTTTAATGATGTCCAAACAGATAAAAGCAACTCCGAACCCTTTTCCCGCCTATGGCAGGGTCGGGTACCCATCTTGTCCCTCTGAATGGATTGTTTGTTTATTTGTTGGTGTTTAAGGTCCCGTCAACTACAAGGTCATTAGGGACCCGTCCATTGCGTAGTTCTAACGCATAGACTGCACAGACACTACACTAATGCGACGATTATTGGGTATTAGCAGTACCCAACTTTCCCGAGCGACCACCCATGTCAGTACTAACTGGGCTTGCGTTGCTTAACTTCAGTGATCAAACGAGAACTGGTGTGTCCAACGCAACTCGCCGCTCCCCCTCTCTGAATGGACACAAGGGCGATATATTGGTCATAATTTTTCTGCAGCCGGTTGCCGGCCAAAGCTGCAACCCCTACGCTTATTTATCGTCGGTCTAGTGTTCGTTGGGGAATGGTACCGAACCCAGGGGGGGGGGGCGAGCCCCTGCACCTGGAAATTTTGCCTCATCTACCCGTTGCCTAGTAGAGAGGGTTCTTTTACATTTAAGTGCCATCGTACGCCAACACGGGACCTCGGTTTTACTTCTCATCCGAAAGAAGGCACACTCGCCCCACCTCGGTCCAGTATCGAACCTAGAACTACTGACTGAGTCTATTGAGAGGGGAAACAGGCGAGTACCCGACCCTTCCATAGGTGGAAAAAAAAGTTAGTAGCTGTCCCTTTGGAGGCTTTAGGCCCTAGTACATATTGAAAGCAGTTTTGACATGCAAAGGTAGTGAAAGCAATATCGCTATATATAAGGCAGCGGTCTTCAGTGGAACCCCAAGGTTCCGCAGTATTATCTTGAGGTTCCGGAAGTCAAAATAACAATTCGAGAAAAAATTAAGAAGCACTCATGCAAGTGTCACGAGCTGACAGGGAGCGGCTTATTGCGTTGGACACACCAGTTCTCCTCTGATCACTGAAGTTAAGCAATGCAAGCCCAGTTAGTACTGACATGGGTGGTCGCTCGAGAAAGCTGGGTACTCTAATACCCAATAATCGTCGCATTAGTGTAGTGTCTGTGCAGTTTATGCATTAGAACTACGCAATGGACGGGTCTCTAATGACCTTGTAGTTGACGGGACCTTAAACATCAACGAACGAACGAGCTGACAGGATCCGAAACGACCATGTTAGAGGTAGTGGGGGGGTGAGAAACATCGTTTAGAAGATGAGGAAAACAGGCTGAGGTGGTATGGGCATGTCATGAGAAGGGGGAGGAAGAACTAGTTAGGTCCATCGTGGGACTGCAGGTGGTGGGGAGCACCACGGGGAGGGAAAGACCAGGTGGTACAAAATGACACGGGTGCGTGCGAAGTGGATGGGGGCATGGTTAGGGATTCTGCGGGGGTGGATGATTGGAACTCACAGATACAACCCAGTTTCGAGCTGGAGAAGGGAGCGGAAAGTTGCGTTGGACACACCAGTTCTGGTCTTATCACTGAAGTTAAGCAACACAACCCCAGTTAGTACTGACATGGGTGGCCGCTTGGGAAAACTGGGTACCGCTAGTATCCAAAAATCGTCGCATTAGTGTAGTGTCTGCGCAGTCCCTGCATCAGAACTACACAGTGGACGGGGCTCTAATGACCATGTAGTTGAAGGGCCCTAAAACACCAACAAACAAACAATCGAGCTGGAGAAGGGTATGATAATAATCAAAAGCTTCACGTATGGGCTGTCGATTCGTAAGCCGTAAAGGTGGGATGGGGTTCCCCCAAAAACATCTTATAGTTCTAAGGGTTCCGCGAGCCGACAAAGTCTCTCTCTCTCTCTTCTTTATCCATACTATTTATTAATGCCATTTAAATTGATTTTCATTTCCGCGCAATGAGAATGAAAAATATCCACGATTTAGTAATACATTATTGTCAACCATCATGATTTCTAAATATATGCATCTACACATAAAAATTTATTGTATAGTGAGCAAGCAGACAGTAAATAATAATAATAATAATTCCCAGTGGAAAAAAAAGCACATGCACCGAGAACGAAGGAGAGCGAGAGGGAGAAACTACAACACTACCGCCATCTTAGCTGCAGGAAATTATGTTAATAACATTGATAACGTACACTATAGTTACATTTAGAACCAGATACAATAAACTGTATCAGCGATAGAAAAATGCGTCAACCAAACTGTCAATTTACTCGTCATTAGCGATTCATTTGTTTCCGCATAAAATCTCTTTCTCTTTATGCCTCTCAACAAGAAAGAAATCGCACAGAATTTCAATATCGTCATATCGAACGCCTTATCATCATTTCTATCTGGCACGCAGCAGTGACGTCAGCACTTTGCACTCCACTCTGGTATGGCCACATTTTAAAGTAATACGCCACCCTTGCATCACCAAGTGACACTTGGTTTATTTGGTGGCCCCGTTGTTGACCCGTGAGTGAAAGGTTTCAGGCTCGATCCTGCCCTTGGTGGGTGGAATCTTTCGAGTCAGAGAGAGGCAGAAAGCGAGAGAAAGAAAGAGGGAAGGAAAGTAGGGAGCCCTTAATGGCTTGACTTTGTTGGTTTTGAATAAATTACCGTTAGTAACAGAGAGCATCACCATCATCATACCCTCATCCCGCCTGTGGCAGGGTCGGGTCTGCGGTTTCTAGCCTTCCACTCCCATCTATCTCCTACCAGGTCCCAGTCCACACCACCATCTCCTCACAGACAACCTGCCTCCCCTTAGTGCGGGTGCTTCCAACCACCTGCATTCCTGAAATGGACCTAACGACAGCAACAGAGAGCCCGACGTTAAATTAACCAGTACAAAGACCAGGATGAATAGCAAGGAAGCCAGGCTCCAGGTGTGCCTTTCACCAGTCCAGAGAATAATGGGTGGGGGAGAAGCCAACAAAGAAAACAACTGCAGGATTCAAACCTACAGTCATTCATTATGTCAATTCTGCTGTTGTTGTTTGTTCGTGTTTGAGGGCCCATCGACTTCAATGGTCATTAGGGCCCAGAAAGGCAATCACCATGGTAGGGGTGTAAAGGGCCATACCACCATAATGACAATAAATAAGAGCAAAAGCCCACTAAAAGTAATATAAATTAAAGGGCAAAAGCCAAAAAGACATAAAAATAAAACAGGCAATAGCCAAAACAGACATAGATATAAAAAGGCAAAAGCCAAAAACGGACATAAAGCTAAAACAGGCAAAAGCCAAAACGACACAAGGGTAAAAGGCAAAAACGCCAGAAAGAAAAGCTGTCTGAATTAAATTTTGTAAACGACGCCAGCCTCTTTCACAAATACAAGCGAGCTCTCAACCCTCCGGGGGTTATCCCCAAGTGAGGTGGAGAGCTCTGGACCGACCCCAGTCGGGTATCTAAGTTCACGGTATTTTTCATAGTGACTAAAGATGTGTGCCACTGTGAGAGACTCCCAACAGCAGTCCCACCATGGTTGGTCCTCACCTCGTCTGCACGTGAAACGCTGACAAGTCAGTAAAAAAACGCACTACAGCCAATCTCCAGTGCAAGAGTTCGCTTCTTGACACCGGCAAATATTGGGAAAGAAGGTGTTTTAACTCAATAGTGAGAAAGAGAGTGAAGGAAAGAGGTAAGAAAGGAATGGGTTTATATTTGAGAGCAGAAAACCATAAATATACAGGAGAACCTAGAAGGAGGATGAGAAACATTAGCAGAAAACGATATTATTTCAATAATGTCTTCTGTGTATACGTGACTTGCCAGTACTCCATAACTGCTTGTTACAGGCGACGCCAACAGCTATAAATTTCAAAAAGCAACTTTGTCATCAATGTAACGGGTTATCATCATTTTGTCATCGTCGTGACAACTTCTATGAGAGAGAGAGAGAGAGAGACAGCAGTAGCACTTGATCACCCTCTTTCTCTCAACCCTTTTCCAACTAACATCACAAGGGGGAAAAAAATGGATCATCAAAATCGACAAATTCGTTCATCACACTGCACTATCAGTAACGCGATCGACATCTTCAAGATGCCAGAAATGACTTAAGAGCAAAATATGTCAACTAGAAGAAGTTGATGATGCTGAGAAGAAGCACGAAGAGAAGGAAGAAGAGGAGGCAGGGACAAGAAGATGAAGAAGTTTACACTTTCTCTACAGCATCTTCCTCAACTCCCTCTTTTGAATCTCTTGTCATAATGCGTGTACTGCAAATAACTGCGCTACCACCAAACAAGCATCATGGTTCAACCCCAATGGGCATCCCTGGGGAGAAAGGGGAGCGAGAGAAAAATGGAGAGAAGGACAAGGTGATAGAGAGGGAGAGAAAGGAAATGAGATCAAGACCAGGGACCTTGATAACAGCGGTGGGTTGCAACGATCGTTAAAACAAATTTCACCGAAACAAAATTTTTTTTTTTACCGACATACCCACGTCTAGACATCGTGAAAATTAGTTTCAATACCTGCTGTGTGTGTGACGTGTGACGAGGTGGAAGGTGGGTGGGGGGAGGATGCGGAAGAGAGACAGAGAGAGTGAAAAAGAGAGGGCGGAGGAGTAGGAGCAGGGAAGAGGTGAAAATTAAAAAAAAAACCCCTAGATGGACAACAGGAGTGATAACATCAGAGTGCTAAAATGGAAGAGAGAGAGAGAATGGGAAGGAGGATCCAGGATTGAACCCCTCCCTCCATCTCGACATCGCGGTATTCTCTTCCGCCTTCCATCTCTCTATTGATCAGTACACAGTGAGAAACTCTACAATCCTGGCGTTTTAAATATGAATTAGACCTAAATTACACGCTCTGCGTGGTTACGTTGCCGCGGTATTGCATTTTGAATGGAAATGACTCTCTCTCTCTCTCCCTCTCTCTCTCTCTCTCTTTCCCTCTCCCTGTGTGCCTGGGCCTGAAATGCGCTCTACGAGACCGAGAGAGAGATGGAGAGAGAGAGAGAGAGAAACGCAAGTTCATCGATTGGTTGGTTGGTTTTAATTCAAATCAATCTCTTTTTCAACTACCCCTCAAGTGTTCAGAAATAGCAATAGCAGGAAACAGGCATGAATTGAGAGAAGGGAGATGGGGGCAAGGCGAAGAAAAGGTTACGCTATACAGGGTGTAATTTTTAAAGTAACCAATGCCTTTATTTCAGAAACTACAAGATATAGGAAAAAAAAATGTTTAGGAAAAAAATTATAGTCGATGGATTGTTCTTTGTTTATTGGTGTTTTAGGGCCCTTCAACTACAAGGTCATTAGAGCCCCGTCCATTGTGTAGTTCTGATGTAGGGACTGCACAGACACTACACTAATACGACGATTTTTGGATACTAGCGGTACTCAGTTTTCCCAAGCGGCCACCCATGTCAGTACTAACTGGGGTTGCGTTGCTTAACTTCAGTGATCAAACGAAAACTGGTGTGTCCAACGCAATTTTTCGCCCCCATAGTCGATGGAAAGGGGACATTCATTTCCTAAAACAGTTCGAAAATTTCGGCAGTAGTTTTTTCCGGAAAATGCAAAGTTACATATTTTTTTAAAAAAAAAATAGATGGCGGTATTTTAAACTATCGCATTGGAAAGCCCTAGAAAAATGCAAAATTTTGATATATCACATCCCTTACCTGAAATTAAAAATAAGCCTTCAAAACTGCATTAATAAGGATGTGTGCACGGCCTGGGGTTACAGGATTTTGTCTCAGGTATGCAGCTCAGCACATTGCCGCTCTTAACCGCTCCAACTCGCTAACTTCCGATTGAAAAGAAAAAACATTCGAATATTAATTCCCCGTTTGTTAATTAGTAGTGGTGTGAAAGGTCGAGCTTTTGCGTGGTGTGTAGGCGATTCGAGTTCAATTCTCTCTCCCTCACCCCTCTCTCTTTCTCGGTTATGACGTCAAAAGTAAGCCCAGCTGTTGTGCTCTCAATGTGGGGGGGGGGGGGAGAAGCTGCAAATTTGGAAGTAAAAGCAGCAAAGCAACTCCTAACCCTTTCCCCGCCTGTGGCAAGTTCGGGTACCCATCTTGTCCCTCCGAAATGGACGCAAGGGTGATCTATTGGACGGTGTTTTTTTTTTCTGCAGCCAGCTGCCGACCAAAGCAGGAACCCCTAAGCTTATTTATCGTCCGTCAACTGTTCGTTGGGGAATTCCATCGACGCCAGGGAGGAAACTTCTACACCTAAACATTTTGTCTCATCTACCCGTTGCATAGTAGAGGGGGTTCATTTACGTGCAAATGCCATCGTACACCACACGGGACCTCGGTTTTACTTCTCATCCGAAGGAAGGCCCACTCGGAACCTCTCTCTAACGCGAAAGAAGCCAACCCACCTCGGTGCAGCATCGAGCCTATAACCATTGGCATAGTTACTAAGCACGCTACCCACTCCGCCACCGAGGCAGAATAGTAGTTAGACACTTCCGTTTGAAAAAAAAATGTCCTCGAATATTAATTCCTCAGTTGTTAATTAGTAGTGGTGTGAAAGGTCGAGTTTCTGCGTGGTGTGTAGGCGATTCGAGTTCAATTCTCTCCCTGCTATGACGTCAAAGGTAAGACCATCTGTTGTGCTGTCAACGTGGGAAAACAAAGTAAATTAGGAAGTCAAAGCAGCCGCCATGTTTATTTTGGCAGGGATCGAACTTGCAACCCGAGCCATCTGTCATTTCCATGACAATAAAGACCTTCAGGCAATTTATTAATTAAACCCCTCTATCCCATTGCTACCATAACCCCATCATTATCATCACAATGGCGGAGGCTTGAAAACCAGAAGACAAATTTTATAAACATGTTGTTTTGTTAGTAACAAGTGAAAATGATTGCCACGTGTTAAATGCAGGCAGTAACAGTGTGCGCGCTCTTTCCTACACGTCGTCATCGGTACGACGTAGTGAAATATCAAAGGTTCGTCTGAGTGGGTCACTAGGTCAGTGGGTCATTTCTAAGATAAAATCGTTAGAATGATGAGCGTGGGTGAAGATTGACATTTAAAAACTGATGACACCGTTTAATATCAAAGGCGAACGACCTCATCTCATTCCTCGGACATCACAATACCATTTAAGCCCTACGGTTACGTAACAAAGGCATTTTCTCAGGATCAAACAATGGAATGTGTTTTCTTTTATGCTGGTGACCCAACAAAAAAACTACGGTTTCGGGTTCTAGCCCTCCACTCCCTCCAGGTTCCCATCCACCCAACATGCTATCATATACCCTTCGTACAACCCCATCTTCCTCTGTCCCGGGTGTTTCCAACAATCTGCATCTCCGTGATGGTCCTAGCTAGCTCCTGCCCCCCCCCTCATTTCTAGCATGTCCATACCACCTCAATCTATTCTCTCATCTTTCCCGCGATGTTCCCCATCCCCATGCTCTCGACACCTTTCCGCCCCATGTATTGCAGCAATCGCATTTCAGCTGGCCTAACTACTGCCCTGTAAACCGTACCCCTTCAACTTTACTGTGATCCTCCAATCACACAGGACTCAACTTCTCCTACTCCACATTGATCCTATGGGTCGCATCCCAATCTATTTCCTCAGTGGTCCTCCTTTCTAACATCAGTAAAAAAAACTGATCGACAATCCAATCCTGGACGGAGTTTAGGTGTGAGGTCCAAACCCTACCCTACTTGAATTTTCCAAAGTCCAGGACTAGTTCATTAACAGTAGCGTAGCTAGCATTCTCGGGCCGCCACATTTACAGTCGAAATGTGAAATTTAATTGAGCAGAGCGTCTAAGCGTCCTCCAAAATTTTGAGAAAGTGAAGAACCGACCCCCCCCTCCCCACCTCTCAGCCTACGAAAGGACACTCATCAGAAAGAAACCCATGGTGCAGGGTTGGGTTGGTTACGCTCGTCCTTTGACGTCGGCTGCTCCACCGACACTAGGCGACGAGCTTTCACACCTGAACAGGGCAGGTCTTCGGGGTGGGCAAGACGAGCAGCTGCCCGGGGCTTCCCATTGAATAGGGGTAATTTAAACTTCTGTAGAATATAATAAGAATAAAATACTGACGGAATTTCAACTCTTGATACACTACGCCTTATCCAGGACGGTGGAAGATTATGCCTCCCAAATTGGGAGTTCCACTTCGTACTTGCCCGGGGCCTCCCACTTCCGATGTGCAAGGGGTTTTTTTTTTACGTGCGGTGGTGACATCGTACACCCTGCCACACGGCGTCATGACTTTACTTTCTACTTGACGCCCAATTGGGGTTTCTCTGGTCCAATAAAAGCCATCCATCTCAACAAGGTTCGAACTTACAATCACGGATTCACGATACAAGTGCACTGCTTCCTAATTATGGAGGCGGACCAGACAGGGTTAGACGACAAGGCCGTGAATCTACAAAGCTCGGTTAAAACTGCAAGAAATGTGCGCTGATTCAAGTTACTAAGACCAGCTGGAAAGATGCACACGCAACAAAAAAAAAACAAACGATATTTTTCCTAACTCCCTTTACTAACAAGGGTGGCCGCTTGGGAAAAGTGGGTACCCCTAATTCCCAAAAATCTTCGCATTAGCGAAGTGCCTGTGTAGCTTCTGCATTAGAACTACGCAGTGGACGGGGCTCGAATTACCTTGTAGTTGAAGGGCCTTAAAACACCGAACTCCCTTCTTGTGTCCTTCAGATTCAGTATCCCAATTTAGGGGATAATTAAACCGCCATGGAGGTGGGGTGAGGGTCGGAAGAGATGCAGTCCGATGTTTCACGCACTGCACAGTACATGCATGCATAGACACGCTCAAGAATAACGTACAAGAGAGGTACCTAAAACCAGCCGCGCCTTTTTAATATTGCATATACGAAATGGCCGACGATTACCACAAATCATTTTCATCCCTTTATTACAAAAAAGCCCCCTCCCCTCATAAACACAAGTAGGAGACCAGCAAGCAGCAGTAACACCGAAAAAAAGCAATGAAAGGCGAGAGAGAAATGTCCTTTGCCGAGTCACACTTCACCTCCACGCTCCAGAAAAAGGGTCAACCTCATACAATGCAATATTTACAATGTTATACCACACGTTCATAAATCTGGTGAAATTCCACAATTACTTTACGGACCAAATGCATATACAGTATTTCAGTCACAATATTACGGACCCGCACAAGAGCTACCGTATCATACTTAAAAGAGTGTAATACAAGTTCTTAATGTTCAACTAACACTCTTACGAGCAAAACAAAGGGGGTCCCGTAGCAGGTGGGGTACATTTCAACTCACCCTTATGACCCTCTTAACTCCTTTATTACCTACTTTCAATGTTCAACGCTTTGCTTCTCTGCCACCTTGTACGTCTGCCATTTTATTGAATTTCCCAAATTATATTAAAACCTAAATTTACAACTCCCATTAACGTTTTTCAGTTAGTTTCACAACCACACGCACTATAGTCTCTAAGCAGGGGTGTCGACAGACGTCGTCGTCTGGCCGAATACATACGCGTAAAAGAAACAAATAGCGGGATGATGTCCAGGCCCCCGTGAATCCCGGGCTCAGGGAATTTTACCACCATCATTCCTCATTAGTGGCCCCTGCTCTTGAGTGCATAGACCAAAGGTGTGCAGGCCTTTCGCTATGCGGGCCATATAAACATCCAAAAGACCTCTAGCGGGCCACATTCGACCAAAAAACCAACCTACAATTACTAAATAACAACGGTTAAGATCCCCCCTCGGTGGCGCAATAGGTAGCGCACTCGATTTACTGGGCCAGTGGTTCTAGGTTCGATATTCGATCGAGAGAAGTCCCGAGTGCGGCTTCCTTCGGATGAGAAGTAAAACCGAGGTCCCGTGTGGTGGGCGATGGCATTAGCACGTAAAACAACCCTCTCTACTATGCAACGGATGGACGAGGCAAAATTTCCAGGTGTAGGAGCTCGCCCCCTGACGCCGGTGGGGTGCCCCAACAAACAGTAAAACTACGATAAGTAAGCATAGCGATTGCAGCGTTGGTCGGCAACCGGCTGCGGAAAAACATCCTTCACTATATCACCGTCGTGTCCATTCAGAAGGACTAGATGGGTACTCTACCTTGCCATAGGCGGGGAAATGGTTAGCAGTTGCTTCGCAGTTAAGCTCTTATATTTGACTAGAATTTCTTACCCTTAGGTCACTAAAATCTCTTTTCGCCGACAAGAAAACGGCAGCCTCCCTCGTCCCAACCAAGAATTCGCATCTACCAATGTCCAGTGAGTTACTAAGGCTAGTTACCAACGAAATGACATCCAGTGTTCGTTTGTCACCACATTGTTCAGACAGTGTATCATCAATCATCAAAACGATCAACCATTATCAGTATTGAGAAATGAGTAATCGTAAGCTCACCTAAAACCATCTTTCTACAGTATCAGGAATGTATGAATGGACATGTTGTCAACGCTTCCGTTTCCGTCCACACCATTTCTCCAACACAAGTTTTATATGAGGCTTCAAGATAACAAATTGAATTCTAGATAACAGTGACGACCCACGCACCGTCACAGAAATTCGTCACCTGGGACACAGACAGCAAGACGAAGTAAGAAGATTACAGGCCTGCATCCCTATAGATTAGAGTCAAGTCGCCATTGTTTCATTAAGGGAAAAAGAGACCTTACCTCTAATTATGTCAAATGCACTTTGGGCAAGACGAATTCGCAATTTCAATAAAGAGACCTATACCATCAATTATGTACCCTTTTCTTCGTTTCTTAATGGTACAGGTAGAAATTACAGCGGAACCACCATCACCACCCAGCACTCCGCATTTCGGACGTTAAAATCCATCATGCAACCTAAGCAATAAAGAATGTGAAAGAAAGCTGGACAAGAAAGGATCCAAATTCCTTTCTCCTCCTCCTCCTGATGAAAACAAAATTAGTAATACGACTAATTCTCCCATTCAAAGAGTTGCTTGACAAAGAAAGCATTACAGTATTTACCTATTTCCTTTTTTTATTTCCTCTACCTACCCCTCGAGAGATTGAAGATCACGTGAGTGGACGTCTGGAGTTAATGGCATGCAACTGAGCTCCAGTAACTAACCTGGAATCAACGGAAACTGCAGTAAGAGAAAAAAAAACGAAATATATGTATATAAAAAAGCACCGCATGATTCCACTGCTGTGCCTTCACTATCCACAAAACAACAATTTCCGCCTGCCATTATCAAAGAACTTTACAGAAACTAAGGGGATCAATAGTTAATTTGTGAAATTCGTAACAAGTTTCATCTTAGCAAATCATCTGGGACGCGCGCGCACACACATACACACGACCAGCTTTTACTAATGCTTTGGAGAAAGATGAGTGGAACCATGGAGGGACGTCGTTTAGGAATGAAGACAGAGAAACAGAAATTGAGATTGGAAAACCCAAATTCCGTTAGGAGAATTCTAAATTAAATATGAATCCAACTGGATTAAACAAACAGTAAATCACGGCGGCGTGTAATAATACCAACCAACGCATTCTTACTCACTAGGCTCTTCCCCCGTCGTCATTTCTCGCAGCAGTTGAAAAGAGATAGCGGCGACTTGGTCTCTTAATTAAACATCTACAGATATAGTTGACTGCTTCATTATTATCATACAGACAGACTTTTTAATTATTGCTATTACTTAATATGACAGATTGGATTTTACTGAACGAACTTACTGCACATAGTAGGATTGCGATCGTGTAAAAGAAAGCTTCTGTTTCAACTTCCATTGAGAACGCCAGTCGACAACAAGCTGAAAATGGCGGCCTAAGTCTTCTTTTTCAAGAGTCGATTTGGAATCGTCTTAATTATGACTGACCTAATTTACTTCATTCTAATAAAGAAATACACATTCTTGTACTGATCTTTTATACTTTATCAGACAACAGGAAGTCATCATCCGCCTTATAAATTTCTTAATAATAAGACATTGCGCTCGTTAATTTGGTGCGGAAAAAAAAATTTCGAGCGTTTCAAAAGAGAACACTTTTCGAACGATTCAAAAATAGAACGCTTTTCGAACGCAATTCATATCGATAACACGGGGAATGCACCACATCGATATATCGATAAATGGCTCTAGGCTGCTTTAGGGTATAGTGCTTGACATTTAAAAGGGCGGCGTTTTAATAAAGGACTGTAGAGGCCCTGTAAACAAGTCGTAATTTATCTCTCAATGTGTTTGTAGGCAACACGATACAGCACCATTAGAGTGGAGAGAGAGAGAGAAATTGCTGACAGATAACTGCAGTCTCCCATGAGAACCTAGTAGTCGCCTGTCTGAAGTGGACAACTGACAACAGAGCATCGTTGTCATTTCTGACAACAGCGATAATTGCCCATCCCCTAACGTGAAATCGCCGTTGGGCTAGCTGGACGTCGCATAGCGATAAATTGCTATTAAGCTATCATCATCATCATCATCATCATACCCTTACGCCCGGTGCACACATGCGATTTTTGCTCGCGCGGGTGCAGCAGGGACACCGCAGCGACGCCGCAGCAATTCAATGCACACTTGCGGGGAAATGTCGCCAGTACACATTTGGCAACTGTCCAGAAGGCGTGCCCTTTTTGCCCACCAAATGTCAAAACTAAGGCCCGGCGCACACTTGCGATTTTTACTCGCGCGGCCTCGCAATTGCGGCAGGATATACGTTAGTTGCAATAGAAGAGCGCACACATTCCTGAGGCACCGCCACGGCTCCGAAAACCGAAGTTGCGTCTGGAATTGCGCGCTGTTCCCTACGAAACCGCCGCGGCGCCACGTTCGCACATTCGGTCACGTAGTACCTCGTGGTCCATTGAGCGATGTACACATCCGCGCGGTTCCTTAGTTTTGACAGTTGGTGGACAAAAAGGGCACGCCTTCTGGACAGTTGCCAGATGAGTACTGGCGACATTTCACCGCATGGGTGCATTGAATTGCTGCGGTGTCCCTGCGGCACCCCCCGCGAGCAAAAATCGCATGTGTGCACCGGATCTAAGGAACCGCGCGGATGTGTGCATCGCTCAATAGACCACCAGGTACTAAGAGACCGAATGTGCGAGCGCGGCGCCGCGGCGGTTTCGTAGGGAACTGTGGGCACTTCCAGACGCAACTCCGGTTTTAGGAGCCGCGGCGGTGCCGCAGGTATGCGTGCACTCCCCCATTGCAACTAATGTATCTCATGCCGCAATTGCGAGGCCGCGCGAGTAAAAATCGTAAGTGGGCACTGGGCCTCATCCCGCCTGTGGCAGGGTCGCGTCTGCGGGTTCCAGTCTTCCACTCCCGTCTATCTCCCACCAAATCCCTGTCCACCCCACGCACTACCATATCCTTACGAAAAAAAAACGCTATTAAACTAGTAGTGCAATAAATTACTGCGTCAATGTCCTAACATCGATTGTCTGTTTGTTGATGTTTTAGTACCCTTCAACTTCAAGGTCATTAGAGCCCCGTCAACTGTGTAGTTCTGATGCAAGGACTGCACAGACACTACACTAATGCGGCGATTTTTGGATACTAGCGGTACCCAGTTTTCCCAAGCGGTCATCCATGCCAGCACTAACTGGGGTTGCGTTGCTTAACTTCAGTGATCAGACGACAACTGGTGCGTCCAACGCAACTTACCTCTCTCCTAACATCGAGCCTTTCTCCACAACAATAGTTATTTTACTGACGTTGATTATCGTTGCCGAATAGCGTTGCCTCGTAAGTTCACGAATGGGGGTTAGGGCAGTGCCGACAGAACATGGAGGGAATGGCGGCAAAGAAAACGCTGAGGGTGTATGGGAAGAAGCTTAAGATAGAGTTGGAGGTTATTTTTGGTTCCGTTGGTGTTTTAGGGCCCTTCAACTACAAGGTGATTAGAGCCCCGTCCACTGCGTAGTTCTAGTGCAGAGACTGCACAGACACTACACTAACGCTACGATTATTGGGTATTAGCAGTACCCAGTTTCCCAAGCGGCCGCCCATGTTAGCACTAGCTGTGGTTACGTTGCTTAATTTCAGTGATCAGACGAGAACTGGTGTGCCCAACGCTCAGACTGGGAAGTAATTTATGACAATACCTAGGAGAGGTCACTTCTGTTTCGGACAAGAGCGGGGTCACTGGAGACGAAAGAGAGGATGACAAAGATTATAGGTGGAGAGGAGGGCTGTGGATTGTATGGGGATCAAGTGGAGGATGGCAGGCATGTGATACTGGCATGTCCAAAGCTGGGCCACTGCAGGAGGGGGTTGGGAAACTCCCACATTGGAAAAGGTCCTGGGTGTGGTGGGTGTTAGGGTGGAGGGTTGCTAGGAGGTGTTGCTAGGGTGCTGGTGGAGATCTAGGCATATGGGTCTAGCATGAAAAATTTCATTAGCAAGGTATCCGTCACAAAGGATTACATGATATTATTCATATCCTAAAATAATTTGGACAACAAAAAGACTAGGACAGGAGCGCCGCTTGTAAAATGTTCGATAACTCCAGCTGTGTTCTTTAGGACGACTCTGACAAAGTAATTGTCATCTCCACTTTTTAAGGCATAAATATCAACTGCGACATATAATGTGCAAAACAGTAATTAAACAAATTAGTGCAGCCAACCTTAAATCAAAATGAATTTAATGACCAAGGTAGGAAGCCTTAATTAAACTGTAAAGACAAATAATTAAAGACATGAAGAAGAAGAAGACGAAGAAAAGCGCCACGACATAGTAACTTGTCATTAGAATCAGGACAGGGCAGAAAGGGGTGCGAACTGTGCGAGTACACAAGGCCCCACGCTACAGCTGTCAACCCCTATGCTTACTGATCATCGCCCTACCATCGTACCTACCAGAGCTAGTAATGGGGAATTATGGGGGTGCAGCCAAGTTCCCGTGAGATCACTGAAGTTAAGCAGCGCAAGCCCACGTCAATACCAACATGGGTGGTTGGTAAAGAACATTGGGTGCTGCAAATTTCCCCTCTCCTTTGTCCTCTTTACCTACCTCCTCATCTCCCGCGAGCAGCCTCCTAAGGGATCGCCCTGTTATGGATGCTTGCCTTACTCCCCAACCCATGAAGCTAATCCATCCGGCGGAAGGTGCACTCGAGGCAGCTCTCTCTATCTCTTGCCCGAAAGAAGCAAACCCACGTTGATCCAGTATCGAACCTGGAACCACTATTTGGTTGGGAACATTGGGCAGTCATAATTTCCCCACTCTTACCTCCTTCACTCCTACTTCCCCGTCACTCGCGAGCTGCCCCCACACGGTCTGGCCCGTTATGGCTGCTTGGCCGACTCCTCCACCCGTTGGGGTAACAAACTAACCACCGAGTACGGGTCGAATCCGGTCACGATTAAACAATAACGTATTCCACTTTTAATGCGCATGCTAATGTGGATGTGCCGTATATTCGGCCACTCCGCCTCGGTGGCGCAGTGATTAGAGTGCTCGGTAACTGCGTCAGTGGTTCTAGGTTCGAACCTGGACCGAGGTGAGTTGCCATCTTTCGGGCGGGAGAGATGTCTCAAGTGCGCCTACTTTCGGATGAGAAGTAAAACCGAGGTCCCGCGTGGTGTACGATGGCATTTACACTTAGAAGAAGCCTCTCTAAAACGCAGCGGATAGCAAAACCAACTCCTAACCTTTTTCCCGCCTATGGCAGGGTCGGGTGCCCATCTTGTCCCTGTGAATGGACACAAGGGCGATATATTGGTCACAGTTTTTTCTGCAGCCGGTTGCCGGCCAAAGCTGCAACGCAGCGGGTAGATGACGCAAAATTCCTAGGTGCAGGAGCTTGCCCCTGCTCCAACGAACAGTAAGCCGACGATAAATAAGCATAGGGGGGTTTCAGTTTTGGTCGGCAACCGGCTACAGGAAAACACTATCCAAGATATTACCTTCGTGTCCATTCACAGGGATATGATGGATACCCGAACCTGCCACACGGCGGCTCAGCCTTAGGAGTTGCTTTTGTTCCATATCACATGCCCTCAATGAGGGTGTGTGCACCGGAAATACTTTTAGGAATCCAGCGCTTCATTTTTAAGCCCTCAATGCGCACGCGCCTTCACAGTAGAATATTGCTTTTAGGAATGTGACAGTGTTTCATGACTAAACGGGGACAATAGAACCGAACGTTGATAGACAAGAGTATAAATCAACAACAGAACAAATACATTTCGGTTCCGGTCCATGTGAAAATTACGGCGCGTCAGGGGGTTCCAGTGTTGATTAAACAACATTCAGACGGTGACTAGGGCTCGTGAACAAGGACAGGTGACATCGCACCCTTCGTAAGATGGAAAGTGACATTGGACAGATCAAAGGAAGGAAACGTGGTGGGAGAGATGAAGCGAACCGTCTCTCTATCTTTTAATTAGCCCAACTCTGCCTTCTTTATTTCCTTCCTTCCTTCTTTCTCGGCCCTTTCCCTCATCCCCGGCTCCTAAGTGAAGAGTCAGACCTCAACATTTCCCAAAGGCTAACGATGCCTGTCAAAAAATACAAAACAAATGAGTGATCTATTATTGTATAAAAAAAAAAATCAATATTTAGGAGAACAAATCTAACAACTGGGTGAGGAGGTAACATGCAGACCATGTCAGCAACAGTATTTTACTTTGAGGACTCTTAGGAGCTGTAGACGACTCGAAACGGAAGTAAGAAGGTCAGAAAAAGAGAGGAAGAAGACAGGAGCAGCAGTGTTCAAATGATAAAAAAAACACCAAAGACAGTTTTTTATCAACCAATCAATGTTGACTCCTTTTTTTGACCTAAAAGTCACTATAAAATCAATTTTATTTTATTTTTTGCTCTTAGCTCTAGAGGCCATTACATACGACGTTGTCATCACATAAAGAAAAATAGGTTCCCTCCCCCCAATCTGTGCGACCTATTCAAAAATCATTGTCCAACTTTATACAAGTGGTCAGCAAACAGTTAAGGCCAGGCTAGAGTTAAGATTGCTGTAGCCAAAACTTAAAGAGGTCCCAACACATTTCCTACATCATCATCATTATACCGTTACCTCGCCAATGGCAGGGTCGGGTCTGTCGGGTTCTAGCCCTTCACTCCCGCCTCTCTCCCACCAAATCCCCATCCACCCCACACACTACCATATCCTTAAGGACGACATGCTTCCACGTCTGCTTTGGTCTTCCCTTGCCCCGGCCCCGGGTGCTTCCAACCACCTGCATTACCGTAATGGACCTAACAAGCTCCTCCTCCTCTCTTCTCAACTAATCTTCCTACGGTTTAGAATATAGGGCCTATATTAAGTCCCTCTGAATGTACACGATCCCGCCTCGGTGGCGCAGTGGACGACACGCTCGGTAACTGTGTCAGCAGTTCTAAGTTCGATGCTGGACAAAAGTGGGATGGCTTCCTTATTGCGAGAAAAGAGCCCCCAAGCGCCTAAATTTTTTGCCTTTGCTCCTAAATTTTTTAATGACGCCCACAGAGAAGGCCCATCGTGGTCGCCATAAAGATGTACCCTTCCGTCAAATTCCTGTGGTGTGTGAGCATGCAAAACCCTAGCAATAATGGGGGGAGGGGGCCAATGCCAATGGTAAAGTCGAGTACCCATTTTGTTCCATTATGACCGGACCAGTTCTCGTTGTTGTTGTTGTTTGTTGTAGTTTAAGGTCCCGTCAACTACGAGGTCATTAGAGACCCATCCACTATATAGTCCTAATGCATATACTGCACAGACACTACACTAATGCGACGATTATTGGGTATTAGCAGTACCCAGCTTTCCTGAGCGACCATCCATGTCAGTACTAACTGGACTTGCGTTGCATAACTTCAGTGATCAGACGAGAACTGGTGTGTCCAACGCAACTCGCCGCTCCCACCAGTTCTCGTCTGATCACTGAAGTTAGGCAACTCGGCCCCAGGTAATACTAGCTTGGGTGACCGCTTGGGAACACTGGGTACCTTAATACCCCTAAATCGTCCTAACATCATAGTGTCTGTGGAGACTAAGCATTAGAACTACGCAGTGGACGGCTCTCTAATGACCGTCATCAACGAAATCCAGTGGAACACACGAGTCTCGACACATACGCATTCGTTGGAGAGGCACTTTTTCTATACCTACGCCAAGGGCAGCCATAACAGGACCAACCCTTAGAAGGCTGCTCGCAGGAGATGAGGCGGTAGGTGAAGAGGACGGAGGAGAGGGGAAATTTGCAGCACCCAACGTTCTTTACCAACCACCCATGTTGGTATTAACGTGGGCTTTCCTTCCTTAACTTCAGTGATCTCACGAGAACTGGTGTGTCCAATGCAACTTGGCTGCACTCAACGCAATGTCTTACTCCATGTAGTAAGGGCTCTTTACCGTGCAGTGATCACATTACAAAAAATCCCACAATTACCCGTAAAGACGCCAAAACGGCCAAGGTTCGGATCGAACCTGGAATCACTGACGCAGTAGTCGAGCACGCTCTGCTCCAGCGACCTTCAACTTTTATATTAGGATACAAAATGATGAAAAAAAAAGTAAAGAAAATCACGGTTCCGCTTCAAATATGCTATTTTATGATATGAAGGGAGAAAAAAATATAAAATAGAGAAAGAGAGGAAGTCGAAAAATAAGGTCAGAGTTGCCAGTAGGACTAGGATAGGGTAACAGGTACGTACATTAGATCACAATGAGTACGAAACGCTCTGTCAAACATCCAGCGGGGTGAGCAACACCACCACCACCACTACGCATTATACGCACACTTCTTCTGCTAAATTACCTAAATAAATAATGACTTTCGACTCAATAATCCACCCACACTCACATAAGATATTTAATCTGTTACAATAATGGGTGTCGTATATAACCACACTGTGCACCCTATATCCTATAATCTACGAAAAACCCATTATTATTATTACATGTTGTTACACCGGGGCGGGCAAGGCAACACACTGTCATATGCACTACACCATGTGTTGTATAACACATCATACACCACATTTTTCTCCACGGTGCAATTTTTACACACTTTTGCTTCACCGCCTCATGTTCCTGCTGCTGCCGTTGTTGTTGTAGCCATTATTATTATTATTACATTTTTGTAAATGGATGACGACGAAGCAGCAGGGCAAAATTCAGAGTCAAAAGGAATTGGTTGGTTGATTGCACACTGGCCAGCCTTCACTAGTAGCAGCTAGCGCACTCGTAGCGGGCTCGTAACCGCCTGCGTCACCAAGATTGGTTCCGGGAATGCGTTTGTTTGTTTGTTGGAGTTTAAGGTCCCGTCAACTACGAGGTCATTAGAGACCCGTCCACTGTATAGTTCTAATGCATATGCTGCACAGACACTACACTAATGCGACGATTATTGGGTATTAGCAGTACCCAGCTTTCCCGAGCGACCACCCATGTCAGTACTAACTGGGCTTGCGTTGCTTAACTTCAGTGATCAGACGAGAACTGGTGTGTCCAACGCAACTCACCGCTCCCCCGGGAATGCGAGAGGGAGAGATGAAAGACAAAGCGAGGGGAGAGGGACGGAAGAGATGGAAGACATTGCATCCTGGGGATTTCTGCTCGGCGGGAGGAGGGGAAACAGGTCAACCGCGCGTTCGCCGAACCCGGCCCCGCGTTTACTAAGGCCCCACGCGCGGGCCTTTATATTACAAGTTCTTTTTTTCCTATAAAAGGCCCCGAAAAAAATATTTTGTGGCCTGATATCCGCAAAAGCTCGCGCCCGCTCCCCACATTCACCAGAACCCGGGCCTCTATATTATAAAATGTAGTTTCCTCAAGAACACCCCGCAAAAGCTCGCGCCCGCTCTGCAAACGGAGTTTAAATACCGATGATTATCGGTAAAATTCCAAGGTGTAGGAGTTCGCTTCCAAACCCACCTTCCTGACGTTGGGTTAACGTTGGGTTCCTGATTGTAGGCCGATAAAATTTCCAGGTGTAAGTAACTTCCCCCCCCCTCTCCCTGCGTCTGTAAACACACAACAGTGCAAATGGCCAATATAAAACAGCTGCCACCCTTCAAAACTGAAGGTGCTTTTAAAGAATGGGGCAGAAAAGATCCTCACTTTCATGGTGTTCCATCAATCACCACCATTGCTGGATTAATTTCATGGGTTGGGAAGTAAGCCAAGCAGCCATAACAGAACGAACCCTTAGGAGGCTGCTCTCGGGAGATGAGGAGGTAGGTGTAGCGGACGTAGGAGAGGGAAAATTTGCAGCACCCAACGTTGTTTAACAACCGCCCATGTTGCTACTAACGTGGGCTTGCGCTGCTTAACTTCAGTAATCGCACGACAGCTGGTGTGCCCAACGCAACTTGGCTCCACCCCATTCATAATCACTAACACTTTTCCCGCCTATGACAGGACCGGGTGCCCATTTAAGTGTTATTGGGAGACGGGAGCAATCTGATGAACGGTATTTCTACTCAGCCTAATTATCGTCAGGATATATATTGATCCGTCCAGTCCGGAATCGACGGGACCGGGCGGAAAGTGTATTAAAGCCTCTCATTCGCACTCGGTGCGGGGACGATCCTCTGTGTTAACCACGGTGGATCCTCTTAGAAATATGACTACTGTGGATGGGCTTAGGGCACTTCCGATATAACCGAAATCCCACTTTGGACTTCCGCAGGAAGCAAGTAACCATCGCCAGGATCGAACCTGCAAGAGCGGTTGGCTTATTGCGTTGGACACGCCAGTTCTCGTCTGATCACTGAAGTTAAGCAACGCAACCACAGATAGTACTAACATGGGTGGCCGCTTAAGAAAACTGGGTACTGATAATACCCCAAAATCGTCGCATTAGTGTAGTGTCTGTGCAGTCTCTGTATTAGAACTATGCAATGGACGGGGTTCTAATGACCTTGTAGTCGAAGGGCCCTAAAACACCTACCAACCAACCCAAAAAATCGAACCTGCAACCATGTATTAGCGAATCAAGCGCACTACAGTATTACTGAGCAACCGCAAGGTGTGAGTTTCATCTATTGTAGTGTGGAGATAATAGTAAAACTGAAGCCTGAGAACTAACTAGTCCCACACTCCTACTGTGAGACACCCTGGAGAGAGAATTCAAAATAAAATCAAACAAAAAAATGTTACGCTTTTTTTGAATGTTAGCTATTTCGGATGCTTTGGTGAGAAGCCAAGGTGTATACAACAAATACCTCTGATTTTTTTTTTCTTCGCCTCCCATCCACTTTTTTTACAAAAAAAAAAATAAGTTTGACTTAAACAAATGTGCAGCAACCATCTATGAATATATAAATATATATTTATGCATCAAAAAAAGAAGGTTAGGACCCTGACAACTACAATAAATCGAGACATCGTTTCAGACAGCAAATTTACTGAAACTGCATTGCAGATATCATCGAAATCATTATACTCTAGGCCTACTATATATATAAATACAGGGTCATTCAAAAAAGTGCGTTGAAAGTACAAGGCACGTCATTAATTCTGGGACTTGAACTTCAAAGTCCCAAAAGAGGAGTCTAACTTCTCTTCTCCAGCAACGGAAATAGTTCAATACCAGTTAAGGTGCCTCAGCGGTATTCAGTGGTATTGCTCCAGCCTACTAACGGGAGCGGCAAATTGCGTTGGACTCACCAGTTCTCGTCTGATCACTGAAGTTAAGCAACGCAACCCCAGTTAGTACTGTACTAACATGGGTGGCCGCTTGGGAAAACTGGGTACCGCTAATACCCAAAAATCGTCGCATTAGTGTAGTGTCTGTGCAGTCTCTGCATAAGAACTACACAGTGGACAAGGCTCTAATGATCTTGTAGTTGAAGGGACCTAAAACACCAACAAACAACAACAACAACAAATGCCTAGTAACAATTCCTGCAGGTTCAGAATGCTGGAGTTGCTTATAGGCCAAATAGGTCCCGGGCTAGGACTCCGAAGAGACCTGGTGCCATTTAAGTTTAAGCGTCATTATGATCTTAATTTTAAGCTCCGACATATTTGGTATACCTGCAAACTCATATCTGGAATCATGGCCAGCCCTAGAGTTTGAGGGGCCCAAGGCAGTAGGCGATAGCGGGGCCCCGGTGCCAAGGTTAATGATGTTGATTGCTTACCAATGCAGTACTCTAATGTCTTTAAACTCACATGAAATCAAAATACTGTAATGTCATAACCCGTAGCCCTATGCAAATTTGGCAAATAAATATTTTAATTTTTTTTCGATACACCAGCGCGGGGCCCAAGGCGGTTGTCTCGTTCGCCTTGCCCTAAGGCCGGCCTAAGGGTCCTCTGATGCATATGAGGTGCAATGTTGGCGTTTAAGGCCAAGAGGTGACCCAGTAAAACTTATTGGCCATGGCGGTCCCCCTGTCACCACTCACCAGAGTATTTTAACGGTCTAGGACCGACCAGTCTCGACAGACAACAGAATATTCCGAAGACAACAAAACATGAACCACCAGCTGTGGGGAGAGTTTCGAACTTGGATCGTCTGACACACAAAATGAAAGTGGGAGCGGCTGTATTGCGTAGGACACATCAGTTCTCGTCTGATCACTGAAATTAAGCAATGCAACCCCAGCTAGGAATAGCATTTCTCGTCTGATCACTGAAGTTAAGCAACCCAACCCCAGCTAGTACTGACATGGGTAGCCGCTTAGGAAAACTGGGTACAGCTAATACCCACAAATCGTCGCATTAGTGTAGTGTCTGGGCAGTCTATGTATCAGAACTACACAGGGGACGGGCTCTAATGACCTTTGTAGTTAAAGGGCCCTAAAACACCAAAAACAACAACAACAATAGGAATAGCATGGGTGACCGCTTGAGGACACTGGGTACTGCTAATACCCTAATAGTCGTAGCTATTGTTGTTTGTTGGTGTTTTAAGGCCCTTCAACTACAAGGTCATTAGAGCCCCGTCCACTGCGTAGTTCTAATGCAGAGACTGCATAGACACTACACTAATGCGACGACTTTTGGGTATTAGCAGTACCCAGTTTTCCAAAGCGGCCACCCATGTCAGTACTAGCTGGGGTTGCGCTGCTTAACTTCAGTGATCAGGGGAGAACTGGTGTGTCCAACGCAATTCGCTGCTCCCTAAACGTCGTAACAGCGTAGTGTCTGTGAAGAATCTGCACCAGAACTACGCAGTGGACGGGGATCTAATGACCACTGTGGTGGAAGGACCCTAAAACACCAACACAACAAACAAAATAAATCATGCAACGCTGCTGATTCAAGCCGGCTTAGCATTAAGCAACAATAATACAGCAAAGATTCACCTTCTACTTGGCAGTTGACGTCCAAAGATCGAACCCGGGCACCAAATACATTAAGAAACAAGTAGATTTTCACGCCTAGGAATCAGGCAGGGGCAATAAGCACGAGCATAACGCCATAACACATCAGTCGGGAATCGAACCTACACAGTTAAACCTCCACATAATCATCTTACCCGTTGGGCAACTACAGTTAATTGAAATCGTAGTACAGAGAGTAAAGTACTGTACCTAAACATATATTATTTTTAATGAATTATATATAATGGTTAGCAAAGGGGAAAATTACACTTTTTTTAGATTAGAAAAATTCAATCGCGATCTTAAATCAAGAGCCCTAACATCTTAAGAATTAAATTATGATGATACAAATTGATTCATACTTAAGACGTTCAATTTTAGATATTAAGCTACTAGTCGTTTTACATTATCGTTTGATTACATTACGTCTATGTTAATTGATAGGAACCAAATAAGTTAATTTAAGATAATAACTGCGCCTTTTATGATGTGTTCATGGCAGATACCCAACACACGTGACCTCAACGCATACGTCATTTATGACGTCACTCATACGTCACACAAGAACGAAACAGGGTCGACAACAGAACAGAACATACACGTGGGTGCACGTGACCGACAATAACAAAAAAAACTCCGAATCTTGATCACATGCTCCAATTTGAGCACTGCACGACAGTCAAGTGATTAGGGGTTATGACATCGCTGATAACAGGGTCGAGAACTCCTCTTTGCCCCACTGGATGGACACATGGGGCAATAGTAAGCAACTCCTATCCCGCATACGGCAGGGTCGGGTACCCATCTTGTCCCAACGAATGGACACAAAAATGATCTATTCGACAGTGTTTTTCCGCAGCCGGTTGCCGACCAAAGCTGCAACCCCTATGATTACTGATCAGCGGTCTTCTGTTCGTTGGGCAGTTCCACCGATTCCAGAGGGCAAGCTCCTACACCTGGAAGTCTTTTGCCTCATCTACCCGTTGCATAGATCTTGATACGGATCTTTTACGGGTAAACTGCCATCGTACACCGCACGAGACCTCGGTTTGACTTCTCATCCGAAGGATGGCGCACTCGGGGCATGTCGAACGTAGAACCGCTGACACAGTTACCGAGCAGGCCACCCATTGCGCCACCGAGGCGGGATTCAGATGACAAATCTATTGGACAATATGTTTTTATACAGCCGGCTACCGACCTGAGCTACAAGCCCTATACTTATTTATCGCCGGCCTACTGTCCCATGGGGCACTCCACCGAATTCCTACACCTGGGAATATTGCCTCATCTACTCGTTGTACATGTTGCACGTGCAAATGACATCGTAAACCACACGGAGTCACGGCTTTACCTCCCATCTGACGGAGGGCGTACTCGTGGCCTCTCTCTCCTCCCTCTCTCTCTCTCTCTCCCCAACCAAACCCCTATTTAGTATCGAACCCTGAACCACTGGCGCCGAAGTCGAGCACACAACGTCTACGCCACCGATTTGTCGGTTTGTTTCGTTGATGTTTTCGGGCCCTTCAACTACGAGGTCATTAGACCCCCGCTCCCTGTATAGTTCTAGTGCAGAGACTGCACGGACACTACACTAATGCGACGATTTTTGGATATATGCAGTAGTACCTAGTTTTCCCAAGAGGCCACCCATGGCAGTACTAGTTGGGGTTGCGTTGCTTTACTTCAGTGATCAGACGAGAACTGGTGTGTCCAACGCAATAAGGCTCTCCTTACGCCATCGGGACGGGTGAGAACCGAACCTGACTCACTCGCTCAATTACATCTATTCTAAAGCACGAACGTATCACATCCTTTAAACGTCAAAATTCAAAGAAAAGCTAATGAAAATCCGTCACCATAGCATGGAGGGTGGAGGAAATAAAACAGAGATGCTACAGATCCTGTAATGGGTCCTTGAGAGGTTGAAAGGTAAGGGCAGGTGGAATTCTTATCTAACAAACAAAAAAGGCGCTTAGGAAAATTACTCTTGGGCCTTCGCGCTTACAGGAAACGCATCACATCAAAATTTCATTTAATAACATTATTAAATTAACATCCATTCATTTCCGTCCATTTGATTACATGAAAGCACGTCACACTGTAGCGCAGACATATCACATCAACATAACATTTCAATTTCATATCATTCAGGAAGGGCACCGCCACCACTGCTAACAGCAATCAATCCGGTCTCCCCCTTCCCCTGTCCCCAGGAACTACACCAAACCACCTCACTGTATATGCCTCCCCCAACCTTGTACATCACTACACCCTTTTGAACGGCTGTATTACGTTTGACACACATGTTCTCGTTTCATCGCTGAAGGTTAAGCAGCCCAGCCCCTCCTAGCACTAGTATGGGTGACCACTTGGGAACACTGGGTACTGCTAATACCCAAATCGTCGTAACAGCGTAGTGCCTGTGCAGACTCTGCACTAGAACTACGCAGTGGACGAGGGTCTGGTGACCATTACAGTTGAAGGGCCCTAAAACACCAACAAAACAAAACTAAAACCCTTTTACTCCACTTTCACCAAGCCCGCCTCGATGGCTCTGCGACAGGGCGCTTGACTCACGAGTCCCTGACCGAAATGAGTGAATTCTTTCGAACCAGAAAGGACGGAAGCCCTAGGTATGGCATCCGCCTAGGTCCGCAACACGGGCCAGTTCTCGTCTGATCACTGAAGTTAAGCAACGCAACTCCAGTTAGTACTAACATGGGTGGCCGCTTGGGAAAACTGGGTACTGCTAGTATCCAAAAATCGTCGCATTTGTGTAGTGCCTGTGCAGTCCCTGCATCAGAACTACACAGCGGATAGGGCCTCTAATGACCTTGTAGTCGAATGGCCCTAAAACACCAACAAACAAACAACAAACGGACCTATATATAACCAATAAACGCGTTAGCCCAGGTATGGGGCAGAAATCACAAAAGACACACCGGAGGGGGGGAGGTTCCTAAGCTGGAAATATTACTCATATATATTCTTCACCAGCCCGTCCCGGTGACGCAGTGATTGCGTGTTAGACTACTGCGTCAGTGGTTCCAGGTTAGAGTAAGGATTGAGGAGGGGTTTGGCTTCTTCCGGGTGCGACAGAGACAGGGCTACCAGTAAAACCGTGGCCTAGTGTGGCGCGCACGATGCATACGTGTAGTACGGATAAATTTCCAGGTGTAGGGGCTCGTCCCACCCTGGCATCTGTGTAAGAAAAACTGCGGGGGGGGGCTTTTTTTATATCCAAATGACACCTTAAATCACACAGGGCCGCGGTTTTACTTCCCATCCGACGGAAGCCACCCTCTACGCCACCGAAATGGGTCTATTAATATGAAATTATTCGAAATATAAATTAACGCGAACCTAGGTCTTGAAATATCCTGGTTCAAATCCCTTCGGTCTGGTGACAGATCGACGTCATCGTCACACACTTGGGTTACCGATTTCAATATCATATTCTCATTACTGAAACTATACAAGTATACTTTAGTAATCATACCAAAATGTGTCAAAGATGTGCCTGCTTTCATAAATCATCCTCGGTTCCACTGGGACTACAATCTTTTATCAGCTACTCAAGAGTTTAGCGCCAAACACAATTCCCAAGCCCTATCAACGAATATTTAAATCTGGATGCTGGTATTGGCATTTTTGCATATGTAATTTCAGACACACCATAATTTCCAGACATAGGCCTCATGGAGAGCGGGGGGAACGGTGAATTGCGTCGGACACACCAGTTCTCGTCTGATCACTGAAGTTAAGCAACACAACCCCAGTTAGTACTGAAATGGCTGGTCGCTTGGGAAAGCTGGGTAATGCTAATACCCAAAAATCGTCGCATTAGTGTAGCGTCTGTGCAGTCCCTGTATAAGAACTACACTGTAGACGGGGCTCTAATGCCCTTGTAGTTGAAGGGCCCTAAAACAACAACAAACAACATGGAAAGCGGGCTCCTTACCCTTTTAACGTCTATGTTGTTGTTTGTAGGTGTTTTAGGGCCCTTCAACTACAAAGGTCATTAGAGCCCCGTCCACAGCATAGTTCTTATGCAGAGACTGCACAGATACTACACTAATGCGACGATTTTTGGCTATTAGCAGTACCCAGTTTTCCCAAGCGTTCACCCATGTCAGTACTAGCTGGGGTTGCGCTGCTTAATTTCAATGATCAGACGAGAACTGGTGTGTCCAACGCAATTCGCCGCTCCCTTTTAACGCCTATGGCAGGGTCGGATACCCATCTTGTCTCCCCCCTTGGTTGACGTCCGATCACTGAAGTTAAGCAACGCAAGCCCAGGTAGCACTAGGATGGGTGAGGGAGCGCTGTATTGCGTTGGACACACCAGTTCACGTCTGATCACTGCCCCCTGGCGTCGGTAGCATCCCCCAACGAATAGTAGACCAACGATAAAGAAGTGTAGGGGTGCAGCTTTGGCCGGCAACCGGCTGCAGAAAAAACTATGACCAATATATCGCCCTGTGTCCGTTCAGAGGGACAAGATGGGTACCCGACCCTGCCATAGGCGGGAAAAGGGTTAGGAGTTGCTTTTTTCAGTTACAATATGGTATATGCGACCTACTGTAAAATGGAAGGAAAGGAAATGTGGCCACCGCATGCAATTTGACACAATCACATCAGTTTAGTGAGCAGTAGTAGCAGCATCGATATAATCATCCAATGAAATTTATACACCATCAACTACTAAACTTAACACACTCCATAATAATAATAATAATAACAACGCCATTTCACTGCTATGGTGTGCAGTAAGTAGTAGATGGAATCTCCTTAGATGAACATCAAATTGGATACTACACGGGCACACAATAAGAAAACCCTCCACCACATCTCATCCTGAAATCCTCCAATTACTTGAATTACGTGTGGAAATGGTTGATCTCCCATCGGCAACAAGCATTAAATAATAGCAAAACACACGAATTTTTAAAGGTTTCTCACTAGTGTGTGTGTGTGTGTGTGTGCGATTGTGCCATTTTATGCGTAATGACCAAAACCATCAAATGACAAACGACTGAATTCTAGTCCCAACATCGACATCCCACAAGATGGCTGCATTTTCACCATCAATTACAAATCTATGAAGAAGAAGAACAACAACAACAACAAAAAAAGTATCTTCCAATTACCTCTCATGCAGAATTCAGCATATACAATAGATTTTTACGGTATCTTCTAGTAGCAGCTGTAACAATTTGTAGTATAGTACATAATAACATCTTTGAAATTCAACTCCAAACTCTAAAAACTAAACGAGAGGAGAAGAAGAAGAAGAACATGAGGGTAATGAGAACAAAAAAAACTACCAACATTAGCGGCCATATTGTTGTGTTTCACAAAATGAAGCCTATTTTGGAGTTTCTCTCTTTCCAATCGGATAATAAAATTAAATAATTTACTAAAATCCCTTTAACTAGCCTCATATATCCAGCACTTAAGAGTTAAATCTACACGATTTTAATAAATCCTTTAATTTCATTTTCCAACATCTGGCGGCAAACGCGTTCCACATTACAAAGACATTCTATTTCCCCGTGATGCTCTAGGAAAATGGCGCATGCGCAAAACAACACGTCATCAAGGTTTATGGGAAAGACCTGGACCATTAAGTACAGCAAGTATGGTGTGGTTTACTTGGCTAGTAAGGCAAGGCGCAAAATGAGGCCGCAGGGTGACGCAGCGTAACGCAGCCCTGCGAAATTCTGCTAGCAGGCAATCACCACACATTGAATCGCAGTTTTTTAACATACTGGCTCGCAATTTGCGTCAACTAAAATGGCTTTCAACGTAACAGTGATTGCCTGCTAGCAGAATTTCGCAGGGCTGCGTCACCCTGCGGCCTCATTTTGCGCCTTGCCTTATCATCGACCTGACAGCTAGCAACTTCGAACCCTTTTCCCGCCTATGGCAGGGACGGGTACCCATCTTGTCCCTCTGAATGGACGCACCATTATCATACCCTTATCCCGCCTGTGGCAAGGTCGGGTTTGCGGGTTCCAGCCCTCCACTCCCGCCTATTTCCCACCATAACCTTAAGGACAACCTGTTCCCATGTGTGGTCTCCCCCCTGCCCCGAGTGCTGCCAACCACCTGCATTACTGTAAAGCCCAGCGCAAAATTTAGACGCAGTCTCCGCAGGTGACGCAGGGCGACTCACTATCAATTTCTGTGGCTCACATAATAGTATGTGGTTGCGCATGTTAAGTCGCAGGGTGACGTGACTCAGTGCCTGCACCACGGGACCCTGCGGAGCGCTGTGCCAATGCCGCAGTTTCCTGCCTGAAGTTGGGGTGACGATAACAAAAAGCGGTGTGAACCTGCGCGGTGATTGCCTGCTAGCAGAATTTCACACGGCTGCTACACCCTGCGTCACCTTCGCCACCTGCGTCACCCTGCGTCTCATTTTGCGCCTTGCCTTATGGACCTAACGAGCTCTCCTCTTCCCCTCTTCTCAACTAATCTTCATACGCTTTAGAATATTAACTAAATCTCTCTGAATGGACACGACCCCGCCTCGGAGGCGCAATGGTTGGCACGCTCGGTAACTACGTCAGTAGTCCTAGGTTCGAAGCTAGTCCGAGGTGGGATGTGCGAGAGAGAAGCCCCCCCCCTAGTGCGCCTCCTTTCGGATGCGAAGTAAAACCGAGGACCCGTATGGTGTACGATGCCATTTGCACGTAAAAGTACCCTCACTACTATGCAATATATCGCCCTAGTGTCCATTCAGAGGAACAAGATGGGTACCCGGCCGTGCCATTGGCGACAAATGAACACAAGGACACAAGGGTGATATATTGGACAGTGTTTCTCCGCAGCCGTCTGCCGACCAACCTACAACGCCTTTGCTTATTTATCGTCGGTATACTGTCCATTGGGGCACTCCACCGACGCCGGGGGGCGAGCTCCTACACCTGAAAATGTTGCCGCATCTACCCGTTGCATCGTAGAGAGGGTTCTTTCACGTGCAAATGGCAGCGTACACCACACGGGACCTCGGTTTTACTTCTCATCCGGAGGAAGGCTCACTCGGGCCATCTCTCTCTCGGTCAAGTATCGGACATAGAACTACTACTGACGCAGTTGTCGAGCACGCTACCCACTAGGCCACCGAGGCGGGATTCATCGACCTGACAGCTCTAAGGACAATTCATCCGCGACATCAGGAATGACAAGGAGGAGGAGGACGGAGAAGTGAACTCTTACAAGTAAGACTTTCGCTGTATTTATGCCTACACCAAAAGCTTCACATCTTGTTCCAAACTGGCTTCTTTCCAATACGGTCACAAAGACGTCAATTTTCCTCTTTCAGGATCGACCCCGGAGGACGACGAATTTAACAGTCAACCGTCATCCTCTCTTCACTGACGTGCAGATTACTGTAAATGCGCAAGTAGGTGTTTCCCAATTATACACCCAATTTCATTGTTTCGCATGGGCTTCTTTTGTTGGAGTTTTAGGGCCCTTCAACTACAAAGGTCATTAGAGCCCCGTCCACAGCATAGTTCTTATGCAGACTGCACAGACACTACACTAATGCGACGATTTTTGGGTATTAGCAGTACCCAATTTTCCCAAGCGGCCACCCATGTCAGTACTAGCAGGGGTTGCGCTGCTTAACTTCAGTGATCAGACGAGAACTGGTGTGTCCACCGTGAAAAGCCGCTCCCGTTTCGCGCGGGGCAAGTGATATCAAACACCGGCCATTTTGACACAGAAAGGAATGCAAATGGGTTCTACGAGTGGATATGATATGGATATGTAATCCTTTGCGACGGATACCTTGCTAGTGAGATTTTTCATGCTAGGCCCATCAGCCCATAGGCTCCATCAGCCCATAGGCTCCACCAGCACCCTAGCAACACCTTTCCCTTCGCACCCATTCCAGCCGCTCCGCTCTACAACCCATTAGCCCCAGAATCTCTTCCAATGTGGGGGTTCTCCAACTCCTCCTGCAGTGATTGTTGTTGTTGCTTGTTGGTGTTTTAGGGCCCTTCAACTACAAAGGTCATTAGAGCCCTGTCCACTGTGCACTTCTAATGAGGAGACTGCACGGATACTACACTAATGCGACGATTTTGGGGTATTAGCAGTACCCTGTTTTCCCAAGCGGCCACCCATGTCAGTACTAGCTGGAGTTGCGCTGCTTAACTTCAGTGATCAGACGAGAACTGGTGTGTCCAACGCAATTCGCCTCTCCCTCTCCTGCAGTGATCTAGTGCTGGACAAGCCAGTATCATATGCCTGGCATCCTCCACTTGATCCCCACATAATCCACAGCCCTCCTCTCCACCTGTAATCTTTGCCATCCTCTGTTTCCTCTCCAGTGACCCAGCTCTTGCCCGAAACAGAAGTCAGCTCTCCCACGTATTGTCATACATGTTAAGCTTGTTCCCATACACCCTCAGCGTTTTCTTTGCCCTCCTTCCCTTCACACTCTGTCGCCACTGCCCTAGGCCCCCATCCCTTCCCTTGGCCCCCTATCGTGAGATCACTGAAGTTAAGCATCACAAGCCCACGTCAATTCCAACTTGGGTGGTTGGTAAAGACGATGGGTGCTACAAATTAATCCTCTCCTTCGTCCTTTCACCTAGCTCCTCACCTCCCGCGGGCAGCCTCCTAAGGGTTCGTCCTGTTATGACTGCCTGGCTTACTCCCCAACCCACAAACTAATCCAACGTGTTAATGAGTGGAGGGAAGTTCACAAACTACGTAGGTCGAGGCAAAAATCTACAAATGGCCCTTGTGAGGAGGGTATAAACTTTAAATGCATCTAAATATCGTGAATATAAAGCAGAAGATGTAAATTTTTTAAAAAAAAAAAAACTTCATGCATAACTGACAGTATATAAAATACACCGCTCAGAAATGGAAAAGGGGAAAGTTATGCTTACCAGTCACCCCTTCCCCCTTACACTTTTCTTTTCTCCTTTTCTTTTTTGTTTAAAGAAATGATGCTACGCTTTTATAACAGACGATACACATTAGATTCTCAACCAAATTACCAACCATGAGCCAGCAAACCCATTTTACTAGATAGTAAAAATGTAAGGTTATGCTGGTTAACTGCACGGAAAATGAAAGTGTGCTATACTTTTACGAGATAACCTGAATAAGGTTTCGACGACAATAACTATAATGCAGTAAATTGTAAGTACCAAAAATTAAGAGACATGGAGCAAAAAAAGAAAATAATAATGTGAATGTGCACACTCTTTCACCCCTACCTTACACTCCTCCATACCACCAAAACAACAGCAAAAGAAACCATTAAAAACATCATCATCATCATCATCATCATCATATCCCGCCTACTTCAGGGTTGGGTCTGCGGGTTCCAGCCCACCACTCCCGTCTATCTCCCACCACATCCCCGTCCATCCAACACACTACCACATCCTTACGGACAACCTGCCCCCAACGTCCGCTTCGGTCTCCCCCCGCCCAGGCTGCTTCCAACCACCTGCATTCCTGAAATGGACATAACGAGCTTCTCCTCCCCTTTTCTCTCAACCTAACCTCCCTCATTTTTTTTATCCCCTATGTCCCGCACTCCCTGGCTAACTCTGATATACTCAGTGGCGTCTCTAGGATTGGTGTCACCCGGTGCGGTGACGTCATGGCGTTGTTGTTGTTGTTGTTGTTTGTTAGTGTTTTAGGGCACTTCAACTAGATGATCATTAGAGGCCCGTCCACTGTGTAGTTCTGATGCAGAGGCTGCACAGACACTACACTAATGTGACGATTTTCGGGTACTAGCGGTACCCAGTTTTACCAAGCAGCCACCCATGTCAGTACTAGCTGGGGTTGCGTTGCTTAACTTCAGTGATCAGACGAGAACTGATGTGTCAAACGCAATTTGCCGTTTCACGCCATGGTGTCACCCGGTGCGGTGACGCTATGGTGTCATCCCCCCTCTCCCGAAAAAACCCCGCTTCTTCTGCTTTGGTGTCACCCCATCTGTAATGGTGCGAGTGGTGTCACCCGGTGCGGCCCGCACCCCCTAGTAACGCCACTGGATATACTCATCCCTAACTATCACCTCTCGACACCCCCACTCCTGTCCCGCAGCATTCGCATCTCGACTACTTGCATTCTATTGACGTTGCTCCTCCTCACTGCACCAACACCCTGATCCATTGTTGTTGTTTGTTGGTGTTTTAGGGCCCTTAAACTACAAAGGTCATTAGAGCCCCGTCCACTGTGTAGCTCTAATGAGGAGACTGCACAGACACTACACTAATGCGACGATTTTTGGATACTAGCGGTACCCAGTTTTCCTAAGCGGCCACCCATGTCAGTACTAGCTGGGGGTGCGCTGCTTAACTTCAGTGATCAGACGAGAACTGGTGTGTCTAACGCAATTCGCCGCTCCCCTCTGATCCAAATAGCATAACAGGGCCTAACCACTGCCCTGTAAAACTTCCCTTTCAACTTGATTGGGACCTTCCTATCATACAGAGGACTCCACTTGCCTGTCTCCAACCATCCCCTTACAGATTCTACGGGTCACATCCCAGTCTACCCATTATACATCTTTTAATATCTAATAATAAAACTGGTTAATTCTTGATTCTCTAACATCTCTGACCTGTGGTGTACCTCTCGGCCCAAACCTCGTGTCACAGGTGTGGTGGATCTACAATGTCCCCACTGCAGGTAAAATACCCCTTTCGGCAAAATCAATAAATGGGGTGTCGGTTCTCGTCCTCCGGCGTGTCGGTAAATTACAGTAGAGAGTAGAGGCAGTAGAGAGGTCGACGTTCAATAGCCAAATCCAACTAGATCACCGTAGCTGGGAGTTCAACTCCGGTTATTCCAAATTCAAGAGAGACGCTTCTCCCACCACACATGCGCAGTCACACTCACAACACAACCTGAAAAACTCATCCAATAATCAGATTTAAAAAAAACAGCATCTGTATAGATATAATAAAAAATGATTTCTTATCAACTCGGCAAATTCCAATTTCACCTAAGTATCAGCAGTAACCTCACGAGTCCCATAATTTACGGACATAAATATGGCTTCTTGAAAGACTTCGGGACTTGACGGACAGGAGCAATGATTGAGGAGGGGGTTAAGAAAAAAATAAGTGAAAATAAGGAGTAGGGGGAAGAGAGGTGTGTGGAAGGGAGAGGGGCAAAGGAGTTGAAGGAGAGGAGCAGTCAAATCAGTGGGTTGGTTGGAGAAGGGAAAGCAATAAGGAGGAGTTAAGAGGAAAAAGTAGACAGGAGACGATTATAGACCTACAACTTCTTAGATAACAACGACTTATTCCAGTTCTGGATTTCTTCCAAATATATCCATCACAACAAATAACTGACCATAGCTGAATAGAGCAGAGAAATGTCAGTCTATGCAAATCAGTTTTTTTTTTCCCCAACATCTAATTTTGGAACTTATTACAAACGAACAAAACACACCTCTGATAAATTCACAGTTGTACATTTATATGCAATTCGTATATATTCAGAAAGAAAAACTTATCGGAAATATTCGTGATATGAATTTCGACACCCTAAAAACCATTGCAGGGCTCTTTCTTGCAGTAATCAATTTATGAACTGGAACGAAAGAGTGAAGAGGATTGGTTCAACATGGAGCCTTTTTTTTAATATCGGTATGTTAGTGCGCCTGTAGTTATAGTCATACGCTTGGAAATATCACCCATCTACAAATCTAATAAATTACATCATGTAAAAAAAATAACTTCTTTTATCGCCCATGGTCTTCAGTTGCTTGCACCAGATTGCTAACAATCCCACAAAATTGCCATCAACCTCAACAAGGATCGAACCCCCCCCCCCTTATTTAGTCCCATGAGGAACAGCCATTACGTTGACGCATGCGCCAATTAATAGTTCAGCTAGCGAAGAAAGGAATCTACACAAAAACCCACCTGGACCCGTTGCAGGGAGCGGCAAATTGCGTTGGACACACTAGTTCTCGTCTGAGCACTGAAGTTAAGCAACGCAGTACCAGTTAGTACTGACCAGTTAGCACATCCCCACTGCAGCGACCTAATGCCGTAAAACCCGCATATTTACCGCCGGCTTATAATCTTTCAGGGGAGGCCCAATTTTATTACCGACACTTCAACATCAAAATATTTTACCGATCTACGAGTACATAAGTGATGTGCAGTCGTGGCACCACACACATCCACCACGGAACCGTTTCGTTGCTCCTGATCTGACGGAAGGCGTATATGGAGTCCCTCCCCCTTCCCCTTCGCCCAGAATCGCACCCGGAACCACGGACTCAAATACTCAACCACCGATGCACTACTATACATAGGAACGCACGTTTAAAAAATCCTGAGATTGAGATCGAAAAAAAAAGGATGCGACTAAACACTCACCAAATATGCACATCTTTGGGGTTGCTTAGCAACTACAAATATCCCGACGTCAACATTTCATAAACTGACCACAAACGGGTAAGCAAAAATTCAAGAAGCAGATGACCAGTTGTTGAAGTTGCGACTTATAAGAATTTAACCGCAAAATATTCCGTGGTTTGACCAAACAGTATCTTATAGGAGAGCGAGAAAAAAAAGATTAACATCTTAAATATTTATCTAGTTTAATGTGTCTATTGATGTGCCTTGATGTTGTTCAAATCTAAGGCAGGATTGGGAGGCTGCTGACCACCGACTGCCACAACCCTTTCAGTCGTCTCGTATGAGATATAGGAATGTAGTGGGCTCAGTGTAAAGCAAATGAGGATAAATATTTCATACCTTTAATAAAAATATTCCCATTTTTGATTCTACAAGTACAGCAGACCATTTCTAAGGACAACGACCAGACTGCACTCATTATTGTTGTAATATAGTGTAAACATTCTTGGTAAACGGCGGCCTGCAAATGTAGCAGAAAATGACACCAATCTGAATTCAGCTTTAAACAGGAAGAGAAAACGGAAATCAGATTTTTTTTTTTTTTTTAGATTAGTATTTTCCCAAGGGTGGAGTTATCGACTCAAAAATTAATATATTGCATTGATCGTACAGATTACAATGCTTTATTGATTGAGTCTAGTGCTGACACATGAATTTGCCCAGAGAACCAAGAGACTTTCTTGTATTAAACTACCACCAATTCTACCCCTATGAACCATCATCATAAATGTTACAACAATAGTTTCAAGCAAACCATTTGTTAAGTACCTTAAAACCAAATATGCAATCATCATTCTATTCCTGATGCGATGAGTGTTACCTGGAGAGAAGAAATTATGCATCATTCAATTCGGACAGATCTTACCATTAACAGTGAAAATAACTTTCGACCGGATAAAATCTTTGCCGACAAGCTTTCAAGACATTTCATTTCCCCACTCTAACCAACGGGGTTTTTTCGTAAAGAAAAAAAAAAGCAGTTCAAAATGGACGTCTTTATTCAATCTGTTCGAAATTCTTTCATCTTCACCGGATGGAAGAACAGACATCATCACGTGCTACACTGTACATTCTTTTCTAGCTACCTACTGAGCAGTGTGGCTCTAGAACGGTACATCGCTATTTGGAAATCAAGGTAAACAAGTAGCCGGCAAAAAAGAGCGGTCATATAGCTTTTAAAACGCTCTATCCTCAAATGTCGCTTTCGGTATAATGAGGTTGTACAAGCAAATTAATAGACACATGGTTAGGTAGTAATGATATTTCTTTACTAAAATAAACTAAGACAAAGGGGAGAGAGAGAAGAGAGAGTGAAATTCTTGAATGGCTTCTCGTCTTTGGCAGTTATCCCAAACATTTAAAATGAAGACTGGGGAGGGAGAGAGAGAGAGAATCACTTGTGTGTAGATGAAAAGGTACATACGTTCTTACAATAGGCTCTAAGCCAATTTCAACGGGTTACTGATGTGATGCCAAACATTTCATGCACTGCCAACGAATGGGTGTCCAACGGCATCACACACTCACTCAACAAGTATACACGACTTCAAACCGCGTCATTTACTTAATTCATCCACTTCCCCTTTCAGATTCTCCATTTCTTTGCACTTGATATTATAGAAATAATAACAAAAAGTCTCTAACCACTTTGAAAAGTTGATTTTGATGGCAATAACTAAATATTGTAGCAACAATAATTTCCGTTAACGTGGGGCAGATCCCCAAGTTAGAACATGACCGACCACCAGCGATTAGCAATCCCAGAATTGCCTTCAAAACTTAAACACAGTGGCGTAACCAAAGGGGGGGTGTTTAGGGGGTTAAACCACCCCCCCTTGCGCCTCGAATTTAGCGAAACGCTATACACCCTATCGAGTCATATCCCCCCCCCCTCAGAAAATCTTGGTTCACCCTATCGGCAGTCATATCCCCCCCCTTCAGAAAATCCTGGCTATGCAACTGCTTATACAGATAGTCCTCGGTTTACGCCGCAGTTCCGTCCCTACAAAAGCCGGCGCAAATCGAATCGGCTTAATCAGCGTTGAGCAGCTGAGTTGCATTGGACACACCAGTTCTCGTCTGATCACTGAAGTTAAGCAGCGCAAACCCCAGCTAGTACTGACATGGGTGGCCACTTGGGAAAACTGGCTACTGCTAATACCCAAGAATCGTCGCATTAGTGTAGTGTCTGTGCAGTCTCTGCATAAGAACTATGCTGTGAACCGGGCTCTAATGACCTTGCAGTTGAAGGGCCCTAAAACACCAACCTCGGTTTACGCCGCAGTTTCGTTCCTACAAAAGCCGGCGCAAATCGAATCGGCTTAATCAGCGTTGAGCAGCTGAGTTGCGTTGGACACACCAGTTCTCGTCAGATCACTGAAGTTAAGCAGCGCACACACAAGTTAGTACCAATATGGGTGGTTGGTAGTGAACGTTGGGTGATGATAATTTCCTCTCTCCTACATCCCCTACACCTACCTCCTCCTCCTCCTCCTATTCAACCGTGAGCAGCCTCCTTAGGGTACGGCCTGTTATGGTTGCTTGACTTACTCCCACACCCGTTGGCATACTATGCCGTTAGAAAAAAATTTTAAATGAACCCATATTTACAGTGAGGTCAAAATCGCCCCCTTGTGTCAATTCAGATGGGACAAGATGGGTACCCGTCCTTGCCATAGGTGTGAAAAGGGTTAGAAGTTGCTAGTTGCTCGGGAGCGGCGAATTGCGTTGGACACACCAGTTCTCGTTAGATCACTGAAGTTAAGCAGCGCACACCCACGTCAATACCAACTTGGGTGGTTGGTAATGAACGTTGGGTGCTGCAAATTAACCCTCTTCCTCCTCCTTCCACCTACCTCCTCATCTCCCGCGGGCAGCCTCCTAAGGGGTTGACCTGTTATGGCTGCCTGGCTTACACCCCAACCCACAAACTAATCAAATCAAAGTATCACTGCAGTTAAGCAGCGCAACCCCAGCTAGTACTGACACGGGTGACCGCTTGGGAAAACTCTGTACTGCTAATACCCAAAAATCGTCGCATTAGTGTAGTGTCTGTGCAGTCTCTGCATTAAGAACTATGCTGTGGACAGGGCTCTAATGACCTTGTAGTTGAAGGGCCCTAAAACACCAGCAAACAACAAGCTAGTTGTTCCATGCAGTACTACATACGTAGCGTCATTTCTAGACCGGAAGATGATGGTTCGATTAATACGTCTGAAATTGATATATTTTTTTTTTTTTTTTTTTTTGAAGACATCATAAAGGGCTCGTTAAACAAGTCCACTCAATACGTACCCAAGTAATACTGTACAGCATTATGTATAATTTGCACCAAGCACTTGGAATTTATGTTCCCGGCTACATGTCTAATGCTATACTTTTAAATGATCATCCTCAAGAAGTGTTAGTTGCCATGGAAACACACTCTCAATAGCACTCGGATTTTTCCTAGCGATACATTATCGGAAAAAAAAAATATCTTAAACCATTATTCATAAGTGGAGGTTCACATGAGAAACGTATTGGGCAGAAATGAAATAAGAGTACACAAACACAAAAAGAGGAAATCCTCTCCTCCTTAACGTTATTACTGTTCACTTATTAGGGATCGCAACACGTGCATACACATCACGAAGCTGTTACCATACACACACACATCGTCACACTAGGTTGCTTAGACATAAATAACAACAATCCCCCCCCACGCCTTTAAACCCCCCTCCCTCCCTCCCATCTGAAAATCATATCTGAACAGACCCATCGAGTGTCACTTCACTTCTTTTTAAAGACAAAAAAATTAATAATAAACACGGATAAAAAATATCGACTTAAGAAAAATCAATCTTTTTAATCTATTGATCTCCGACCTTCATTCGTCTTAACAACATCAGCACCTGGGAACTCCATTTATTTAGACATCTATCACCTTTTTCTCTTACCAAAATTCTGATTTCAGTGGCTTGATTTAAAATGTCATCCTAAACGGCCTTACTACGTTCCCTTACTTGCCTATTTCCGGTTGGTAGTGCCGTCTGCTAGGGTTGCGACTTGAATGCTCATGTGGGAAACGATGGTCGGGGATATGCAGAGGTACATGGGGGATGTGGGGTATGGGATTATCAATCTCGAAGGGCAGAGGAGTAGACAGGGTCCGAAATGATTATGTTAGAGGTAGCTTGGGGGGGGGAGACATCGCGGAAAAGATGAGGGGAAAGCGGTTGAGGTGGTATGGGCACGTGATGAGGAGAGAGGAGGAGGAACTTATTAAGTCCATTACGGGTATGCCTGTGATTGGGGGCACCAGGGGTAGGGGAAGGCCAAAACGGACGTGGGAGCAGGTGGTCCAGAAGGACATGGAGACATGTGGAGTGCAGAGGGGCTTGGAAGGGAAAGGCAGGGGTGGAGGAAAAGAACCCGTAGACCCGACCCTGCCGTAGGCGGGATGAGGGTGTGATGATGATGATGATGAGTGCCGTCTGCTAGGGACCCGACTAGGGTTTGTCGGTTTTGAAACCGGTTCTCAACACCCATAACCGGAAAACTGGTTTTTTTAATAAAATGTCGGTTTTTGTATAAACCCTAGTCCCGACAATTGTCCAGGTGTGTGTGTGACACGAATTCGACTCTCTCCGGCGGCAGGTGCGCATGTAACTAAAAACACACCCACCACCTTTCAGCCTGGATCAAACCCTGTCTAAGCGATCCTTGCTCGGCTTGTTAACTTTGCTTTGTTGGTGTTTAAGGGCCCTTCAAACTACAGCGTCATGAGAGTCCCGTCGACTGCATAGTTCTATTGCACAAACTGCATACGCACACTACGCAAATGCAGCAGCTTTTGGGTATTAGCGGTACCCAGTTTTCCCAAGCGGCCACCCATGCTGGTGGTACTAACTGGAGTTGCACTGCTTAACTTCAGTGACCAGACGAGAATTGGTGTCCAACGCAATACAACCGCTCTCCCTTGTCTTGCTACGACGAAGGTTGGTCATTTAACATGCGTTTCTAAGTGCAACTAAGGCTCCTTTAAGGCAAGGCGCAAAATGAGGCCGCAGGGTGACGCAGCCCTGCGAAATTCTGCTAGCAGGCAATCACCGCACATTGAATCGCAGTTTTTCAACATACTGGTTTGTAATTTGCGTCAACTAAAATGGCTTTTAACGTAACAGTGATTGCCTGCTAGCAGAATTTCGCAGGGCTGCGTCACCCTGCGGCCTCATTTTGCGCCTTGCCTAACAGTGGCGTCACTAGGTGGTGCGGGCCGCACCGGGTGACACCACTCGCACCATGAGAAATGGGGTGACACCAACAGAGAAGGAGCGGTTTTTCTTCGGAAAAGAGGGGGGGTGACACCATGGTGTCATCGCACCGGGTGACGCCAACCCTAGCGACGCCACTGCCCTTTGATATACAAAACTGGGCAGGAAAATCGCAGTATCCAGTCACTCAACCTCCCTACGATGGCTCATTTCCCTCTCCAACGGTTGATATACCAAATGAATATGAATATGTAATCCTTTGTGACGGAAACCTTGCTAGGGAGATTTTTCATGCTAGACCAATTTGCCTAGATCTCCACCAGCACCCTAGCAACACCTTTGCCTTCCGCACTCATTCCAGCCGTTCCACCCCAGACCCCCATCACCCCCAGAACCTCTTCCAAGGTGGGGGCTCCCGAACCCCTCCTGCAGTGATCCGGCGCTGGACAAGCCAGTATCACATGCCTAACATCCTCCACTTCGTCCCCACATAACCAAATACTGTAATTTGAATTTCATTATTTAACACCCGTCTGTCTGCCTAAAAGGCTGCTCACTTACTAGTGCGCTATGTTGTTGAGTTAATAGTTAGCACCTTGGGGAGCGGCTGCATTGCGTTAGATACACCAGTTCTCGTCTGATCACAGATGTTCAGCAACGCAACCCCTGCTAGTACTAGCATGGGTAATCGCTTGGAAACGCTGGTAGTGCTAATATCTAAAAATCGTCGCAACAGCGTAGTGTCTGTGCAGACTGTGCATTGTTCACTCGAGGTAGAGGGAGGGAGAATGCCTTTGGTGTGCTCGATTGTCATCTGCATATTATAGATCAAAAAATTACCAAACGTAGGAGTTCGCCCCTTGGCGGCAACGTTAAATGACCTTCAATAAGTAGACAGCTCATCGTTAAATATTCAAATGATCTCAAGCAATCACTTCAACTAAAAAAAAAAAAAAGTAGTGCTTATGACATCAGACACGAAAATGTCTTAGTAGTGATTGTCTAGTGACTGTAGCCTAGACACCAGCCGCCTACCATGGATTATCTAGTCTGATAGACGGTCAAGGCTGAACATACTGACACTAGGAAACATGCCTCATGTCGCTCATTTCCCGAAACATAAATAGATTCTCAGAACCTGATTATTAAGCCTCAATGATTCAATTGATACATCCTGTTTCACTCTTGAGTTCCAAAAAGATAAGCTCGCCCCCAGCCAAAGACGACGATTTTCTTTCTCTCTAATAAGTGGCTAAGATCTAAAAGACTCTCGTTCTCGCCTTCCAGAAAGAAAGTAAAGAAAAACTGTGGAACTGTTTTTAGGTGCACCATGTCATTTACTCGTCCATGAACCCGTGAGCACCCGAATCACACTCCGAGTCGGATAACTGAGTGATATTCACAGCTCCTAACCCATCTTTGTAGGGTTGGTAAGGGAGCAACGCAAGCCCAGTTAGTACTGACATGGGTGGTCGCTCGGGAAAGCTGGGTACTGCTAATACCCAATAATCGTCGCATTAGTGTAGTGTCTGTGCAGCGTATGCATTAGAACTATGCAATGGACGGGTCTCTAATGATCTTGCAGTTGACGGGACCTTAAACACCAACAAACAAACAAACAATAGGGTTGGTAAGCATTTAATGGACCACGGCTGCAGACCAACCACGATCGCGACAGCCGCGAGCTCCCTACCTGGTCATTTTTCCCGTCTTGCTTTGTCGTCCCCAGACAGCCTTCAGAGCTGATATCCAACCAAGTAAGTCAGTGAGATGCAGAGGCACTGACATGAGGACCTGATCCAGTTGGTCATCGGTACATTCCACGAAAAATTCACTAATGAATTTAGGCTTCACCAAGAGCGTGTGTAAGTGGAACCTAAATCACCACATATTATGACATTGCCTTAAATGACAGGACGACATAAAAATAAGAGAGACATTTATGGTGAGAGAGAAAATAACTGCGGAAGTACCTAATAAGAACTAGTTTTAAAAACTAGAGCACAAAATACGAGCTTAAATGCGAGCTTACATTTCAGGTGGATATGCGCCATACCATGTAAATCCAAATGGAATTCCCTTATGACTTGAGAATGTTTGGTTGGAGAAAGAAGAAGAAGAAAACCATTTCACAAACAGGCACTTACCATTCAAATCACGTCACAAAAAATAATTACGTCTCTTCATACGAGAGAAACCGCAACATAAGGTGTCCGTCCATTAACCACCAACGAAAATCAAAAAAGTACATTCGAAATTCGCTCTTTTAGCCTACACGTATCAAGAAAGTGAACAACAGGGGGTTTTCAACTGTGTCACAATTAATTTCTTAATCATATAATAGTTATAAATATAATTATCAAATTCACTCTCGTCGTTAAAAAAAAAAGCAAAGTTTCTCTTCCCCCACACGTCGGAGAAAAAACGACAGAAACATAATGGCAGATTATAGAACGAAACCGAAATTCTTTTTCTAGAACGCATCAAAATAGAATCCCAGATGGCGTTGATTTCAGTGGTAAGAATAACGAACGCGTTTAATATTCCTACGGAGGCGCGTGACAGTAAACTGTCACGTGACAATTGCATTCCATTTCGAACCTTTCATCTGAAAAAGAACGTTCGTTTCACGGGAAGACATTTTTTTCCTAATAGAATTTCTTTTAAAGCTAAAGTCCGGTATACTATAGACTGTAACATTTTATTTGCATTTGACATCTAAATTCAATCTAGACATGCTTTATTTTAGACCTTTCGTTGAGAGAGAGAGAGAGAGAGTGAGAGAAAAATCTCATTTAAATTTCAAAGTTTCAAATGGATTTTCAAGTATTATCGACTCTGTGTGCGGAATCGAGTATGTTTGGTCACTGTTGTTTTGCACTCTGCCTCTTGGATTACTCATGTGTCACTAACGTCGGCGCTTCACTCTTGTAATATTTTTGATGGCCCAACCTGACACACACGCAGGCAACGAGCCAGCTCTATCACCACCCTCCCTCCTCTCTTTTGATCCACAAGACCGTTTGATGACCTCCTCCTTCCGAGTCTCTCCCAACTCCAGTCAAATTGGCACCGCCGATCAGTCACTTTTCCTTGCACTACATCATGCTGTACCTCTCCCCCAACCCCTTTTCCTGAATTTTTTTAAATCTGTTTTGATTTCCTCATTCCTATAATCCTCAAGTGTCCTCCTCAAATATCACATCAATATCCGATCTTCCCTCCCTCCATTGCCCCATTACAATCCTTATAAACATGCTTCAACATCCCACTTTTACAACGTGGTACCCTATTTTTTTCCCTAACGTTCTTGTATCCTTCAACATTTTGACCCAGTTGTCATCCTCCTCCCCCGGACAAAAAACCTCAATATAAATATTCCTTTTTGTAAGAGACCTGACAACACTCGGCTCGTCGACGCAGCGCGATACTGGATCGAGGTGGATTTACTTCTTTCGGACGGTAGAGGACCCTCGAGTGCGACTTTCGTTGGATTTTTGTTGTTGTTTGTTGGTGTTTTAGGGCCCTTCAACTACAAAGGCCATTAGAGCCCCGTCCACAGCATAGTTCTTATGCAGAGACTGCACAGACACTACACCAGGGGTGGCGAACCTATGGCACGCAGAACAATTTTATTGGCACGTGGCCACTGCAACTCCTAATCCTTTTCCCACCTATGGCAGGGTCGGGTACTCATCTTGTCCCTCTAAATGGCCACGAGGGCGATAAATTTAACTGCCGGTTGCCGACAAAAGCTGCAACCCCAACGATCGATTGTTCGTTGGGGCATTTCACCGACGTCAGGGGACAGGCTCCTGCACCCGGAAATTTTGCCTCGTCTACCCGTTGCATAGTAGAGAGGGTTTTTTGACGTGCAAATGTCATCGTAAACCACACGGGACCTTGGTTCTACTTCTCATCCAAAAGGAAGCGCACTTGGGACCTCTGCCCCCCACCCCACCCCAAAAAAAAGAAGTCAACCCATCTCGGTCCAATATGGAACATAGGACTACTGACGGAGTTCACGAGCGTGCTACCCACTGCGCCACCAAGGCAAGTCATAAAGCCAAACCAATCAATTGGTGAAATTTCAATTTCCTGTAACAAACCGGAAGTAAGGGTACCATACTATCTGGCACGTTAGTACATCAAGAAATGTATCACTATAAATTTTTGGCACGCCAGCTGAAATAGGTTCGCCACCCCTGCACTACACTAATGCGGCGATTTTTGGGTATTAGCAATACCCAGTTTTCCCAAGCGACCACCCATGTCAGCACGAGCTGGGGTTGCGCTGCTTAACTTCAGTGATCAGACGAGAACTGGTGTGTCCAACGCAATTCGCCGCTCCCGACTTTCGTTGGAGAGGAAACAAAGCCGGTACCCTACCACGTGGTTTGTACGGTATCATTTGCACGTCGAAGAACCCTCTCTACTATGCAACGGGTAAATGAGGCAAAAATTCCCAGATTTAGGAGTTCATCCCTCTCCTTGGAGTTGGTGGAATGTCCCAATGGACAGCAGGCCAGCATAGGGGGTTACAGCTTTGTCGGCAGCCAGCTCCGTAGAAATGTCATCCAACAGATCGCTCATGTGTTTATACAGAGTGACAAAGTTGAGTATCCGACCCTGCCTGACAGCATACTTTCACGGACCTCGTTTCGTCCATGACTCAAGGAAAAACTTTAAAGCGCCTACCAGTGGCAGTGTACCGAACTGGTGAATTCATGGTTGCAGGTTCGATCTTGGCCGAGATGCGTATTTTACTTATCGAGCGAGGTGCAACTTCTCTTCCGGATTGTATCTTAGTCTTAACATGTGCAGTACGCGATGTTACCAGTGCCGGACTTACCATTAGGCTAAGTAGGCTGAGGCCTAGGGCCTCAAAATTTAGCGGGCTTCAAAACTTAAGAAACGGGCCAGCTAGACGGTAGCCAGCTAGGACGCGGGAAAAGGTAGGCGTTATAAGAGTTCAAAACAGCGGTCCTGTTTTTAGGTGCTCACATCACAAAAAAAAATCATTATCCCCGACATAAACGTGTAAATTCTGCATGTCCTCCAAATTTAGTGAAAGCCTACAAGAGATGCCTGTTATTCCCTCTACAAACATTCCAACTAATCTTAAATCGCATTTAAATGTGCAGATTTTTCAACCGGAAGCGGATGATGTGCTGCACAATGCGCTTTATCGCAGAAGGTATATCTTTTAATGCAGTGGTTTGGTTGAAGCTCGGTGATCAGTGAATGTTTGTTTTGTACAATCACACTGCTGATTTGAACAGCCTCTCATGAGAGTTTGATAGTCGGCTCGATCCTGGTAGACCAAACACCTATTTTTTTTTTGTAGAGGTAGGGACAAGATGAATAATTGAAGAGCACCTTCTGTCAGGTAGCAAGTAAAACCCCAATCCTGTTTAATCTGCACAAACCCACCTTCAAACAATGAAAGAGCGGCGAATTGCGTTGGTTCACAGAAGCTGGTGGCAAGGAAGTACCTCTGAAGTCAGCCGCCCCTATGAAATTTGCCGCGCTAGGCAGCCGCCTAGGTTTGCCTGCGCCACGAGCCGCCTCTGACGTCACCTGTACATAAAAAAACCTTTCTACACTGAAATGCGAGAAAAATTCTCAGGTGTAAGAACTGCCCATTGTCTACAAACAAGAAAAAAAAGGGGGGGTGAGAACTTCTGGCAGTATGTAGCCGGACCGTCGCAGTTGAGAATCGTTTGTTAGAGAAAGACGTAAAACACCTTAATACAGGAAGGAAATTTCGAATTAATAATAATCATACATCAATAATTACCTTGCCATTACCACTACTAGGCATAACCAGGTGTGACATTCTAATAGAACAGAAAGAGCGACAGACGCAGTCTAAATTTGACCCATGACGAAAGTCTTACAAACAAAAAATAACAATTTATAGTGAGGAGAAGCTGCTATAAATTAATTTTATATATCTTACCTGTCTTGGCAATAATGTATCTTAATTATCTAAGGTTCTGAAGAAGAGGGCGGACACCGGTTATTAATTCACGGAGAATCACCATTTTAGTATACGAACAACGAACGACAAAAGAAGTCTTGCGAAAGAACAACGTTTTCTAAACCATTTAGAACACATCGAATTGCACTCACGTCCAGCATTTCCGTTTAAATTAGCCATACTTCCGATTCACTATTCTATTCCTAAAGATTCGAAAAAATGGGATCAACGAAAGCCTATCGTGACTTCTTTTTATTAACTATGCATAACAACGGTATTTCGTATAGTTTCCGATCATCTTAAAAGGAAAGGTGGAGAGAGAGAAAAAAAATACAGGTAAAGGTAACAAGAGAGGGTGGAGGAAGAAGGGTTCCTACAATAGATTTCTAGTCAACTATCCACGACGTTAATAATGGCCGAGTTTTCTCAGTCCATTAACGTAAACACAGTGCAGTGACAATCAAACACTGCTCAAGCATGGCACGCAATGCGGCTTCGCTAACACGCAACGGATATCCAACTCCTAACCCTCTTGCCGCCTATGGCAGGGTCGGGTACCCATCTTGTCCATCTGAATGGACAGTGTATTTCCGCAGCCGGCCTCCGTCCAAAACTATAACCCCCTATGCTTATTCATCGTCGGTCTAAAGTTCGTTGGGGCTTTCCACCGAGCTTCTACACCTGGAATTTTTACCTCATCTACCCGTTGCATAGTCGAGAGGGTTCATGACGTGCAAATACCATCGTGCACCACACGGCACCCATCCCAAGGAAGATGCACTTGGGGCATCTCTCTCGCCCGAAAGAAGCAAACCCACCTCGGTCCAGGGAGCGGCGAATTGCGTTGGCCACACCAGTTCTCGTCTAATCACTGAAGTTAAGCAGCGCAACCCCAGCTAGTATTGACATGGGTGGCCGCTTGGGAAAACTGGGTACTCCTAATACCCAAAAATCGTCGCATTAGTGTGTAGTGTCCGTACAGTCTCTGCATAAGAACTATGCTGTGGACGGAGCTCTAAAGATCTAAAACACCAAAGGGCCCTAAAACACCAACAAACAACAACACCTCGGTCCAGTATCGAACCTAGAGCCACTGACGGAGTTACCGAGCACGCTACATACTGCGCCAGCGAGGCGGGATTACTGACACGCACACATGTCCCTAAAAAATGAATGATTTTTTTTTTTGGCATAATTTGATATGTTATCTCGAAAATAAAGGCCTTCTGAACTTGAGAATTGAGTGGGCCATCATCAACAGACAAGACTTTCAAATCGAATATAAAGTCTCTTCCTCTTCACAGAAATTTTACCATAAAATGGCACCCATGATGACTGACGATCATCACCAGACTTCCGGTTGAGAGAACATTCATATATCAGGACATCAACAGTAGTGACCATCTCTTCCTCAAACCACTTTGAATTTTTTTTTTTAGCTTGTCTATACTACCTAACAAAAATATAAAGGTTTATAATGTCAAAAGTCATACATTGTTATAGAGTCAGTTTTTTTATCTCCAAAGGACGTCTTTGACTTCTTCATTCTCGAAAGAAAATGAAGAAAAAAGAAAACTTGAACTTCGCCTACGTGTCCAACTACATTTTGCATCTTATTTCTTCCCTTCACCTTATCTACAAACTTAAGAAAGTTTAATTAATAAGACAGACGAAGACTTATGGATGCTATAATACAAACCGTGCGGAAGGATGAGAGACCATCTTTTGCTCGATATAAATTATCTACTAAACCAAAGGGCTACCTTCAGGTATGGCATGCATAAAGAATAACCTTTTCCAGAAACGTGAATAACTAACACACACATAAAATACGGTTAGGCCCTTATAATAGGTACGTGTATAGTTTCACAAATACCAAATCCATGATGAAATTAACTGATAATCACCTACTTCAAGCACATCACCTAGAACTGAGCTTCGGTGTAATAACACTGGTAACAAACTCCTAACCCTTTTCCCGCCTATGGCAGGGTCGGGTACCCATCTTGTCCCTCTGCATGGACACAAGGGCGATATATCGGTCATAGGTTTTCTTCAGCCGGTTACCGGCCAAAGCTGCAACCCCTACGCTTATTTATCGTCGGCCTAGTGTTCGTTGAGGAATGCTACCGAGGCCACAGGGCGAGCTCCTACACCTGGAAATTTTTACCTCATCTACCCGGTGCATAGAGGGTTCTTTTACGTACACCAACACGGAACCTCGGTGTTACTTCTCAGCCGAAACCAGGCACACTCGCGGCCTCTCTCTAGCCCGAAAGAAACTAACCCACCACGGTCCAGTATCGAACCTCGAACTACTGAAGCAGTTGCCGAGCGTGCTAACCACTACGCCACCGCGGCCGGTGGTAATAACACTGGTAACATTGTCCATAAAAAAAACCCCTCTTATATAAGCAATAGCCGAAAAAAAAGCAACTACTAACTCTTTTCCCGCCTATGACAGGGTCAAGTACTGTTCTTTGTCCCTCTGGATGGACCTATGGGCAATCTGTTGGACGGTATCTTTAAGCAGCCGGTTACCGATCAAAGCTGCAACCCCTATGTTTATTTATCGTCGGTCGACTATTCGTTGGGGCACTCCACCGAGCTCGAGCGCCTACATCCGAGAATTTTGCCTCATCTGCCCATTGCATAGTAGGCTAAAGAGGGGGGGGGGGGGGGGGGCTTTTCTGTGCAAATGATACCGTACACTACACAGTAGGGCACCGGCTCACTTCCTATCTGACAGAAAGTGCACTCGGGGATCTTTCTTTGTCTTTCGCCCGAAAGAAGCCAGCCCACCTCGCTCCAGTGCGAAGCGGCAAATTGCGTTGGGCACACCAGTTCTCGTCTGATCACTGAAGTTAAGCAACGCAACCCCAGTTAGTACTGACATGGGTGGTCGCTTGGGAAAACTGGGTACCGCGAGTATACAAAAATCGTCGCATTAGTGTAGTGTCTGTGCAGTCCCTGCATCGGAACTACACTGTGGACGAGGCTCTGATGACCTTGTAGTTGAAGGGCCCTAAAACACCAACAAACAAACAAACAAACCTCGCTCCAGTCTCGTACCTGGAACCACTGACGCAGTGTCCTTCCGAATTCTACGGTATCCGACCCAGCCATAGGCCATAGGAAAGGGTTTTTTTTTATTAATTAAAGGAGTCTGTTATTTTTGAATAAAATATTGCTTTGCTCCTCGTGCGCACATGTCACTGACAGTCTGCAAACTGATTGATGGGGAAATAGCTGCCTACTAAATTAGGTTTCTGTGGCAACAAGAGTTCTGTACATATCTGCAAGGTTATTGGCTAGTTTTAAATTATGTCAGAACTCGAGTATCACGTTCTCACTCGCCATCATCGCACGTGCACGCGTTGAATAACCGCACGTGCGTAGGGATTTTTCGAACGAGAACATGGTACTCTTTGTACCGACAACACTAGGGAATACCATAAAATACAGTCAGTAACTTAGGCTGCTTGCCGAGACCCAAATTACTAAGCTACCCTGTTTTGTGGTCCAAGCAGATCCCAAAAGTCTATCAGGAATTTTTATTCTTGGTCTATCTCCTTCCGAATATAACTTACTGACGGACGACACTGCCATACGACGTACGACACTGACGTACGGCACTGACTTACTGACGTACGACACTGACGTATAACACTGCACGTATGGCCCCTCATAAAGCACTGAAGAAAGGTGCACTAGGAACTTCCATCTCGCTTGAAAAGCGGCCAGGATCGATCCTACGATTGGGACTTCATTAGTCAAAAAAACGCTACCACCAAGGGGCCAAGCTCCAACAGCTGTGAAGTACACCGATTTACAAATGACGAAAAAATAAAAGGCGAACATCGCGTACACACTACAGAGTTGGGCTTCTCATCAGCCACTGAGTCACGTTTTCGCGAGCGGCGAGTTGCGTTGGACACACCAGTTCTCGTCTGATCACTGAAGTTAAGCAACGCAAGCCCAGTTAGTACTGACATGGGTGGTCGCTCGGGAAAGCTGGGTATTGCTAATACCCAATAATCGTCGCATTAGTGTAGTGTCTGTGCAGTGTATGCATTAGAACTACGCAGTGGACGGGTCTCTAATGACCTTGTAGTTGACGGGACCTTAAACACAAACAAACAAACAAAACACGTTTTCGCGCTTCCTGCTTCAGGCTTCAAACACAAAATTTATGAACACCGGGGACGAAATGAAAACTACCGAGATTGGCCCTATATTTCGCGACCACCAGGTGTTGGACACACCGGTTCTCGTCCGATCACCCAAGTTAAACAACGCAAACCCTGATAATACTAGGTTGGGTGACCGCTTGGGAACAGTGAGCACTGCTGGTACCCAATCGTCGTAACAGTGTAGAGCCTGCGCGCTGTCGACCGTGTGGTATAGGATGTCATCTGCACGCCAAAGAACCCTCTCCGCTATGTAACGGTTAGACTAGACAAAATTCCCAGATGTAGGAGCTCTGTAGGGTGTCCCAACGAACAGGAGGCCGGCAACCAATTAGCGTTGGATTTGCAGCTTAGGTCGGCAGTCGCCTTTGTAAAAATAAAAACCCAGTCCATCAGCTCTCTGGTGTTTATCCAGAGCAGAGTTTTTAAACCGTTTTATTGAAACGGAACCCTTTGGAGCATTTAGACTTCTCGAGGAACCCTTTGGAACATTTAGACCTTTCGCGGAATCCCATACAGTGACAGAAAAAAAAACATTAATTGATACAGGTGTGTGTGTGTGTGTGTTAGCATAAGCAGTTGAATTCGTGGCCTAATGTTTGAGAGAGACACCCGAAGTTCATCTTCCACAGACAAAAGTCGTTCTCGTTTCTTGTGTTTTCATTATTTTTATATTTTACCTTGCCATTGGCGGAACCCTTGGGCGGACCTCACGGAACCCTGGTTGAAAAACACTGATCCAGAGGGACAGAGCCTGCCATAGACGGGGAAAAGGCTAACGGTTGCTTGCCGTGCATCAGAAATGGTCCTCATAGCAGGGTCGGCGCTATAGTTTGCGGGGCCCCGTGAAAACATGAAGCGGGGCCCTTCTATCAATAGGTTCATTAATCCGAATGCGCGGGGCCCTGTGCCGTCCCACTGTTCGCACACCCATCACGCCGGCCCTGCTCATAGCATTTTCGCGCACCCACAAAAATACTTTTTTGTGTGTGACATTTGTGGAAAAGGAGAGAAGTCTATTCTAAGCATTAATTCAAGGGCGTTCGTAGATATTTCCGGGAATAAGACTTTTTTAGATACAACAACCGAGATAAACTCAAATACGGATACTTGGAATATTTCTAAACGCTTACGTCACAGCTTGACATACACAAGAGTACAAATTGTGAAAGAAAAAAACAGATGCATAAATTCTTATTAATGGATGTTAGACAACTACTGCACTTTCATCAAGGCCGTGTTACGATTGAGTGCAAATTATAGTATTACACACAAGCACAGTGCAGCGTCAAAATTGGAACATTTAAAATGGCGTCAAAATTGGAACATTTA
>JAAFCE010006156.1:15738616-15788040 GCA_013389805.1 Trigoniulus corallinus
CATTTAAAATGGCGTCAAAATTGGAACATTTAAAATGGCGTCAAAATGGGAACATTTAAAATGGCGTCAAAATGGGAACATTTAAATGGCGTTAAACACGGAATTGCGTCTTTCTAGTAAACACGAGTTACTACCAAGTTTTGAACCTGGAACCTGGGCCTTAAGTACCGAACTCCAGTAACCGGGAAAGGACTGAATGAATAACCTCTGCTCTTCTTCCACGAGCCATAATCAAGAATGTTCTGACATGACAGGCATCCCTGACCGGCTACATTTCGTTGGGCACGCCAGTTCTCTTCTGATCACTAAAGTTAAGCAACGCAACCCCAGCTACTACTAGCATGGGTGACCGCTTGGGAACACTGGGTACTGCTAATACCCAAAATCGTCATAACTGCGTAGTGTCTGTGCAGACTCTGCATTAGAAATACGCAATGGACGGGGATCTAATGAACCCCCACCCAAGATTCCCCCTTCTGCTGCCTCATCTCAGGGATAAAGTTCTTGACTCGTGCTTCCATCGTTGTAGGTCCGATCCCGTCGGAAACAGATAAGGCTGCGATGAAGGCGAGGATGAAGACCCTTAGCGCCCCTACTGTCCCAAACAGGAAATAAAACCGGTGTCCTACCCCTGTGATGAGAGCCATGTGGCAGACGGGAAGAATTCCCAGGTATAAGAGAAGCCCGTCTCTCCTGACGTCGGTAAATAAACCACGTCAAGCAAAACCCGTCCAACGCTGTCAAACGTTCTCTCTTAATGGGAAAGGGTCCGAAACAACGCACTTAATAGGGATCCCCCAACGCGATTTTTGTGATATGCTCACCCTGACTGCACAGCCACAGCCTTATTTTCCGTCTATCACAGGGTTGTATCACCTGAACTCTACTACCCCATTTCCTCATACCCATATCCTGTCGCAGTGTTTACCCCAAAATCAAGTTTGGTCTTGTACTTTCATTCGGGATGACTCAAACATCGGTTTTTCGGGCCTAACATCAGGCCTCACTATTACCTTTCTCCCCAGGCCCCCGCAAAACCTCCAGCCAGCCCTGACTTTGAAAGACTAGTACACATCGGGAAAGTGAAGTTCGCAGGTATGACGTTCCTGTATCTGTTTAAAACAACATTTGACAGATTATCACTTGAGGCAGGGGGCCGACATAACCCGGAGAGGGGGCGCAAGGGGTACACCGCACCCTGGCGGCAGATATTTTATTACCCTGTTCTGACGTATGTGCTTTTGTCTGTCTCAGTATGAGTTCTGTAGTCTACTGGTATATTTCACTGCTAAATATTGTGCAAAAACAACGACAGGTAACGGGATGGAGAAAGAGGGGGGGGCGACCTCTTACACCTGTAAATCTAGTCTACTCCACATTCATCTGCACAAAGATGTCTGGCATCGGCAAATATTTTTTGGCAAAAGTAAGGAACCGCTCCACTCTAAACACGTGAACTACAGGACACCTTCAAAAGGCAAGGTTTATGTCTGACACGCGTTGTAAACTACGTTGGTGTCATACATTAGGAAACTACCCTGTTAACCCTCTCCCATGCAGATCTACCAAGGGGGGTTGCCAAAAAACTAACCAATTAAAGCAACCCTGAAGGTCATTCACTAGAGAGGAACAAACGAGCTATTACACCTTAAAAGGGTCGACTGTGCAAGTCGAGCGAGTGAATTGGGACACGCTAAAGGGCAAGAGTGCGTTGCACAATGCAATACCCCCCCCTTCACCCTCCTAATGAGACGGCTGTATCTCGCAAGCAAAAGCAACTCCTAACCCTTTTCCCGCCTATGGCAGGGTCGGGTACCCATCTTGTCCCTCCGAATGGACACAGGGCGAACACTGTTGCTGTGCGAGACGAAATTTTTGGCAGACACAAAGGCATCTCATAAAAGCGAGGTCTTTGACTTAACCCGAAGACAAGAGGAGCATGCAGGGCACCCAAGTCTTATAACGGGGCATAGTTTACCAATCGAAATCTGTACATTTGGGACTCAGTGAAAGAGTTATCCGGTCCGGTCCTACACTACTTCGAGAGTGAAGAAAACAACGCTTGGGACATGTGAATGAGACGTACCAGACAAACCCTTTTCTAGCATATTATTTTTTCCACTGGACACTACAGTCTAAAGTCCTTCAAGGTGCCAAACAATGCGGCAAACAAACAAAAAGAGAATTGAACTCAGTTCGGTTGCACACCAGGCGGATATCACCGTTACAATTCCCCCGATATTCAATTTCCAGCAAGTGTAGCCAAGTTGCGTTGGACACACCAGTTCTCGTGAGATCACTGAAGTTAAGCAGCCCAAGCCCACGTTAGTACCAACATGGGTGGTTGGTAAAGAACGTTGGGTGCTGCAAATTTCCCTTCTCCTACATCCTCATCTCCCGCGAGTGACCTCCTGAGGGCTCGTCCTGTTATGGCTGCTTGGCTTACTCCCCAACCCATAAACTAATCCAATTCAATTTAAGTAGTCCACCATTTAAGTGTCCTGAGAGCCTACTAGTGACTTTTGTGACCTTTATGTGTTCAAATATGGGAAGGAGACATGATGAAACAGCGCTTCAGTTTCTTGAAAACAGAACTTGCACTGACCCCAGGGTGGAACTGGACAGGAAAAAGAAAAGCCCAAACCAATTGTATTATATTATTTTTTAAGGGCCGTTGGGAAAGTCCGGTAAGTCTTACGAGCCAGCCCAACCCTACTCAACTTCCTTATCTGAATAATTTCATAAAAGCCTTTGAATAAACCCTTTGCATATGAATTTCTACACTGCAACAACACCCATCACAACATTCCCGAGTGACAGATTAAAAAACAGGAAAGGAAAACCAAACGATAAAAAAAAAATCACTTACTTGTCAAATGAAATCTTCACAATGGACACAAGCGGCAATTTCGGTTTTTGCACAACAATGAATTAGGCAATTCAGCGCAGAAATAAAATTTGAAGCACTGAGGACTTCCCGCCGACACACACACACACGCACCAAGGCAGACAGGCAGATAGACACAGCAAGAAAAGTGTGCTGAAAGGGTGCAAAAGTTCACTAACTCACATCAAACAAATATTTTTCTTTCTTCTTTTCGCATTATCGTCAGCAACAGTTGAACTACTGCTATAGGCTAGTGGCAAAGCAAGAGGGGGGGCCGGGGGAAGAGAACAGTTGAAGATAACAACACCGATGATGCACCACAAAGAAACTCACCACAAAAAAATAAAATTGACGAGAGGAAGACCAACAAAAAAAAAACTAAATTGTCCAATTGTTCTTCAAAAGCTTACACCGAGGAGACACAATGATGACGACTACAAGTTCAGATCCTCTCCAGAGCACAGGAGGACAAGTCACAGCACAGCTTGAAGAAAAACACACAGATTTAGATCATCAAAACCAGAGCACAAGGTTTATGAGAAATCCTTATATGTCATTTTCTGATCTGAAGTTTAGAGAGGGAGAGAGCGAGAGAGAGACACAGGGCCCGAAAAACAAACTCACAAGAGACATTAGAAACATTTTAACACAAGTCCATCAAAACGCATTCCATTCCTCTGACTTCATCTTCAGAGAAAGACAAAATGTGCAAGAGCAAGCAAGGCTGCAAGAAGAGAAGAAGAAGAAAAGGAAAAAAAAAAACACAGGAATAAGAAGGAAAGGCTTGCAAGGGAAAATATATATATAGTCCAAAAAAAGAACTGTCCCAACTAAGAATCTTTCAATACTTTAAACAGTGTGTAGCGGCACCAAATCTACACCATCGGTGCTCTTGCCAATAATTCGACACCAGGTGTATCTCGAGTAACAACAACAAAACTACAGAAAGGGCGAGAAAGGAAATCTAGAGTGAGAATAATGTCACGCTGTAACCGTGAGCAACGCTGACATCAACATCACAAACAAACAAAAGCCCAGATATGAAAAATGAAGTAGAGAACAGAGAAAGAGAGAGAGACAGCGAGGGATGGGCTACCAGCAGGATCCAAGACCAACACCCCGAGAGAAAAAATAAAAATTTGGGGGAACGGTCAAGACAGTTCAGTTCAAATTCCGAGATTTAGTCCAACTCTCAGTCTGAAACATAAACCAATGTCCACTATTCACTTAATTCAAAATAGTTCCTCGAGGGGAAGGGGGGATTTTTCCAGAATGGACACAACACCTTGAGATAGAGAGATACCAGAGGAAATGGTCAAGACAGTTCAGTTCAATTCCGAAATTTAGTCCAACTCTCAGTCTGAAACATACACCAATGTCCACCATTCACTTAATTCAAAATAGTTCCTCCAGGGGGAAGGGAATTTTTCCAGAATGGACACAACACCTTGAGAGAGACAGAGAGGTGTATCTGAAGACAAAGAAAACAGAGGACGGACGACTAATGAAGGAAGTGATAGTGGCAACAGTGACAGCAGAGAGAGAGAGAGGGGGGAGAGAGAGAGAAGAAAATCGACAAATCTTGAAAATCCAAGGCACAGGATGAGAACGTGGGGTTAGAGGATGAGTGCGGAGCAAAGAACACACACACACACAAAAACCACGAACAACAAGAAGTAGTACAAACGTACCGTAACACCAGTGTCACATTCAACAAGACGAGTTACCAGGATATTTCAAAGCACCATAATGTCAGTCAAGAAAACGACAAGTGCAGACGACGGCAACGACCAAAAATCACCTCCTCCACTTGAAAAGATCACTCTCCCTATAGTCGCTCTCTCTCTCTCTCTCTCTCTCTCCTTGCAAACTCCTCCTCAAAAATGATATGAAAAAATTTCAAGTGCACACAACACACTCACCATTTGATCCATCATCACCATCAAAATGATGGCAATGTTGACGAAAACGATGACGGTAATGATGATAACGATCCACAAGCACTAAATACGAATAGTGTAGAGAAGAAAAAGATGATGATGATGATGAAGGCGGATGAGGAGAAGGAGGAGGTCGAGGAGACTTGCAACCAAAAACCTTCAAATGGTCTTCTTCTCTTGCCGCTGCTGTTAATAACACCACCGCCACCGTCACCGCCACTACCACCACCGCCACCACCACAAGAAGAGAAACACGAGGACGACAACATCTTGGTGGCCCGCCAAAATAAAATACTTAACACATATACGGAGGAATGATGATGATGATGATGTTTCTTCTTACGCACCCCTCTTCTGCTACTGCTGTTGCATCAAGGATAACGACGATTATTTGTCAACAACCTCTTGTTAGCGACAGACAGATAGAGATGCTCGCACGATGACATCTCCAAGGTACGTGTGTATGCTGCTGCTGCTTGATATGACACTTCTGACCATCATCCAAAATAGGAAAAAAAAAAACACGTGAGATGCAGGGAAAGGGGGACAGATGGAAATCAGGGAGAGAGGAGGAGCAGCAGTACAGTAGGAAAAAAAAAAGGAAAGGGAGTAGAAGGATGCAGAATTTTACAATGACAAGCTCCCGCACAGCTATCAGATGTTAATGTTGCCGCTTCCTATGAATGATCATCATATTGTCTTTTCTTTCTGCCAGAATCTACACACAACATTTCGACAAACGCTGGCAACTGAAACAAAAATGTGCGTGTGCGCGAGCGTGACTTGAGAGGGTGTGTGTGTGTGTATGAGTGAGTACTGCCAAGTCAAGAAGACGAGATAAAAAGTGATATAGCCAGTAGCAACAACAGCAAAGACGATCTTTCCTACATTTCATCAGTGAGTGCACGCACACGTACACCGTACAAAACAGACAAACACACTTCTCTCTCAAGATGAAACTCGGCTGCACAGCGGCGAGCCATATTCTGAACGATGGTGACGTTGCCACTAACAGCAGCAGCAGCAAGGATACAGAAAACCCCTCGAAATAGCACAAGTAGCGACGACGACGACAACAACAACAACGGCGGCAATTGCGCACCAGAAGCAGCAGCAGCGACGTCTTTCACCCGCAACAACTCATCCGACACTTCATCAACCACGTCCTACTAGCAGCAGCAGCAGTAAGCAACAACGTCTTCTTAGCTTTCTTGCCATCAGTCACTCTCCCGACACTCTTCTTACAAACCGCCGTCGTCGTCGAAACCAACAGTAACCATCCTGAAACGTTATTTCTAAAAACCAATATGTAGGTTTAACAGGCACACCCACACACTTATCAATGGATAAAATCCACTTGGGTGGCTCAATGGTAACAGGTGGATACAAGTTCGATCCTGACCGAGATGGCGATAGGCTTTCTTTGGTCGAGAAGGAGTCTCCCAAGCGCGTACGTGTCTCTGTGTGTGTGTCTAGTGTCATCAACTGCAAATAAAAAGAGCTCTTTCGAGTTAAGGAGGAAGAGGAGGACGTCCCTAACATCGGTAAATTACAGCCAACAGTGGGAAAAACTATCGGTACACAAACGCCATCAAACGTCCACTTCATGGACTCCAATTACATCCAATGTCTGGTCCAATTTGCCTTTAAAGACAGGATTCTCATTTATGATACACCACGACGTTGGTTTCGTATTACTCTACAAATATTGGTAAATGAAATCAACTACTGCTTGTCAGTACAGGTTTAGTTTACACAAAGAATTTGCCTCAAATAACATCGATGACAGCCTCATGATAGCAACTGCCTTTCATGGGCCCTAGATGGAAAGTAGTAGAACACAAGAGGACCTTAAGAAGGTATTAATACTAATGATAGTCTGACTACATGCACCCCTCCCTCTCAAATTAAGATTGTAAAAACGTTTAAACCCCTTTCGAGTACGATTCCCGAGCCTACCTGGCCTACAAAATCATATTCTGTCTTATGATAAGCTCAAAAATCCATAGATCCCGGACAGTGGTGTCACTAGAAGGGTGCGGGCCGCCCCGGGTGACACCACTCGCACCATGAGAAACGGGGCGACACCAAAGGAGAAGAAACGGTTTTTTTTTCGGGAGAGAGAGGGGGGGGTGGCACCATGGTGTCACCGCACCGGGTGACGCCAACCCTAGCGACGCCACTGATCCCGGAGCTCGAAGCAGAAACAGAAGAAGGAAAGAGTAATAAGAAAAAAATCCGGACAAAATGGGTACGGAACACGACCATTGGGATGGAATTTTTACGTAGCCGGTACCCCGTTTATTGATCATCGGCCCTATATTTTTTTCTGAAGCATAATTTTCCTTCAACGATGTTACGGATTTTTAAGGGATTGTTGTTAGGGATCACATCCTTGGATTCACGAGTCAAGCACGTAGCCCATTGGCTCACCGAGGTTGATCATTGATATTCATTCCACCTAAGGTGTGCAAATAAAATCTTGCAAATGTAGCTCAAACTCGCCCCGGTGGCGCAAAGGGAAATGTGTTCAGCTACTGTGTCAGTGGTTCCATATTCAGGGCCGGGCAGCCTCCCGGGGCCTTCCACTGAATAGGGGCAATTTTAATTTCTGTAGAATATAATTTGTGATAAGATAGGACAAACTTCAACTCTTGATACACTATGCTATGCTATACCCGGGACGGTGAACGACTAGGCCTCCCAAAGTGTACTTGCACAAAGCCTCCCACTTCGTAAGGCCCGCGCTGTCCATATTCGATACTGGATCGAGGTGAGTTGGCTTCTTCGGGAGAAAGAGAGCCATGCGTGCGCTTTCCGTCAGATGGGAAGTAAAGCCGGTGCCCTAGTGGTGTACGATGTCATTTTCACGTAAAAGAACTCTCTCTCTCTCTCTACTATGCAACGATGAGGCAAAATCCCCAGATGTAGGAGAGTTCGGTAGAGTGCCCCAACGAACAGTAGGCCTACGATAAATAAGCATAGGCGTCTTCTAAACCTTCAGTCCGTGCCGTCTGACAGATCGTTCATGTGTTCATCCAGAGGGACACAGTTGGAACTCAACCCTGCCATAGGTGAGAAAATGGTTAATAGATGTTTTTACTTAAATCGACACACTAACCTGCTTTTGTAAGTGCTTCCATACCAGCACTTTACACATATAGCGCCCGTAAGAATTCCCAACCGTTTCCAATTAGATGCCACTTTCATTTGCTGTTGCTGCAACTGGTCAGAATCCATGATTGTCTTCAGCAACAAACTTACGTATCTGCAGTAAATTAATTGACCTCTGTTATAACAAAAAAAGAACAACAAATAAAAACAGGTGTCACTCTAACGTCCACAACTATCATTTAATTATTTTACAAGATTCAGCAATAAAAATCACTATGGTGCTTCTGGAGCTCATCACACTGGCGACAAGCTACTGTATAACAACGTGATGGTGGGGCAGAGAGAGAGAGAGAAAATGGAAAGAAGGAATTGTAGGAATCTGTTTATTGACGGGGAAATTACGGTATGTTATTCATGTTGAAGACACGTAGTTCAGAAATTAGCATAAATAACTGTGGAATGTGTGCTCCACGTACTAAAACCATATGACACCGACTTACTCCGACGACCCGCTAGAATAACTATGGATTCAAAGTCAACGTATTGCCAGATAGGCATCATGTCAAAAATATGTGCACATGTCACTACATAAAAATGGGCTGTCAGCGTAAAATCACAGAGCGTGTGGATGGCTAATAACAACCAGATGACTTGTTCAAAAACTTGAAAATAATACTAAGACGTTATTCAGCCGACGTTACTGTCGGCTGCCAAGTGTTGACGATGGCGATTTGACTTGTCATACACTTGTAGTACACATTTGGCTTTTAACAACATCGGCCTATCTACATTTGGAGATATTTCACCGACGTCAAGGAACTGACTCCTACACCTGCGAATTTTACCCATCTACACAAATGTTACCAATCTTCACTCAGAAAAGCAATTTCTTTTACCTGCAGGGGTGACATTTACGAATCAACCATACAGGGCAATCACTTTACTACCCATCTGGCGTAAGGTGCACTTCACTCGCACCAGTTCGTTCTTTCGTTCGTTCATGTTTTAGGGCCCTCCAACTACAAGGTCATTGGAGCCTCGTCCCCTGCGTAGTTCTAATGCAGAGACTGCACAGGCACTACACTAATGTGACGATTTTTGGGTATTAGCGGAACCCAGTTTTCCCAAATGGCCACCCATGTCACTACTAGCTGGAGTTATGTTGCTTAACTTCAGTGATCACACGAGAACTGGTGTGTCCAACGCAATAAGCCGCTTCCTCTCTCACCAGAGGAGAGCTACCAGTCCTAGGTCAGGATTCTGCAATAACAGACTCACGCGCGCTGTTAAGAGCGGCAAATTGCGTTGGACACACCAGTTTTCGAATGATCACTGAAGTTAAGCAGCGCAACCCCAGCTAGTACTGACATGGGTGGACGCTTGGGGAAACTGGGTACTGCTAATACCCGGAAATCGTTGCATTAGTGTAGTGTCTGTGCAGTCTCTGCATAAGAACTATGCTGTAGACGGGGCTCTAATGACCTTTATAGTTGAAGGGCCCTAAAGCACCAACAAGCAAGCAGGCGCGCTGTTACTGAGCTACTGAGGGAGTTTCTATTTTCAATTTTGTGAATGGCACATAATTTTGCACGTTTTTCTTCCTAATTACAATAATTTTGAATCGTATTTTCGCAAACCCTAAGCACTGTTCCTAAAGTGCTGAAGTGGATATGGAGGCCCTAACTTACTCATCGCATGGGGAAAAGATTCAAGCCTGAAATCATGCTTACAGTTAATGAAAACGGTAAGCTTACTTCTAACAAGGTCAGCTGTTAGTCCAAAACCCTGAATAACAACTGAAACAACAACTTCATGGTGTTAACTAGAGCCAAATTAACCTAAATTGAATACATAGCAAGTCAATTTTCAAATAAATCACCAAGCAATCTAAAATAAATGGTGTATTTAAGCTCTAGTTATAATGTTATTCATAATCGAAAGATAACCCTAACACTGTTCATAAAATTGTATTAGGTTTGAATAGAAGGAATTTTTTCGTGAAATACAATTAGAATATAATAACCTATAATGAGCACAAAAAATGCCGGCTATGCCAACGTACATATAAAAACAGTACCGATTATTATATTTTGTTATTAAATTGACGCTAGGCCATTATAAAACAGTACCATTATAAAACATTTATAATTAACATGATTCGTATGACAACAACGAGTCTAAGAAACCTAAATAACAATGGTGATTACTTTTAGCCTCTCCCTAAATGGGAATCATACATTTGACTAAATAGGAAAGAAAGAAAAAAAAACGAGAGAGAAATAAAACATATGCGTTCACCTCACACAGTAGTTTAAAATTCACGTTTAGGAATCTGTCTTCACCATTTTGTTTCGAAAAATTAATTAAAGACTTCCTTCGTCGAGCATGAAATATAGTAGTGCATGCCATCAACGTCACTACATTATTCTTGTATTGTTAACCAATTCTTTTTTAAATTATGTTCATAACTATTTTGTCAAAAGAGAGAGGATGAGGAGAGGCAAACTCACAATATTTTGAAAGCATCCACCAATCAATTTATTGACAGAGGCCAAGAAGGAAGGTATTGTGGATGCAAAAACCAAAAGGTAAACTTGATTGACATTAAACAGACATCGTCGACATTATGTTAATCAAGAGGGGGGAAGAACTGTATATTTTAAATACTCTATCTTCATATCAAAACTTAACCCAATGTTAACCAGAACAATTCATACCTTAATCACGCGTAAACAACCACTTATCCACATCAATAAATCATTTTCCTGACAATTTTCAGAATTCTCTTTTTAAAAACGTTCTTTCTTTTGAAATGCAATTCTATTTTCGCTACATGGAAATCGCCAGCGACACCCTGCGGCTGACTTCTAAAACAGCCGTCCCTTTTAACCACAACAGACCTGCCTCGAAGGAAGACCACGGAAATCATCAATAAACCTTTTGCTGCCTATTGTTTGTTGGTGTTTTAGGACCCTTCAACTACAAGGTCATTAGAGCCCCGTCTACTGCGTTGTTCTAGTGCAGAAATTGCACAGACCCTACACTAATGCGACGATTTTTGGTTATTAGCAGTACCCAGTTTTCCCAAGCGGCCACCCATGTCAGTACTAGCTGAGGTTTGCGTTGCTTAACTTCAGTGATCACACGAGAACTGGTGTGTCCAACACAATTCACCGCTCCCTTGCTGCCGGTGATAGATAAGCTTGGGTCCCACCTTGGTTGCGCAGGAAATAGGGTGCTGAATTACTGCGTCAGTGGTTCTAAGTTCGATACTGGGTCGAGGTGAGTTGGCTTCTTTCGGGTGAGAGAGAGAGAGAGATAGAGAGGCCCCCAGTGCGCCTTCCTTCGGATGAGAAATAAAACCTAGGTCCCTTGTGGTGTACGATGTCAGCTGCACATAAACGAAACCCCCCCCCCCCTCGAATATCATCATCATACCCTTATCCCGCCTGTGGCAGGGTCGGGTCTGCGGATCCACTGAGCATGCTCTGACTGGGGCACCCCAAGCGCCAAGCGTCTGGAACCTGCAAGAATATTGGATGCGTTGTCTGTGGGTGGGGGATGCCGGTCTACCCCACGAAAAGAACCCTCTCTATTGGGAAACGGGTTCTTGTACACCAGTTTGTACTAAGTGTGGTTGCCTTGCTTAACTTCAGTGATCAGACGAGAACTGGTGTGTCCAAAGCAGTTTGCAGTTCCCTCTCTTGTACACCAGACGAGACCACCGCTTTACTCCCCAGCCTACGGACGACTCATTTGGGATTTCCGCCTCTCTCTCTCTCTCGCTTTCATCGGCTCGGCCAGGATCGAACCTGCAACCAAGGATTCACAAGTTAAATCATTTTCGTTTCGCTGCTGTTTTAGGAGCATTCAACTACAATGGTGACTAGAGACCCCTTTCCATAGCGTAGTTCTAATTCAGAGTCTGCACAGACACGACGCTGTTATGACGATTATTAGCTACGGTATTAGCAGTGTCCAGTTGTTGTTTTAGGGCCCTTCAACTACAAGGTCATTACAGCCCCGTCCACAGTGTAGTTCTTATGCAGAGACTGCACAGACACCATACTAATGCGACGATCTTTGGCTATTAGCAGTACCCAGTTTTCCCAAGTGACCACCCATGTCAGTACTAACTGGGGTTGCGTTGCCTTAACTTCAGTGATCAGACGAGAACTCGTGTGTCCAACGCTACAAAGCGCTCCCATGTAGCCCGCTGAGCAACAAGGACAGGGTGATTCCCACTAGTTTGTAGTAAATTCCAGAAAAGCTTAGGTGGGTGTTCCACATTCAATAACATTGAAAGTTCTCTACACGAGCCAGGGTGTGTTTGAGCCTTATCTTGCCTGATGCTAGAGTCGTCACCAAGATTCTAATTAAAATAGTCCCTACACTTTCCTTTGAGGTTAGCCTAAGAGTTTACTTACCTCATTAAATAAAATCCTTACAGGAAAAAAAAGATTTTTCCTACCACTGGGTCCCTAGATTCACATCGACAAAGCGGAAAACGGATTGCTGTTCACCAGTGCCCTCTCTCTATCACGGAATTCCCGAGTTTCTGGTTCAGTTCACAACAGTGAAGAGCAACTCTCTGAAAGCAAAATAATTAATATCTTCATTATTATTTCGCGCAAAACAAATCAATAAAATTAAAGGCGGATGAGTAACAATCCTTCACAGGACGAAACAACCTGAAACGAGCTTTTAATGTTAGCACAACCTTTTCTCCATAGTCCATCACCTGAACTAAAAAATTGATTCAGAGAGTAATTGATTTCGACGACTTTATAGCGGGGTTTACACGCTCAGTCTGGCATCAGTTCAGTCCATGACTGTGGTCAGAATGACGCCAGACTGATTGTATAACACGATGACTGACAGACTGATGGAATGGATTGACGGATTTCTAAATTTTTTGATAATTTTCGTCAGTTTGTGCGTGACTGACGTCAGATTGATCGTGTGAGCGCCTTTCATCAGTCTGGTGTCAGTCACTGCTTGGACAGCAATGGAGACACATGCGTTTTAACCCCTCCCCAGTCTCTTGGACTAAGTGCTGTATTTACCACTATGCTCAGTAGGCTGAAGCCTATGGTCTCAACATTTAGCGGGCTTCAAAACTTATGAAACGGGCTTGAAAAAGGCCTGAAAATTGAAATAGCCTAGGGCCTCTGAATATTTAATTCCGGCATTGCCTGCAACAATGCCTGTACAACTGTTGGAACCAGAGAAAGACTTATACGAGTACAATACATGTGAAACAATATGTGGGCGGGTTCCCTTCTGTTTTGGGCAAAAGCTGGGTCACTGGAGAAGAAACAGCGGATGGCAAAGATCACAGGTGGAGAGGAGGGCTGTGGGGATCAAGTGGAGGACGTCAGGCATGTGATACTGGCATGTCCAGCGCTGGATCACTGCAGGGGAGGGTTGTGGAACCACCACATTGGAAGAGGTCCAGGGGCGGTGGGTGTTGGGGTGGAGGGGCTGGAATGGTTGAAAAGGGCAAAGGTGTTGCCTGGGTGCTGGTGGAGATCTAGTCTTATGGGTCTAGCATGAAAAATCTCACTAGCAAGGTATCTTCTTCATGCATGTATCTTGCTTTGTCAAAAATGGCTTCACCCCAGTTGGGGCATTGAGGGTGGAGTAATTGCTGCATTGGTCCCCATATGGATCCGCCCTTGGTCCAACGTTGCCTTTTACCACTTGTTCCTAAACCTATTATAATTGCAATACAAGCTTTTTCCTTATTGCAATCCATCGTTTCTTTTGCACAATCAGGGTTTTTGAGGTAACTGATGGTGTAATGTCATCCATCAATCCATCAGTTTGGCATCAGTCTATTCTTGATCAAGATCATGGACTGAACTGATGCCAGACTGAGCGTGTAACCCCCGCTTATGAAATCCACTCCTTTGCTTGGCCACATCATCGTGAAAACCACAACGGGGCACCGCAGTGGCGTCACTAGGGAGGGGGGGACGGAGGGTGCGAGCCGCACCGGGTGACACCACTCGCACCATGAGAAATGGGGTGACACCAAAGCAGAAACGGCTTTTTTCGGGAGAGGGGGGGGTGACACCATGATGTATCCGCACCGGGTTAAGCCAACCCTAGCGACGCCACTGGAGCACCGTGAACATAAATTCTGTGATTATAAAATGAAACGATTACATCTGTACTAATGAATACAACGAAATTGATCGAAATTACCCGCCTTCCCGTTTATGGGATACCTAGACACCTAATTGTCTAGTTGAAACCGGGATTGCACGATAAATTTGTTCCATTTTTGTGCAGCCGGGTACCGACCTAACGCGGCAACCCCTAGTTTATTTAAGGTAGGGCTACGCTTCCCTCGGGAGCGGCGAGTTGCGTTGGACACACCAGTTCTCGTCTGATCACTGAAGTTAAGCAACGCAAGCCCAGTTAGTACTGACATGGGTGGTCGCTCGGGAAAGCTGGGTACTGCTAATACCCAATAATCGACGCATTAGAACCCGCAGACGCGACCCTGCCACAGGCGGGATAAGGGCATGGTGATGATGATTGGAATTGATGGAACATACAAGCTGAGTTCTTTAGTTTAATGTAATAAGAATTAGCCTCCATGACGTAGAGGTTGCGTGCTCGATTACTGCGTCAGTGGTTCTAGGTTCGATACTGGATCGAGGTGGGTTGCCTTCTTTCGGGCGAGAGAGATATAGAGAGGGCCCCGAGTGCGCCTTCCTTCCGATGAGAAGTAAAACCAAGTTCCCTTGTGGTGTACGATGTCAACTGCAAATAAACAAACCCTTCTATTATCATCATCATACCCTTATCCCGCCTGGGGCAGAGTCGGGTCTGCGAATCCACTGAACATGCTTCGATGATGATGTAGCAAGGGTTGATTAACGTGCAGGTGACACTATACACGTATTTTATTTCTCATCTATCAGAGGGCACGCTTTAGGTCTCTCTCTCGCCGGCAAAACATCTACTCACCTCGGCAAGAAGGAAACTATTACCCACGAACATGCTAATCGTAGTAAACAAACTACCTCGACGCCACCGAAGCGAGCTTCCAAACAAAAATGAATGTCAGGAGTGGGATTCGAACCCACGCCCACCTTCGTGGACCAGAATTCTATCAACACCAGTTACATGACACTAGTAAGGAAATCAACCTTGAGTCTGGCGCCTTAGACCACTCGGCCATCCTGACACTTCGAAAACCCAACCTTTCAACAGGAATCTTGATTATCGCTTTCCTGTAAGGGTAATTGGGGAAATTCTACAGAGAAGTGGGCACCGGGCAGTGCGAAAGAGCCATAACAATAGAATAAGGGAGGCTGAAATGCGAATGCTGTGGTACATGGGTGGGGTGTGGAGAGCAGACAGAAATAGGAATGCGTATGCTAGGGATAGCTTGGGGGGGGGGGGCTGGGAACATCGTGGAAAAGGTAAGACAGAATAGACTGCGGTGGTATAGGCATGCTAGAGATGGTTACAGATGGAGGAGGTGCTGGTTACGGCCATCACGGGTATGCGATTATTGGAAGTACCTTTTACGGGAGTGGGTGTGGTTACGGGAGCAGGGTGCATGGAGGGATATGACAGGGTGTGTGGTGGATGGAAACCTGGTGGGTGATAGGCGGGAGAGTGAGGGGTTAGAACTCGCAGACCCAACCCAGTCATAGGTGGGATAAAGGTATGATGATGATGCGCTCGACTACTGCGTCAGCGCTTCCAGGTTCGATACTGGATTGAGGTGGGTTACCTTTCTTCGGGGCGAAAGAGGCCTCGAGTGTGCCTTCCGTCAGACCGGAAGTAAACCCGGTGCCCTACCATTTCGTGTGTACTATGTCATTTGCACGTAAAACAATCCATTCTAGTTTCTACTATGCAACGAGTAGATGAGGCAAAATTCCAAGGTGTAGGAGCTTGCCTCCTGGCTGCGATGGAGTGCTCCAACGAATAGTAAGCCGGTAGTAGGGTTTGCAGCTTAGGTCGGACAGCCGGCTGCGGAGAAAATGCCTTCCAATAGACGGGAAAGTTGTAGCAGCTGCTTTTGCCCGTTCATTTTTGTTTCGTTGGTATTTTAGGGCCCTTCAACTACAAGGTCATTAGAGCCCCGTCCACCGCGTAACTCTAATGCAGCGACTGCACAGACACTGCACAAATCCGACGATTGTTGGGTATTAGCTGTACCCAGTTTTTCCAAGCGGTCACCCTGGGGTTGTATTGTTTAACTTCAGCGATTAGACGAGAACTGATGTGTCCAACGCAATACACCCGCTCCCTTACTTGTTAATGACAACCATTATTTCAATCTGGCTCCAAGTTGTAGCTATTTGTTGGTGTTTTAGGGCCCTTTAACTACAAAGGTCATTAGAGCCCCGTCCACAGCATAGTTCTTATGCAGAGACTGAATAGACACTACTACACTAATGCGACGATTTTTGGGTATTAGCAGCACCCAGTTTTTTCCAAGCGGCCACCCATGTCATTACTAATTGGGGTTGGGCTGCTTAACTTCAATGATCAGACGAGAACTGGTGTGTCCAACGCAATTCGCCACTCCCCGACTCCAACAAGGGAAGCACATGGTATTGCATAACAGAACCTCACGTTCAAATGCTCGGCCGTGAAAACATAACTGATGATGATTCAACACTCACCATAATGGAGGGTGTCCGTAGTGCCCCAGACAAAATGACAACGTGATGTCTGCGGTGTTGTTAGCAGCGTTCTTTCACATTTTACAAGCCGATATTGAACCCACTTACTTTATTATTACCCTCGCTAACTATGAATCATTTCCATTGATCCCAACACATTGAATCTTTAGAGGATTCTTAGCATATTCACGAGCGAGTAGATACCCTGCAAATTAGTGAGAAGATAGTCTTTTTCGTTATAGCCAAAGTTCAAAAACCACAAGGGGCCTTTACATCACGGTAGGGTTAGACAGGAATTAATGCGGTGGTTTTAGTGTTTTAATTTTAAAATGATATCTGTTTTTCACTGCCACACAGTCAACTCTAGTGTCGATGGGATTGTCAAATTTACATCTCCAGAATTTAAAGAGCCATACGTAGCCTACCCTACAAAAAAGTTACATAATTAATTCGCTTCTGGTGTAAGGCGTATTCACGGTGTCATCTCTAGCCACTACACTACCAGGAAAAAAATCTCATTAATTACATGCTGCGTATTTCTAACTCTATCTTTAAAATGAAGAAATATGTCATTATAAATTCACATTTTACGCCGATAGTTATTGCAAAGTTATGCTAAATTACGCATGATGGCATAAACAGATTATCCTTTTCTGTGACTCGATTCAAGATGAGTATCTTTGTGTCGCTTCAGAATTCAAGCTAGTATCTTTACAGCGGAGATTTATGTTATTAAAAAAAAACAGCCTCGTGTTGTAGAAAAGTGAATATTAAATGTACTGGAAACTTAATACAGAAAAGTTGAAAGGTTCCTTCGATCGTGTTTGCGCGTTTCTCGCTATTTCTAGGATACTAGTAATTTTAAACCTCTTTTTTTTTTAACAGCATAGTACGACAGCACGTTTTAATCATCCACTTTCCTTACCTTCTTTTCTCATTCCTTTTATAATCTGCTAGGTCGGTTAATGCAGGTATAAAATGTCAACACTCGTGACGCACGATGGGAGGTGGAACCCTATTATGATGTGCTACTTATATTTCACCTTTGATTTTTTCGAGCAGTTAATACAAATCTTGAGTAAAATGTCACTTGCACCGTGCTTTATCTCTCTTAATGGGTCCACCATTTTAGCGGTGACTGTCGAGCCAAGCATAAGTTACCATATTAGCATATGCCACAATCAATTACAACACTCATCACTATACTTACTTTATCATTCTTGGCAAGCGCACAAACTATAAAAAAATATCCTTTACACATATACTGCATGTATAGAAGAGAAAGGAGTTTCAAAAACTCCGTTCGTTGAAACGCTGATCTGTAAACTTCATCTCAATTTTATCACATGTTATGCAAAAGTTTGAAACAAAGCATGCTGCAATTGATTGCATGAAAGTTAATAGGACCTATGAAAAAAAAAGACGTATAAAAATTTACTTAACTTAATACAGCATTTAAGTCTTTGAATCTAAACACTTTCCGTAACAACGAAAAATTCAAATCGCTGTGTGCATTCGAATTTTCAGACCGCCATTACGAATAAGTCAGTTACAGCATTCACACGCATTTTTAAACCATTACCTGCTGAATAATCACAATCAGGCATTATTATCAATTCAAACCTTGTAACACACTAATATATTTCAATCAGGTGCCTTTTCTCAGTCTTAAAAAAAATTATCCAATAATAAAATTTCTCAGAATACAATCGAGTAGAACTTCAAAATAATAGAACGCCGGGTAGTTCGAAAACGAGATGAAGCAATGCAGCTTTCAACTAGCCCGTTAGGAGCGCTTCTTATCGTCATTAGCAATGATGGGTTTCAGCTGGTTCAAGACCAAGTGGGAAGCTCCAAAACCTGACAAATTTTGCCGATTTACTCTTTAAAGCGGCCCACAGACGATCAACTTGGTTCTCAACTTGTTTGCCACAGACGGAACAACCGAGTTCACAACATTAACGTCAATATCACTTTAAAAAAAAAATGGACACATCAGTTCCCGTCTGATCACTAAAGTTAAGCAACTTAGCCCAAGATACTACTGGCATCGGTGACCACTCGGGGACATTGGATACTGCTAATACCCAAAAATCGTCGTAATAGCACAGCGCCTGTGCAGACTCTGCATTACCACTATTCAGTGGACTGGGCTCTAATGACCATTGTAGTTCAGCTAAGTTGCTTTGGACACACCAGTTCCCGTGAGATCACTGAAGTTAAGCAGCGCAAGCCCGCGTCATACTAGCATGGGTGGTTGGTAAAGGACGTTGGGTGCTGCAAATTAACCCTCTCCCTCATCCTTTCACCTACCTCCTCTTCTCCCGCGGGCAGCCTCCTAAGGGTTCATCCTGCTATGGCTACCTGGCTTACTCCCCCAACCCACGAAACTAATCCAGTTCAAGGGCCTTAAAACACCAACAAAGAATTTCATTTTGGAGGCAAAGCGCACAAAAAGTTGTTCCCTGCCTGTCATCCACCTATGGCAGAAGAGAGTCTGCCATTTCCGAAATTAAAGAGTAAAGCACACTGCCTATAGATTTCTTGTTTCGTTGGTGGGAGTTTAAGGTCCCGTCAACTACAAGGTCATTAGAGATTTCGTTGGTGTTTTAGGACCCTTCAACAACAAGGTCATTAGAGCCCCGTCTACTGTGTAGTTGTAATGTAGGAAATGCACAGACACTACGCTAATGCGACGAGATTTTGGCGTTAGCGGTACCCAGTGTTGCCAAGCAGCAACCCATGTTAGTATTTTTTGTTGTTGGTTGGAGTTTAAGGTCCCGTCAACTACTAGGTCATTAGAGACCCGTCCATTGCATAGCTCTAATGCATATACTGCATAGACACTACACTAATGCGACGATTATTGGGTATTAGCAGTACCCAGCTTTCCTGAGCGACCACCCATGTCAGTACTAACTGGGCTTGCGTTGCTTAACTTCAGTGATCAGACGAGAACTGGTGTGTCCAACGCAACTCGCCGCTCACCCCCATGTTAGTAGACTGGGTACTGCTAATACCCAATAATCGTCGCATTAGTGTAGTGTCTGTGCAGTATATGCATTAGAACTATGCTGTGGACGGGTCTTAGCTAATGACCTTGTAGTTGACGGGACCTTAAACTCCAACAAACAACAACAACAACCCATGTTAGTACTAATGGGTTGCGTTGCTTAACTTCGGAGATACGCCGTGTCATAATAGGAGGAATATTACAAGATTTAAGAGATTCATTGCAAGTCAAAATTGTCTCATAAGAAACCTAAATCTTTAGCACCTCATTTCCATTACGAAACTTCTCCATTTAATAGAAAGATGCAATAGAGTGGCTGGCAGAATAGATAATGACTTCAGCTGAAACGATATTATTACTACAAGATTCATTTAGTTTCTTCTTAGCTTACGTGTGATCATTTGCCGCCATGAAATTCAGTTTCCTAGCAAACTCTTTAATAAATATTTAACAGTCCATTGATCGACGACACTGTCTATATTTTCCACATTACGGCACAAAAGATGACTTCAAAACGCAAACCAAGGATTGCATGACAAGTTGCATATCACACATACTTCCCAGAGGATTTTCTTGTCATTTCACAACTAAAATCTTTATGGGGATCATCCACAAGTTCATTTCATCAATGTGGGGAACGGCGAATTGCGTTGAGCACACCAGTTCTCGTCTGATCACTGAAGTTAAAGCAGCGCAACCCCAGCTAGTACTGACATGGTGGCCGCTTCGGAAAACTGGGTACTGCTAATACCCAATAATCGTCGCATTAGTGTAGTGTCTGTGCAGTCTATGCATTAGAACTATGCAATGGACGGGTCTCTAATGACCTTGTAGTTGACGGGACCTTAAACTCCAACAAACAAACAAACTGACATGAGTGGCCGCTTCGGAAAACTGGGTACTGCTAATACCCAAAAATCGTCGCATTAAGCAAGGCGTAAAATGAGACGCAGGGTGTAGCAGCCCTGCGAAATTCTGCTAGCAGGCAATCACCGCACATTGAATCGCAGTTTTTCACTATACTTGCATCAATTAACAAGAGTACTTCTCTGCTTCGCATCGTTTTTTTGTTATAGTCACGCCAACTTCACGCAGGAAACTGCGGCATTGGCTCCGCAGGGTCACGTGGCGCAGGCACCGAGTCACGTCACCCTGCGACTTAACATGCACAACTACATACTATAATGTGAGCCACAGCAATTTATAGTGAGTCACCCTTTGGAGACTGCGTCTCATTTTGCGTTGGACTTCAGGCAAGGCGCAAAATGAGGCCGCAGGGTGACGCAGCCCTGCGAAATTCTGCTAGCAGGCAATCACCACACATTGAATCGCAGTTTTTCAACATACTGCTTTGCAATTTGCTTCAACTAAAATGGCTTTCAACGTAACAGTGATTGCCTGCTAGCAGAATTTCGCAGGGCTGCGTCACACTGCGGCCTCATTTTGCGCCTTGCCTTAGTGTAGTGTCTGTGTGTCTTCATCAATGTGTTACCATGCAGGGTGATGAAAAGTCAGTTGGCCAAATTTTTGCCTGTGGCTTTCCCGATATCCACCTGCCTTGCATAGTTTTTCAGTTACCTACTGTCCCATCACCTCGTTGCTTCTATCACCTTGCGCAGCTTCAACTCTGTCACTGTCAGCGACTTCTTTCGTGGATAAAAACCATACTCCAAATACCAAAGAGGAAATACAGTGAATGTCGTTTGTTTGTTGATGTTTTAGGGCCCTTCAACTATAAGGTCATTAGAACCCCGTCCACTGTGTAGTTCTAATGCAGAGACCGCACAGACACTACACTAAAGCGACGATTTTTGGATACTAGCGGTACGGTTTTCCCAAGCGGCCACCCATGTCAATACTAGCTGGGGTTGCGTTGCTTAACTTCAGTAATCAGACGAGAACTGATGTGTTCAACGCAATTTGCCACTCCCAGCAGTGGATGTCTCATAATATGGCGTGTACCAGTGGCAGATGAGGGGGGGAGAACATCAAAAATTGCGCCCCAAATACTTTTAAATATTCAGAATCCCTTGGTATAAATCGAGCTAACAACTACAATAGGTCCTCTACTGCCCCTTAGACAATGTCCTATCTTCAGTGGTTTAGCCAACTACAGATTAGTCTGCAACTGTTGGCCTGATAGTATATAAAACGGAGAAAGCAACGCAAAAATGCCTCATCAGTTGCAAAGTTAAATCATGCATCAGTTGAAATATGCGCCCCATTGTGGCACTGAGGATCTGGATCCGCTCCTGGTGTGTACAGTACATCACCTGGTTGACGGAATACTAATTATGGTTCCCAGCTGGTGTGCACAATGGCCTATATTCGACTCTCAGCAGTAGACATGTGCAGGGCCGTCTTAACAGCATTATGAGCTCCAGGGCAAAGCAGTGTGCTGGGGCCCCTACAACAACCACGCACAGGAATAACATGTAAATGGTCACTTAACATACATAGATTAGCATGGGATCCTTGGGCAAGCCTACTCGACATAAGGAGCATGGTTTTACGGGACAGTTCCTCACTTGACTAATCAATTCTATACTTTCTAATCACAACGCAAGCAACTGCTAACCTGGCCACTGGTACAAATGGTCCTTCTGCATGGACACAACGGCGATATATTGGGTAGTTTTTCGCAAGTCGGCTGCCGACCAAAGCTACAACACCTAAACCTGTTCATCGTCGGTCTACTGTTCATTGTGGCATTCCTACGACATCGAGGGGAGCTCCGACAACTGGAAATTTTGCCACATCTACCCAATGTATAGTAGAGAGGGTTGTTTTCCGTGCATATGCAATCGTACGCCACACGAGACCTCGACTTTACTCCACATCCGAAAGAAGGCCCACTCGGGGTTCTCTCTCTCTTTCGCTCGAAAGAAGCAAACACATCTCGGTCCCGTATCGAACCTAGAACTACTGAAGCAGTTACCGAGCGTGCTGGAAGCGGCTTATTGCCCTGACCACACCAGTTCGCAACATAACCCCAATTAATACTGACATGGGTGGGCGCTTGGGAAAACTGGGTACTGCTAATACCCAAAAATCGTCGCATTAGTGTAGTGTCTGAAGTCTCTGCATTAGAACTTCGCAGTGGATGGGGATCTAATGACATTGTAGTCGAAGGGCCCTAAAACTCCAACAAACAACTGAGCGTCACCGAGGTGGGTACTTTCTAATCGCAACACGTAAATACTACAATAATCAAACCGAAAAAGAAGCTGTATCAAAATGTATTTTGCTTACATTAAGTCGTAACGAAGAGAGTTTCTATATCATAATCACAGCTCAGTGTGGGTAGTGTCTGTACAAGAATGAATTTAAGAAATTTAATTAAAATTTTCATCACTGATACATGCATCAGCTATAGGAAGTAATTATCTTACCTCTTAGTTTGAGATTCTTTAAAAAAAACTATCATTCAAAGATGTAATTTTACAATCTGCAAGCGTCTGTTTCATTCATACAGAACCATGTCAGTTCAGATAAGAAAGTCACCAACTACAGTTGGTTCTTTCTATCAACAGCAAGTACGATTCAATGAGTAACTGACAAAAAAGTATCAGCCACTTACAATTTCCCTTACAATAGTCTGAAAACATCAGCTGTATAACTAAAAATCATTAACAAGATCAGAAACCAAAACAAATCAAAACAATTTACACTCTGTGAAATAAGAAACAGATTATTAAATAACAGTGACATGATGGATATGGTGTAGAACTGTTAAGAGATGTGTAAGAATAGCCCTTACACCCAATAATTTTAAAATTTTAATTATTCTTTCATCAAGTCATAAAAGAATTTGCCAAAATTATCGTTGGCAACATTTTATACAATCCCTCAAGTTCATCGTGGGCCACTTCGGTGGCAGAGACAAAAAAATATATAAAAAAAAAACGTCTGGAGAGGGAGGATGGGGAAATAAACGTTTTTTTTTCTGAAACCACACTAAGTTCTTCATTTGCTAAAAAATAAAAACACAATATAATGCAAACACAGTAGCAGGACTCAATATTCAACAAAACAAAATGACCAATAAACCACTATTAACAACGATTTCTCGTCGTTATATTTCTTACAGGATGCATATTCGATGTGATGAAAATGCATTTGTACATTTTTTTGAAAAGGTTTCTCTTCAGATACCACTAGAGAGAGAAGAAGGAGGAGGAGGAGAACTATAAAATCTTACCAAATGAAAAACATATCATCTCTATACAAAATAAATTCAACACATCTACTAGGAGGAGGAATCCCAGTAGAGAATTTCAAGATTTAAATTAAGAGCCTTTCTATATCACAAGCAAACAAAACAATAAACCACATTATTTAACTGTAGTCAACAATCAGTCTTCTACTAACAAAAAAAAGGTATATAAATAACTGACTGGTTCAGGTCTATCTTTATATAGCAATCACCGGCCAACAACAACGGCATTTCAAAAGTTATACGACAACTGTCTAGATAATAACTTATGCCCAAAAAAAAACTATCTATTCTAGTGAGGGGAAGGGAGAGGAAAACAGAAAAAAAAACTTTGTCTGAATCTGAACAACAAAAAAATTTACACAAGAGCACAATGCACGTCAGGTAATTTTGCAATCCCTCACGTACTAAATCCAAATTAATTTCGTTTTCTTCTTTTTTCAGAAATGACAGATGCAAAAGAGCAGAGTGTAGTAAGGAGGGTAGGGGAAAAAAAAATCTACATTCATACTTAAAACCGAAACAAAAATTAAATGAAAGAATATTTGTTCTTTAGGTTATATAACTTAAAATTATATAACCATATCTTACTATGTGATAGCTGTCACGAACGCTCCAACACCAAAATTCAACTAACTGACACAAAGAAATTGACCTGTAATTAAAAAAAATCTCATTTTAGTTTTTCTGATCAACATCCTCTGCTACGTTGCCTTTACACACCTATCGATTAAAAATTCAAATCTTCTCATGAAAATACCACACAATTGCTATACAACAAAGCCTTCAACCATCCAAGTCGGGACAGTCAATGAAAACATTTTTTTTTTTACTAGAATCACTTCTCCCACCATATACCACACGCACACACACTGGGATATGAAACAGTAAACTCCATTTTTAAGGGAGAATGGGGAATGAAAGAAAAAAAATAATGACAACTACGTTAGTTTGCAGCAGTCACAAAAGTTTTTTCTTTGTTCGTCCACTGCCCATTATCCTGAAGTGCTCTTCAGCGAAGAACTTCCACGTAGTTAGCTGGTAGACGACCCCGAACCTAACAGCTCTAACCGTTCTCCTCAATATAACAGCTAGATGTCAGGCCATTCACTGATCCATGCTTCGACCAAACTGTGCATGATCTCCATGATATGAAAATTGTTGGAAATATGGTTGCTCCATTTCCTCTGAGATGGAATTGAGTGGTCCACCATGCTCTGGTGGTGTAAGTTCCACAGACTCACCGGTAAACTCAGAGTCGAAATACCTTGTGTCTGTGTCGGTAGTGACCAATGGCTTAAAGGGAGGGATAATCTAAGATACGCGTTAAGTATTAGAGAGATAAATCTCAAAAGTAATTATATAAAGGCATTTCATTACTATCTAACAAACCTTTTTCTCAATTAATTCTTGCCAATTCATGCCAACGAAAAACGGATGAAGCATAATCTCTTTCGCATCATCCGGTCCACCTCCCAATCTGTAGAAATTAAAGACAATTGTTTAGGTTCTGCTTAATAAGTAACTATTTTTGACCACAAGTTAATAAGCTATGTACAAAATTTATATAAATTCTTGATTTGTATACCTCTTATTGGGATCTTTAACCAAAAGTCCAGATAGCAGATCCTTGGCTTCTGGAGATATTGTACGTGGAAACTTTACTTCTTCCACAAGTATAAGTTCAAAAAGAACATCATGATCTCGATTATAAAACGGTAGACGACCACACATCATCTCATACATGACGACACCCACTCCCCACCAATCCACTGCTCGTCCATAATCACTATCTTCTAGCACCTATTGTTTAAAATTATTTTAATTCACAAAACCGTCGCTAGCAGAAGTATAAATTATATATATATATATATAAGTTGTTGTCCAATTCTACTTCACTCACTTCGGGTGCAAGGTATTCTGGAGTGCCACAAAATGTTTTTGTCGTGGCACCATATGAGATATCCTCTTTACATAGTCCAAAATCAGCTATTTTTATGTGGCCATCTTTGTCCAACAACAGGTTTTCAAGCTGTAAAAACAATTAGTGAAAAACACAAACTGAATAAAAATACCAAAAATGCCAAGTTAAATAGCTAAGTCTAAGAAACAATCTTGAATGAACGGTAAGTGGCAGGTATCTAAGAAATTATGAAAATAGTGACTGCATCCTGCACTACTCTATTAATTGTTCAGAAACAATAGAAAATAACTTGTCAATGCATAAGCAGATGGTGGTGAACTGAGTAATGAAAGAAACTTATAATCAATTTAACAAATATCTCCCGATCAAAGTTGGTAATCAAATTACCTTTAAATCTCTGTAAATAATACCATGTTCGTGCAAATATCCTAGAGCAGAAATAATTTCTGCGCCATAAAAACGTGTCCTTTCTTCGCTAAAAACTCGATCCCTTGATAAATGGAAAAACAACTCTCCACCATTCACATATTCCATAACAAAACATAGCCTATCTGCAGTTTGAAAGGAATATTTCAAAGACTGCAATAAAAACATCAACAAACAAGATTAATACTCTTCATTATAGTTTTAACGAATTTTTCTAATTTAAATATGAAACTTACAGTTAAGAAAGGATGATTTGTTGTTTGTAATACTCTATTTTCTGTTAACGTATGTGCCACTTCATCCTACATAATTCAAAGTTAAAATATTAAAGCCAAAATTTAAGATTGCAATAAGAATGGCTTCTTGCAACTTACCTTAGCAATTATGACTTCCTTTTTAAGGACCTTAATTGCAAATAGTTGACTGGTAGATTTTTCTCTGCAAAGAATGACTTTACCAAAAGTTCCTTTCCCTAACACTTTCAGAAACTCGAAATTATCTAATGTTTGCTGTTAAAAGCAACAAAACAAAACATATGAAGTGGGGGTTTTGCGTGTTTATACACATTGCCTATCATTATATAAAAATGTAGTTCAATATAACAAACGTACTATTTTCTTTGATAGTTTATTGGAACTGCTGATAATAAATCTATTTTTCATTTCGTCATCCACTTTCATCTCAACGTCTTCATCTTCGGCTAATTTATCAGCTACATATTGAATTGCTTGCATCCATTCTTCCCTGGTCGAATTAAAAGATTGTTCAACGGTTAAATCACTGTACTAACTTAATTACAAAATTCTACTGCATTTATAGACAACCTTTCTTTTTCAGAATCGACATGAAATGTCCTTTCAATAACAGTCGTCCACTGCAATCCTCGGATGATGAAAGTGAAAGGCTTTGGCCGATCAACTTTCATTAACTGACATCCTGTTGAAACAGATTAAGAACTTTTATGGATAATACGTTACAAGGTCGAACTAGTTGCATCCAACTGGTTTCAAACCTGCTGAAATTGCAAATTGTTCAAATGCACTTCGCTTACCTTTAACTGTAAAATTGTTTAAAGGATCATTAAGGCCATGCTCTGGCTTACTCTTGAAACCTATTAATGACCCATCATCTTGCAAGACAAAGTACCTAGATCTCCAATTTTTTATGTGCTCACCTTTTGAACAATTATAGAGAAAAACAAAAATAATAAGTTATTTAAAACAGTCGCAAAATTTAACGTTTGATTGTGCAAGATGAAAGTATGCGTTCATCTCGAATTATTCATTTTTTCAATAACCTAAAGGAAATTATAAAAAAAATAGGAGCTAACAGTTAATCCAAGCAAAATAAACCAATCACAAGTAGTCACTCACAACTTAAGGCATAAATGCCCCCAAAAATTAAATTCCTCCACAAGAAAAATATACTGCTGGGGATACAAAATGTACTTCGTTAAAATCCCTTATCAATGAAGAGTCATATGAAGTAAAATTAAGGTAAGTCGCAGTGTTTGGTTAGCCACGTATGAATTACACAATGCGGCACTTATCAGAAGTAGATGATTGATGGGAAGCACATACTTAACGTGATAATGTGAAAGCGGGGATGTCAACTGTAATACCAAGAAATATTTCACATCATAGAGGAGGAACATTTTAATTTTCCACCTATCAGTCTGCAAAGGCAAGGCATATGCAGTGAAGTTAATTATGCTTTGGGAAACCGATCAACAATGGTTTAGGCTAATGTTAATGCTGTTTAATACTTGCCATCGTCATTAACTGTGTTTATGTGGTGACAACCTACTGGCAAATTCAAGAGCAATACGTTTAGAAACTAAATCAGAAACTGTTTAAATGATTAAGATAACTATGCATTTATCACATAGTAGGGGGTGTGCCATAAAAGTCAAATTGAAATATTTGCGAACTATCTTTATCAGATATCTCTTTGTAGTAGCAAGATACTCTTAACAAGCATACATTCATAAATAATGAATCAACCTACTAGGGTTAAATCTTTTGAGGCAAAACAGCACCAATAATAACTCCAAAAATTTATACTATCACCACCACCAATGGATTTTATATCACGAGATAGAAAACTACAACGTCAATAATTATTACCCAAGTGAATTTTCAGCACTTGTAATAACCCAGTAATGTGCCTAGCAATCCATTAGAGTTTCCACCATATTATGAATCCAGATATTTGAATTAATTCATGTAAATGTAACGCTTACCTCTTTTCAGCAGCCACCCTTCCTTAATAATCTTAGGACTCCCTTGGGTTTCTGCTGCGCTCATGGCAGAAGGCAACAATGAGAAAATTGTTGGCGTTCACACGGCCAAGCAAATGAACTCCTATAATATATACATTTTAAAAGAATGTTAGCTTTACAATTATAATTGCATGTACATCCAATTCTAGATTATTAAGACCTGGTGATGTCGAATTCAACAACTATTCATGCCATAAACAGGCCTGACAAGTAGAAGCCGGTTAAGCAGTTATCTGAGAAACGAGAACAGCTGATAGGTTTATTTACCTATTGCTACATTATTATAAAACTTTCTGTAAAATTTTATCTACGTAGCATCAATAAAATGAATGACAAAATTAAATTTACAATCAGCAATCCTTCCCCAGCAAAAAAAAAGGGCCAAAAAAAGAACGAATTTCTAGACGATTCAGACACAAATATACTGAACTTGGAATTTACAGATTTGTGTGGTGTTACTAAACCTTAATACCACAAAAGTTAAGGTAAGAATAATAAGCTACTAAAATAACAAATTACAAACCACTGTCCTAAGCCATTTGGATCAGATATTATTTGAAGATGAAAGCATGGAAAACGAATTCAAGTGGCCTTGTCCATAATCGGAGGGCCCCCAAAAACTTGGGTCACAACAGTCATCAACTTCTGGCTATTTCTCAAAACAAACCTATCAATATTGTGGTATAAATGTCAAAATACTAGCTTACAGTTTCCCCCAGTATTTTCTTGAATTGTAGCGAACATAAACTTAAATTCTTCACTAGATAAACGGCTTCGTAATTCCCAACCAACTTTCCAAATAAAAGTCGTCGTACAGCAACTACATCTCGTTGTACTCCCGTTTCTTAACGGGATCAGCGCCGCAATCTGATGAAAACGCCACCATGTGTCCAATACGGAAAACTCGAGATGCACATGAATTGAAAATAATATCAATAGTAGTTTACTTTTCGCACCTTGAAAAAGATGACATTTATTAAGAATTTATATTCCGTAGCACATCGTTTACAGTTAACCACATTATCTCATTGCCAAAAAGTATGTGTCGCTGGGATTATACTTTCAATAGACTTAATTTCAACTCAGAAAGTAATGTAAGGCTAATTTTCGAATTACAGCATTTTTCTATTTCAACTCAACATTTGGAAAAAGACCTATTGGTAGCATCTCAGACAAAAGGTAAATATTAAGACAACAGCAGGGGCATTAAAGAAAACATTAATGTAAACTTAATAGGCAATGATGACCTGATAATACAAACACGACCACCACTTCCTATCATCACGAGTCGTTCTCTGCAATATCCACCAAAGTTTACTGCACCACGACAAGCATGGGTAGAAAACATGGACACAGTTGAAGAAACTAAACTCGGAATCATCGATTTGCATCCACTAATTTTTGCAGCTTCTCCAAGGTTAGCATAAACCTAGTGTTATATTCACAACCACTTAATGCAAGTTGAGTTGTACACATTTTGGTTTCATTGCATTCAGGATCGACCTATTGCACCAAAATGTTCGTTGGCAGATAATGTACAGGAAAGTTGTGAGTCCCTTAAGAAATAAACTTCATATTCAGTATTGCACTCGGAAATCACATTTATAATATTCCTGTTTATTATTTCGTTTATCGAGCTGGGATTTTGCGAGATCAAGAGCCGAAATGAGAGGTGGTGGACGCAAACCCTGGCCACAAAAAGGTACAGGCCGAGCTCGACATGGAAGTATTCGATCCCCATTATGGGAAGGAGGTTAGTTGTTGACACTCAAACACCTTTTACCGGTCATGTCCCAGTACTCTAATATAATCAAAACGTTATATAAATAAATAATCATAAACCCAAACATTATTCACTATTATAGGTGGTGTCGCTCATGGCCCGAGAGGACCCAAACCTTATTTTTATATGTTAAACTTTTGGTCGAGACTCAGAGGTCTTTTATCAGCGCTTTCAGTAAAATTAGCCCAGGTAATTGTTTGGTCTTTGAAGTGTTATTTTTATGTAGATTGATTTTAAAAAAAACTCTGTTAACCAATTAGGATGATTTACATATTGTTGAATCATTAGAGATACCAACAGAGGACCCAAAGGTAATATGGTTTTCATTTTAAAACTTCATGGATTCACAAAAACACGATTATAACCTGAATTAATACTTTCAGTTCCTTGAAAACTTAGTCGAGACAAGACGGTGGGGCCCTTCAGTACTATTTGTAGACGCGTAAGTAAATGAAAACGTCATTATTGTTTATTTTTGAGGTAAAAAAAAAACCCACTAAATTCATTGTTTATCAAAGGTACGACATAATGCCTAAGAACATAACATTAGCAACTGACCCAGTAGGGCATTACAACCTAATGCCGTACTATGGTGAGTTACGTTTTTTTGTTTGATATCAAATATTTAACAGTTATCTTACAGTTTGAATAACCAAACGTTTGTCTTCAAGGTTTAAATGTATATAGCATGCTAAAACATGATACTTTGGTGTTAACGTTGGAAGCAGTGGAACGCATTGAAGAACGGCTGCTCTTTCATCTGCATCGCAGAGACATTAGCAATACCACAAAAATTCCTAGCTTCAGTTAAAAAAAAGCACATGAAATTTTTAGTCATCACCATTTTTGTAATTAGTACTACATAAATACAATGAACTTGTTACCTGCTATTGTTCTCTTCATTTTCATGTTGTCATCAATGATGAACGACTTTGCGACCGCTAAAACAAAAGACAATTTCAGGTTACTGACCTTTGCCAGTTGAGTTTTTAATGGTGACATAAACATTAAACTATGAATATGCCCCTTCTGTGGCATTATACGGATTACTACAACACACTTTTAATAAGTCAACTCCCGAAACTAATTGAAACTTACTGAAAACACATCTTTGACTGACATCATAGACCTGATATTCCACCGAAGGTCACGATGATCTCTTTCACCAGGAATATTATGAAGAGCCCATTCTTTCTTGTAATAGTGATAAAGTGCTACAGGATCAGTTTTAAAATAACCTAATGTCCGTGACTCCTTATAGTACGGTAATATCACTAAAATATTTATACGGTGATTTTTAAACGGGAAACAATAAACACAATTATCGATATTAAATGCTTGATCTTTAGTTTACCAGATTTCGGTTTATAAATATGTTCATTATGACTACTCAAGTCACTAGTCGATCTCCACTTCCTCTGGCTTTTCATTGAGTTAGTCCTATTTTGTCCATCCGAGGATTTTTTGACAGCAATTGATCCCTTTGTAGATTCTTCACTGCGCGTATTATATGACTTGCTAGATTTAACATCACTGGAGAGTGACGATGCTATTGAAATTATTCGCAAGTCAATATATCATGATTAGAACCATATAATCCTAAAACAATTCATAACTTACAGTAACAAATATCGGTAACAGTTTCATCGCTAACGAATACATTTCCATTTCTCCGCCTGCAATTCAATACGCATGAATATTTTACTCAAAACAAAACGGCATTGTGATAGATATACATACCTCAACACTTTCCTTTTTCGGGGTCGTACACAGGACGACAGGTGAGATCCTAATGGTTTCTCTGTACTTTCCGTGGAGGATAAACGACTGATACCAGAATCTATCTCATCTATTCCATCACCAACACTGGACATGCTGCGTCTCGAAGATAAAGATGTTGACGATGAAAGTGATCGTAAAGATGAACGACAGCTGAAATTTCTTTCTTGAGCAGGACCTAACTTTTCTATCTGACCACAAAGTAAACCACAAGAAATCAGCATTTGTCGACTAAGATACGACTTTCTGACCAATATTGTTAATTACCAATACGTGTTGAGGTTTTTCATTTACTGGATGATTAACAATAATCGGTTTGGTATCTGTAAGTACGATGATTTACATTTATCGAATAATAGATCACATTTCAAAACCGTCCGTCGTTTCTTTCATCTCCCCACTAATAATGTTGTTACCTTTTTTGATAGCGACTCCATCACCTTGTTCAAGACCAAACGCAGAGGCAGTTATTGTGTCTTGTTGCAAAAGTTTAAACAACTCTAAAAACGTAGACAAAATGCATTTCAACAACGGATCAATGATCTACAAGTCAACTATGAGAGAAAAAATATAGAATCATACCTTGCTTGAAAATCGTCAATTGCTCATGTGTGACATTTTGAAAACCTAACGACCGTAATTGCTCCAATATTTCTTCATCCGTAAACGGAATTTCTTTCGGCATAATCGCATCGCTGCCCATTTAAACTTTAAAACCCAACTAAAGATGTTATTAATGTTTATACCACACCTATTCTACCGCCGATATTCGAACGTAAATCACCATGAAAGTTCTCTATTTAGATTTCGAATCACTTGGCAACTATAGAATGCTAGCGTCTCCAAGTCGCTCACTTGCGCTAAAATTCAAAACGCTACGGAACGCTATCTTTAGGCTGTACAGTTTACTACTCACTTTTAAAGAGCGCTGTATCGGAGAAAAGTAGAGCGACAAATCGTTCACAAGTGCTAAATCCATAACCGGATCCAACGTTACATTTCATACCAAAATAAAATTAAAAAAAATGAAGTGAGAAACCAGGGATCTATTCATCGCTCGTTAACTTCCCTATTATGTTACTTGATGGTAAACTTGAAACCGCATTTTAATCTTTTATTTTAGAAAGGAAACGACATACACCCAATGGTTTCGCAGCAGTCCCTTTTTCGTGATTTCACAACAGATTACACTACAATCCGCCGTTAGCAACTACAATGCACATATTGAGTTACCTGTTTGTGATTGAAATAATTTGCCTCTCAACTTGTATACAAGACGATGAAAGGTAAACAGACAGTTCATTAGAGTAATTCCAGGCTTGTGTTGATTACAAGCTTTACCTTTTACGTAGAAATACAAGTGTTTGGGACTATTTGGTCTTTTCACAACAGTGGCCTACAACAACTTGTACCATTTGGAAGGTAATGTATAGAAACGTCCAAAAAATGTAAATCATCCATAAACTTCAAAATATATCAAATATTTTTGTAACTAGACTTAAAAAAAATTAATTAACACTTGCAGAACATGAATACAAAAAACACATGTTATCTGCCAGATACATTAAACCATTGGACAATCCATGGAATATGGTAAATAAGAGTTCGGACAGAATTCCTTAAAATAAATTCAAGAAATTTCAATCATTTACTTTCATTTATAGGCCATCAAAAATAACTGGCAAAGATCCTGAATTTTGCAACAACACATTTGATTTTAATCAAATTCAGGTATATTAATGGATATTTTCAGGTTTTCTTCGTAGTTTAGAGACACTATGTCTCAAAAAAGCCGAATACATCATAATAGAATCTTTAAGCAATACTCTCAAAAACTCCAAACATAAATAATAAATATCTTTATCACAGCCTCTAGTTACCATTTTGAACAACTACTGGCCGAATATTTACAATGGCACTCCTCAAGATGATTTTTGGTACGTAAATTCAGACATTAACTGAGAATATCAAAATTGAACACTAGATGTTCAACAGCTCAATCGTTGGAGGACTTCAAAATTAAATAAAACACACCTATTCAGATGTGCTCCTTTATTTTCATCCTAAATAAAAAATCTTTTGTTACAAGGAAACACGAATGGACAAAACATGGAACATGCGCTGCAACAGATCTAAGAATTAATGATGAATATGGCTACTTTGCAAGAGGAATCCAAATACTGACAAGATATGACATGAATATGCAAGTATATGCACCAAGTTGCAAAAAAATTAAAACGAATCAAACGATTGGAGTTTTAATTTTTTCTTTAACTCTGACTTGAAGGGGAGGTGAAGAATTAATAGCCTACCAAGAGCTACACGTCTTTCTCCTTAAAAACCAGTAAAACTGATTGTATTTTATTATTGTTGTAATTGCAGAGCTCTGGCCAACATTGGTATCAAACCTAATTTTGACAAGCCATACAAGGTATATCATAATAGCGATATTATTTTCATTTTAGCCATAGCACTCAATAATTTCTCAAATAATTTATGTTAACAGCGGAGTGACATGCATTCTGCCATACTTGATGCAACTGGTGTCTTATCCACGATAACTTGTTATCACGATAAGGTAATAATAATAATGTTTATTGGAGCCCAAGGCTGTCAACGAAGGACGAATGACCCACGGGAATCCCAGAGAAGAAATGCACTTCAGCAGCTTCCTTATTGTCTAAGATACCACAGACCTAGGTCGCAATAATTTGTTAGGGATATATAAAACAAATTCAAAACTATCACTACACTGCAGTATAATAATTATTCTCCTTTAACATTCACCAACTACCCTGGCTGAAAGATGCTGTTACCATTTTCTCTTCACGAAACACCGATTTCTGTTTTTAAAAACATCCGGAAAGATGACAGAGGATGAAATACAGGATCATTAAATTAAAACCAGAAAGCGGTTAACTTGTTCTAGGCTTCGATCTCGTTTCTGACCTAAACTTAATGGCAATCAGCTTGGTTTGTAGTCAAACAACATGGGATCCCCCCCCCAAAAAAAAAATTCCCACCACGCAATTATAAAATAAGTCCAAAAGGGAAACCTTTCAATAAATACTCCAGGGATTATTAAATAACATTAAAACTACCCTCCCCCTCTGATGGACCAAACGTGGTTCTGTCATTAATTTCACATTGATTTCCCCTAAACCTCACATGTGGTGAGCGGCTGCATTGTGTCAGACACACCAGTTCTCTTCTGACCACTGAAGTGAAGCAACGCAACCCCAGCAAGTACTAACATGAGTCACCGCTTGGGAACACTGGGTACCACTAATACCCAAAAATCGTCGCAACAGCGTAGTGTCTGTGTAAGACTCTGCATTAGAACAACGCACTCAGGGCTCTAAGGACCGTTGTAGTTGAAGGGCCCTAAAACACCAGCGAAACGAAAATAAACCTCATTATGTATAAAAACGGAAAGTTTGAAATTTAAACGAAGCAATTATTTTACAGCACAGCAACAGAAGTCTAATAAAGGAAATCCGAATATGCCTTGGTAAAGATCTAATGGCCATCAGCTGTCCTGAACAACGTATGGAGGCCAATATTGACCAAGACTGTCCTAAGGACGATTTGGTGTTTTATCTGCCAATAAATAGTACTACCATTCATAAAACGCATGAAAGAAATTATGCGAATGAGGAGCTTTGAAAAAAAAAAGAAGCTATGATGGTGTTGAAATGACTTAAATAATGCTACCTCGGGTATTTCACAGAACAGTTCACGAAGTTTATTAATATTATGTAAAATTGCATGATTTTAAACTAGTTCATCAGTAACACTAACTAATCGTGTGTTTGAAACATTTATAACAGCAGTCTTTATAAGGAACAGAGTGAATACTATCCGAATAAATTAATCAAGACGTTTAATTGAGCATATGTGAATCATATCGGTAAAGTACAAGGCTCTTCTTTCAAATAATCCAAAATGATAGTCAACAAGTACAGTATTGCATATTGCACTTTGATTTTGCATTTAAAAAAAGGATGAGAAAAGAGGAAAACCGTCGGCGGCGTTTTACAGAGATATGCAACCATTTTTATGCTCGCAAGTATAAGCATTATACTTAGTCGGTATAGAATCAATTAATAACACTAAATATAATTTAATCAACTACGTAACATTTCTGTGCTGAAGAACAACACATCACACTTCCAGGTGTAGCAATTGTAAAGTTACTTACACACTTGTTCAAAGCTAACAAGACGTGTATAAGTAGTAACCAAAACTTAGTCCAACACAATTTTCCAATGTAATAATTGTTTTGATGTATCATAGAAATCTCCTTCAGCAATGCGGAATGCTACCATTTGATCATTTTAAATAACACTGGTTATTTTACCTGTAACAGGATCATGAACTTTTTCCTTTTCCCAAAATTAACACTGCTGAAGGCACCAATCCTAAAAAAAAGAAAATTTGATAAGTGAATTGCAAACCAAAAAAACCTCTCAATCCTACTAATCCCTCGATATTTCACAAATTTTAAAAATGGACGAACGCATCAGCAAAATTTAAATTTCAAATCTAAAACATCAAAACGCCCAATGAAAATATCAAATTACAAACGCTCTCAAAACTTATTATCATATGGTCAATATGCCTGATGATATTTAAAATTACATGACTAAACTACTACTACTACTACTTTTTTCAAGTGGGGGTACCCATTTTTATCACTCTGGGACACAATTCAATCCATTGGACATTTTTTACGCAGCTGACTGCCGACCAAAGCTGCAACCCCTATCCTAATTTATCGTCAGCCTACTGTTTGTCGGGACATTCCACTAACGCCAGTGAGGAGCGAGCTCCTACACCTGGAAATTTTGAACAAAATTTTGAAAAATTCTACTCGTTACATAGTAACGAGGGTTGCGAGGAAGGCGCACCCCAGGCCTCTCTCTCGCTGGAAGTAGGTCAAACTCACCTCGATCCAGTATCGAAAGTGGAACCACTGACGCAGTAGTCGAAAAAAAAAACTACCTCTGCGTTACCGAGGCAGATCTTTAACACTACATGATATACTACAAAAGGTTCACTTTGTTTCAATTTCGTAAAGTACTCTAGCCAGAAAATTAGATACGTAGCTGAAATAAGCGTCGCTACTACATGGGGACACTTTCTAATATTTTTAAGAGTGATTTCTTAATAAAAGGGCCAATGAACATCTTATGGACCGTTAAACTTAAACCTTACCAAGTTCACATAGAGGCTTCTCCATATCTTCTTCTGTAAAAACCCTCTTTGGGAAATTCGTCATCAACGTGAACGGACCACCACCATCAGTGCGGTTCATTTCTACAAATAAGCGCACAGCTGCCAGTTCTTCTTTACTTCCAAATGACTGAGTTATTGCTGTCCCATTTGTCAGTCGAATCTTCAAGTATCAAATATGTTCAACTCTCAGGCTTAGGACCATTCTTCATAAATACAATAATTAGTACCAACTTGAAGTTTCGTATCAGTATATTCCTTCCTTGTGATAGATTCATTAGTAGCTAAAGGAGTCTGCACATTGGTCTGTGAAGACGCTGAAGGAGATTGGCTGTTTACTGCAAACTACAAGTGATCAACTCACTACTACATGCTTCTCTCAAGTAAGCCTTGGACATACATAATTAATAAGCATCATACCTTTTCTCTTCGTGCTTGCTTATCCCTTTCTATCTGCTCTAAAACCCGTTGCCTGTAAACACAAAAATTATTGTAACAGTTTTCTCCAGGACAGTCTCTTAATCAAATTTTTGATACCGGGCTAATTTATCTTCCATTTTCTCCTTCTTTCTTTGATCTGCAATCCTTTTCATCTCTTCTTCTTCAACCCTATATAACTCTTGTAAGTTAAATATCGATATTTTATTAATTTATTAAACATAAAATTAAAACCTTTTTTTAATTTCAATCATCTCTTGACCAGTACGCCTTCTCGTTTTCTCTCTCTCAATTCCTTCCTTCCGGTCTTCAATCTCTTTCAACATACGCCTGTGTTTTATCTTTTCTTCTAATCTAAAATTGGTAACAAATTGTAGATTAACTCAGAGAATATCAACAGTTATTTATTACATATAATGAAATATAGGACGAATTAACACTGTTTCAGCTTTTCCTTCTTTTCTTCCTCTGAAAGTGGTTTGATTTCTTCAGTAGACTCAGAGAAACTTTGATGACCGCTTTTGATGGCATGATATTCCACTTCAACTTCCGATTTAAATAGTTTCCCACACCTAACACAACACTATTATCAGCCAACACTAAATACCTGTCCATCATATTACAGTTTTGTTCTATGAAATTAAAAAACACACTTACTCGTCACATTTTAATGAACAAGCTGATTGTGCAGAACTTGTGCCCTCAAGCGTGGGATCTTCTGAATTATCTGAATTTACTGAATCAACTGGCATAGTTTCTGAAAAATGCGCAGAAAGGAAAATGATAAAATTTGTGGTGGAACTATGATTCCCATATAAAATTATTAGGTTAAATTTGAACATTGTGCTATCATTTTCACCTTCCTAATTCTTAAATACAGTGTGCTGAAGTTAATTGTCACAAAAATTCAAATTAAAAAACACCTACTAAACAAGACTTTACGATGGTGCTAATTAAGAGACTTTCAAATGTCAACATTCGTATGTAAATGACCACCGATAGTAAGCATTTCAGTGAAATCTGAGCACGATTTCTTATGTTAACAATACCAACAGCATACACAAGGTCTATTTTCAGCGGCGTGCTGGATGTCAGGGAATAAGAAAATATTTGCATTTGCTCTAAACATTTATGAAATGTGCAATTCACAATTACTTTTCTCCTAGTATTACTTCTGTTTTATGTAGCGATTTTGTATAAGGCGCGAGGACTGGGTTATGGGGGCTGAATAACCTCTTGCACACAGGCGCCAGACACTATTGGCATGCCACTGACTATTTTGGAACAGCAAACCTTGCTGAGAATCCTCCTGTTTATTAACTGGAGAACTGTTTAATTCTGTGACTTCAACTGGATTATCAATTTCCGGATCCTCGCTATGCTCTAACAACCTAAAATGTCAACAATACTATTAACATTACTATGCGACAAAGTTAATTTTAACATAACAAACAACGTACCATTCCATTGCAACTTCAGCACCCTGATTTCCAGTCATAACCAAAGACTTTTCGCTAAAAAATATGTAAACCAATTAAATGTGGATAAACAGTGATTGGCATTATAACGTTTCCTAAGTCACTACTAGGACTTCCAATATGAATCCTATTTGAGCCGTCTGTAGGTTGCTGCAATTCTGTCAAAATTCTGACATGCACAGGGTATTAACATAACCATGTGCGCCGGTTATACACAAATTTTCCATATGGAGATAAGAAGGCCATTTGCTAGAGATTATCTTCAAATATAAAGTCTCTCAGCTGACATTCTTTAGATAAACGATATAAATATCGAATGTTCCAAGCAAATAACCATAGTATCTCCATCCAATGATTTTTCGGGACTATACCATTACACAGTAACGTTGCCCTCACGATATGCCCGCAAAGTGTTTAGCCAGACAGTACAATTAATGTTTACATATAGACAATACTTACGCTCTATGCCTTGGAAATCCCATTTCTAGAAGAATTTCAATCGGTGAAGATGCCATTTGAAATAATATTAGAATGAAGCTAGCAACTTCAATCGATTACAAAGCGTGAAAAAAAAAAGATTCCAACGCGAAGTGACCGGGGAAATACCCTGATGTTCTACGGTGCATCAGAGGTTCACCACTGCTGACACTGAAGTGGCTGAAACTCATATTCAATCTGTTGCTGCTTTAGTGACGTTGTTCAAACAATATGGAGATATCTTTTGCTGTTTTAACAGGTATTTGTTGCGAAGCTACATATTAACAAATATATGTAACTCTCACACTAATTTGTCACATGATTTTTCAATTATATTTCTTTCTTTTTAAATTTTTATCCAGTAAGTGATTCGTGCTCTACAGGAAAGAATGTTGATGGTAGTGGACCTGCAGTTGTTCATTGGATTAAATCCCAGTCGAAGTAAGATTTGTGGCTTTCTCATATTCATCATCATACCCTTATCCCGCCTGTGGCAGGGTCGGGTCTGCGGGTGCTCTGACTGGGGGCACCCCAGCCAGGCGTCTGGAGCCCGCAGGAAATATTGGCTGGGGAGCGGCGAAATGTGTTGGACACACCAGTTCTCATCTGATCACTGAAGTTAAGCAGCGCAACCCAAGCTAGTACTGACGTGGGTGGCCGCTTGGGAAAACTGGGTACTGCTAATACCCAAAAATCGTCGCATTAGTGTATTGTCTGTGCAGTCTCTGCATAAGAACTATGCTGTGGACGGGGCTCTAACGATCTTGTAATTGAAGGGCCCTAAAACGCCAACAAACAACAGCAGGAAATATTGGCTGAATTGTCTGTGGGGAGGGGGGATGCCGGCCTACCCCACTGTTCCAACACCGCATTACACAACCAAAATAGAAATTTTTGGCAGGTAAATTAATGCTTTGTTGGTTATAATATTGCATGGTGTCTGACCTTTTGCACAATAACTACACTGCAACAGGAGTCCGGCTCATGCCCTTGTGGCTTTCTCATATAATGCTTTAAATTTGTTTCCAAAGCAATGTACTATATGTTCATTTTCGTATTACTGTAGATTTAAGGGTACTGTGGTTTTCCAAAGCTGCATTCCTGATGAACAGAAAATAATTACGGTAATTAATATAAATTAAAAGTAACGCAATTACTTCTAATGACCATTTATATATCTGCTTAATTTTGAAGTGTTAATTAACTGCTTCCAGGATACACTGTTAGAAATTTGTGATACGGTGAAGCCAAATATTGCACTCACAGTAGGTGGCACAGGATTTGGAATTAGAGATGTCACTCCAGAGGTACACTGAAGGGGCGGAAAAAGGTCTTGAGTACAGTGGCGGATCAGGGGGAGCACTCCAAGAAAATGCGCCCCTACTGTCCCTTAGACCTTAGTCCTCTTCTGCCCCTTAGACCTTAGTCCTCTACTACCCCTTAGACCTTAGTCCTCTACTACCCCCTTAGACCTTAGTCCTCTACTACCCCTTAGACCTTAGTCCTCTACTACCCCTTAGACCTTAGTTCTCTACTGCCCCTTAGACAATGTCCTATCTTCAGTGGTTTAGCCAACTACAGATTGTACTGGCTGCAACGGTTTGACTGGCAGTATGAAAATTGAGATTGCAATGCAAAAATGCCTCATCAGTTGTGCCCCTTTGAGGCACTGCATTGCTCTCTCCTCTGGATCCGCCCTTGCTTGAGTATGAGCCGAATGGTGACTTCATAGTCTCGCAATTTCTCACATTAATTTGGAACTTCTTTGTTGAAGGCTACAAAAGCAATTCTGGATAAAGAAGCTCCAGGAATGGTCATTGCAATGATTGAAGGTTCATTAAAGAAGACTCCAATGGCGATATTATCAAGGTCTAACTACCATTTAAGAGATCTGCAATAACCTATCATCGATTGGAATAGTTTATCAGGTTTTTTTTTTAAAGTTATAATGTGTTTTCTTAGGCCAGCATGTGGAGTTAGAAAAAGTACTCTAGTCGTCAACTTACCAGGCAGTATAAAAGGTTCAGTGGAATGTATGGAAATTATTTCACCTGCAATAACCCATGCGGTGAACCTTATAAAAGGCAATACAGAAGCTATAAATGAGGTCCATCAGTCTGGTCATCATACAGAACCGCATCCGTATCTTCATCCACATACAGACTCTCATCACCAACACCACCACCACCACCATCATCATCATCATCACCACCATCATGAAGATGTCCAAAAAGTTGCTTATCGTTTGCGAAAATCTCCATATACTGCGCTATCAGTTCAAGAAGCTCTTCATATTGTTCTGAATAACGCGTATCAGTTAAAACATGAGTCGATTTCATTCAAAGGTTTGTCAACTTACACAATTTCTTTGTTATAATTGGCTATTTGCCGGTATGTTCATATAATATTCACAATTTTCTTAGATGGCTTGAACAGAGTTCTTGCAGAAGATGTATTTGCTACGGATAATCTGCCACCATTTCCTGCTTCGATTAAAGATGGCTATGCAGTTATTGGTACGGTATAATTTTGGAAGTTCTAAACTAATATTATCATAATTTTAACGAGAATCATAACAATTTAATAACATAGTGTGATACCTACCAAGGGCAATTTCATTTTTTTCAGCATCTGATGGGGTCGGAGTTAGGAAAGTGATTGGTGAATCAAGTGCAGGGGCCGCTGTTAGTATTCATTTTGATTTCCGTAACGATATGGTTTGATTAGTTTATGGGTTGGGGTGTAAGCCAGGCAGCCATAACAGGTCAACCCCTTAGGAGGCTGCCCACGGGAGATGAGGAGGTAGGTGAAAGGACGAGGAAGAGGGTTAATTTGCAGCACCCAACGTTCTTTACCAACCACCCAAGTTAGTATTGACGTGGGTGTGCGCTGCTTAACTTCAGTGATCTAACGGGAACTGGTGTGTCCAACGCAACTTGGCCGATATCCTTAGGTGTCTATCGCGGGCATGTCAAACTGGGGGTACCCCGAGGGCCACATCGGTAACATATGCGTCGTCATGAGGGCCATACAGTACCCATGACGCCACCTTGCAACTGCGCCCGAGGGCTACTGTCTCTCTCTCATCATACCTTTGAGTGACAGGCCGCATACAGTATGCATACTACATTGTATCGACTGTGCGGCGTGGCGAATTGCGTTGGACACACCAGTTCTAGTCTGATCACTGAAGTTAAGCAGCGCAACCCCAGCTAGTACTGATATGGGTGGCCGCTTAGGAAAACTGGGTACCGCTAGTATCCAAAAATTGCTTGGGAACACTGTGTACCGCTAATAACCAAAGATTGTCGCATCAGAGTAGTGTCTGTGCAGTCTCTGCATTAGAACTACGCAATGGACGGGACTCTGAGCGGCGAATTGCGTTGGACACACCAGTTCTCGTCTGATCACTGAAGTTAAGCAGCGCAACACCAGCTAGTACTGACATGGATGGCCGCTTAGGAAAACTGGGTACCGCTAGTATCCAAAAATCGTCGCATTAGTGTAGTGTCTGTGCAGTTTCTGCATAACAACTATGCTGTGGACGGGGCTCTAATGACCTTGTAGTTGAAGGGCCCTAAAACATCAACAAACAAATCGACTGTGCGGGCCACAACTCTAGGCTTCAAGGACCGCATACAACCCACGGGCCACCATTTTGACACCCCTGGTCTATCGTATATTAGACTGTAACACATTTCACGATTAAAATTTTAGCCAGATGAGGTAGTGGTAACATCTGGTTATTGCAGTCGAATAAATACTGGCGCGCCAGTTCCACGCGGAGCAGATGCCATCGTGCAAGTTGAAGACACCCAGCTCGTAACAGAGTCAGATGAGGTAATTCATAGATTAAAATTAAATTCTTTCCATACATGCCAATTTAATTGTCTAAAAAAAACAGGGAAAAACTGAATTGGAAATACAAGTTCTTGTCGAGCCGCTTGCTGGCAGAGACATAAGGTGCACCCTATTTATTTCTACTATATACCTTATAACAAAAGCAAAGCTTCTACTAACCTCTTTTATCACCTATGGCAGGGTCAGACACTCAATTCTGTCCCATTGAGACACATGAGTGATTTATTGGATGGCATTTTTTTACTCAGCTGGCTACTATATACCTTATAACAATTAACACAATTGAATTCTTAAATTGTTTACAAATAAAAGGTTAATTGGCAGTGATATTGCAAAAGGTGACAGAGTTTTAAAGTGTGGATCACAACTCGGATATTCAGGCTTGGGAATCCTAGCCACAGTAGGTGCCACTCAGATAAAAGTGTATCGACTACCGGTTGTTGGTTTGTTATCGACAGGCAATGAGGTAAATATTTCTAACATAAAATTATTACATTAATAATTTATGAAATTCCATATGGTAAATTTTATTATTGATTTCAAGTTAATTGAACCATCCCAAGAGCCTTCTCCAGGAAAAATTCGAGACAGTAACAAGACTGTTTTGACAGCAATTCTCAAAGAGTATGGTTATCCCAGTGTTGATTTGGGAATTGCAGAAGATAGGTATTATTTCTTATGACACTTTGTGTGACTTTTATCACTATCTTGGAATTTATATACGTGAAATTTATAATTAAATTGCATTTTTATAGCATGGAAAAGTTAGCCTCTAAACTAAGAACTGGTTTTCAACTTGCTGATGTAATAGTAACTACCGGAGGTGTATCAATGGGAGATAAAGTAACTAGCAATTTATTTCTCTAATAAATTGGTGCTGTACATGCCCTAACATATTGTGTTTCAATTAGGATTTCATGAAACCCGTTTTGGATAAATATTTTAACGCCACATTGCATTTTGGTCGTGTACTAATGAAACCAGGGTATGTGCAATACAGTTCTGTTATTTAGATTTCCTCCTATTAGGATGCAGGAGCTTAAGTAACAAGGAACAGTGTTTCAGAACAATGGGGAAATGATGTGACCCATAGAATCAATGTAGGGTGGATGAAGTGGAGTCTTGTGTGATCGGGAGTCCCCATAAAGTTTAAGGAGAAGTTCTGCAGGGCAATGGTCAGGCAGGTAATGCCGTATGGATCAGTGTTGGGCAGTTCGAAAGAGCCATGAAACCAGAATGAGAGGATGGGGTGTCGAGAATAGATAGAATTAGGAATGAATATATTAGAGGTAGTTTGAGTTGTTGTTGTTGTTTGTTGGTGTTTAAGGTCCCATCAACTACAAGGTCATTAGAGACCCGTCCACTGCATAGTTCTAATGCATATGCTGCACAGACACTACACTAATGCGACGATTATTGGGTATTAGCAGTACCCAGCTTTCCCGAGCGACCACCCATGTCAGTACTAACTGGGCTTGCGTTGCTTAACTTCAGTGATCAGACGAGAATTGGTGTGTCCAACGCAACTCGCCGCTCCCAGGTAGTTTGAGGGTAGGGACATCGCAGGAAAGATGAGAGAGAGAGAACAGATTGAGGTGGTACGTGCATGTTTTGAAATGAGGGAGGAGGAGTTGGTTAGGACCATCACGGGGATACAGGTTGTTGGATGTACCCAGGGCAGAGGAAGACTAAAGCAGACGTGGGAGTAAATTGTATGAAAGGATATGATAGTGTGTGGGATGGATAGGGGGACCTGGCGGGAGTGGAGGACCAGAACTCATAGCCCCGACCATGCAGCAAGCAGGATAGGAGTATAATGATATTTCCTCCTGTAGTTTTGCATTTTTGGTCTATTCTTTTTCTAGCTTACCAACAACATTTGCTACAGTTACTTATGAACAAAAAACAAAACTGGTATTTGGATTGCCAGGTATGCACTGTATATATAGTTTAGAAACTATTATAAATGATTGTAATAAATATATTGACCTCGGTTTTATAGGAAATCCTGTATCGGCTGCAGTCACGAGTAATCTTTTTCTTATACCTGCGTTAAGGAAAATGTCGGGACATCCTAACTTCATTCTACCTATAATAAAAGTCAAGGTATATCACAAATATTAAAAAAAAAACTTCCTTCAATCGTCACAATACTACCTCTAAACTTCTTCCGTTAAATAACTTCGAATAAAAATTCAACTTTCTAGATAAGTTCAGATATCGAACTAGATCCACGACCAGAATATCAAAGAGTTGAGCTACACCAGGATCCAGATGACTATATGCTAACTGCTGCAGTGACTGGAAATCAAATAAGCTGTCGTCTCTTGAGTATGAATAACGCAAATGGTTTATTAGTTCTGCCGCCTCGTACTAACGAAAAACCACGTGTCTTGAAAGGAGAGATGGTAGACTGCATGATTATCGGTAGATTATGAAAATTCTCGAATAAATACTTTGTAGGAGTGTTGCATTATGCAATATTGTAGTTATATGCGATAATTCTGATTGAAAAATGATTTATTTAGAAATCTGAAATAAACATTTGAAAGCAAAATATTCACCCGCTATAAACCAGTAAATCGTATGAAGTGCTCAACTTTCCAGCATATTTTCTTAGCAAATTTAATGTACAAAGGAAGAGAGGAGGAGCACGAGGGGGAAAAGGGTGGGGAGAAATCGGCTGACAACCTAAATAATTTATTCGCAATTAATTTCAAATAGAAAAGCTCTCCATTTAAAGGTTCACAAAACAATTAAGGGAGTCAGATCAAAGATGGCCCAAAACAAAACTTTTCTTTTTGAAAATAAGCCTGAACAAAACAAAAAAAAATGAGTTAGAAAATTATTATTTAACTGGTGCCAGGCATCAGTTCATCCTCGTATTGCTTTCGGAAACAGTCTCCTACTGGGAAAAAGTCCCAGCATCTCTGTTGATACATTTCCCATACATATGTTTCCTTTAAAAAAACAATTATAAATAAAACTCAACGACAGGGATGATTACAAGGCAGAAATTCCTCACAAAACATAACGCCATCGATTATTAGTGAATTCAATGAGAATTGTTACCTGGCCTGTATATTCTGTGTCGGGTTTGTTGATTAAATGCATCAAGAAAAACCTAAAGTAATCAAACTAATTAGTACGAGTTCTAATAAAATTAACCAATTTAGAGTATTCTTACATGTAATTGGCAAGGTTATGTTCTTTTTGAACGTGTGTATCAAAACCATGTGGTATTTTATCAAAATAATCCTTTCCCATTCCACAAATGAAACAGTTACTCTGAAATTTTTACATTAAATAATGCTACGTATATTTTTAAAGAATTTTTAAAAAAAAATAATAGTAATTTAACACACCTCCATATCATCCTTGACACTTTCAAGTTGATCTCTCAACTCTCCAAATGCATCAATGATCAAACCTTAAAAAATTCAATTTGGTTATTACCCTCTTCCTACTAACAGTTTATGTATTATAATAATAATAATATGCAAGATAAAAACCAGGTTTTCGTACCTTGAATGATAGCTAACAAGATGACAATTACAAAGAAGAAAAAGGTGATATCAAAAATGATACGATAAACTTCATAGTCATCTCCATCCGGAGGTTCAATTTCATCTCCTGGTGAGAAAAGATTGAAAATTATATTCGTAATTCTGAATTAAAATAAGATTCCCAACACGTCGGTTTGAGCCTTAAATACTTGCCTATTCCACCACCAGCTCTGACGCCTTTATAAAGATGGAATACGAAACACTAAAAAATTCAAATAATAGAAATTCAAAAAATGCTGAACTCACCATTAAAAAAGTCGCAAAGCCATTACTAATATACTTTAATTCGTAGATGACTTAAAGATAACAAATGCATGATCTTACTGTTAACATGTCATGGCACTTCTTGTCCACTTGATCTTCTTCTTCTTGAACATAAAACTTTCGGAAGAAGTTGAATGCAATTACAGTGTAAATATACACTATAATGGTGAGCAACATTACTGTCAGCACCAACTGAAACGAAGATAAACCACCACCCAGTTTGTAACAACACTTCGAAATCAAATCTACTCGGGTAACGTGAACAATTATTATCCTTACCTGTTTACCATTATGGGTAACAGATTGCAAGATTGTTCTCAGCGTTTTAAAGCCAACTGCCACATCTAACAGATGAGCAGCAAAAAAGAAATGGTTGAAATTACCCAGCACGGAGAAAATGAAGTACCACAGCGTATATAAGAATGACTGAAAGTCATAAATCACAACTGTTAGTAATGCATTTCAGTATGTTCAACATTCGTCAGTCGATATTAGTAAGCCTCCTTACATTATCGGTTATTGTTACACCAGCCTTCCAAATTTGGTATTTCCAATCGATTCCTGTAAGACTGCAGAAATAATATATGAAGTTAGTAGAATGTTTAAAAACAATGTCAACGGGTTATGCTCCATCTGGATAGAGGCCTAGAACCGTCTATAAATGTAAAGCCCATGAAATGTGACATGATAAAAGCAATGTCTCCCGCAGAAAGCAAGTTTAACAGAAATTAAAGGGAAAGTTAAGAGTATCTTTCCCCATGGACAGTAAGTGTAGAAAGAAAGGACGATGGTGTAAAGACGACCCCGAAACTGAGTCAACAGAAAGGTACAGCTGAAGTATTTTTTGTAAATACTAAGTGATTAAATATTAACCAGAGTAGTGGAGATAATGTTCACTAGAATCTCGTATCATATAATGTAAGTGACAAAACATATTTGATACTTACAAACTTATGATGCCTCGTGAAGGTTCATCTTTTGGCATACTGAATGACCCACTCTTTTCCATGCCAAGCAAATTGCTAATAGCATCGAAATCATATGTTTCACTGTACTTCTGTCTAACCTATTTGCAGGACATGGTAAATTTCATTGATGCTTACATCAAGCAAATCAATTATACACAAAATTGCTGAATTTTGCATGCATTATGAGTAAAACTTACTTTTTTCTTAACAAATTTGTCCCAGTAATTAACCGGAAACGACCTAAATGATGCAAAAAAATATTTACGTCACTTCGGATAACACAGGACTCTTAAACCAAGGTAAACAGTGTTCATTTGTTACCCTGTCCTCCCTACATGCTTTCCCTGACTTAAATGCACTGATTTCATTATCTAACTCTAATCTTGTAAAGGGCGCCACCCTTATTTATGGCCCCTGTTTTTTTAATGGTCTGTTTGACCCTTCCATCACCTTCCTACCTGTAGTGGAAAACCGTATTCCCTTAATATCCTCTTTTACGAAGAAGTTGAATATACTTTGTTTGAGAAATTTATACATTTTAACGTCTAATGATGTGCAGGCTTCCATGGTTAACACATAGCAAATATATAAATGACCCAATCTCTTAATTACCTTGCACTGATGACAAGTTTGTCCCAATGGCCTCTTACATCATCTTCTGCTGGCTGCTCGGCGATCCACAGCCCATCAAATTCCAGCTTTCTTGCAATTTCTTTCTCTCGTTTAAATATAGCCAACGGCACCTAATAAAATAAATTCCATTTAAATCACCATCGCAAAATTACAACTGAGTTCCGGTTAACCATGAATAATTAACGGTAATTAGTAGAAAAATAATCACTTGTATATAGGACCTACGTGTAACCTTAGTTTCTATATTAACTTAATGGAAATTCCAATTATTACTATTTTTGACACATTTTCTAATGCCAGAAAGAAGCTGCCAATATTGCAGTAATTGTCGAAATCTCTTTGAACGTGATCTCCTCTGTTTATATTAGCTTGGATAATCGGGGCCACGCGCGGATCCAGGATGGGGTTTTTGGGGTTGCAACCCCCTCTATGCACATATAAACGTATTCGCATAATATATGCAAGCTTTAGCTCAACCCCCCCC
>JAAFCE010006156.1:15789500-15807436 GCA_013389805.1 Trigoniulus corallinus
TTTTTTTTTTTATATATATAATGCTGCTAAATACAGTAGAATCTCGATATATCGAACCTCAGGGGACCGTGAAAAATAGTTCGATATATCCAAATCCGGAATTATATGTAAAGCTAAAATTTACATCGGGCGGGACCGGCGCTCAAGCTTCGATATAAGCGGGAATAAGCAGGATTTCGATATAAGCGAGTTCGATATACCGAAGTTCTACTGTAACTGGAAAAATATCCAAAGTAAGGTAACATAGTAGACATGAAAATAACAATACTTGATTTCTCCGTCTTCTTCTTCTTTTAAAATATCAATTCCAAAAGCTTGAATACATTGACCATTCGAATCAACATCGCTGACAAGAGCGAGCTCACTAGATGGGAGACTCTTTATAGTTAATGGCTTTACAGAAACAGAAACCATGGTCCCTCTGACAAGCTCTTTTCTTTCAATCTTCTCAACTTGTGTACCGCCCATCAAAAAGAATATAAGCCGAAGAGTAGTCCTTAAAATAGTAAACATGATAGTGAAATTATGAGTCGTGTCTGGGATATCACTTCTCTGCATGTCATAAAAATACCTGAGTATTCTGAAACTAGTTGAACTGCAATAGATACTGCTATAAATCAATATCCTGAAGAATCCAAAAACCAGTTCAAAAAATGTTAATTGTTTCATTTCGTAATATTTCTTTTTAATGTTAGATGGAGTAAAAGTTGATAGCACAGTCAGTAAAGATTCTTTGGAAGTCTTAATAGCTTGTTTCACAGGCTCGAAGGCAGATCTGTTTTTTACAAATGCAATAAAATAATAATAACACCATAATTGTACAATACAGTTCATCATATAAATATACATAGTACGCACGGTTTCTCTTCCTCAGTCATAGTATATCTGTAATTTGCCGCTCTTGTTGTCGCTCTGTCCTCTTCCTCTTCTTGAGATATACTACTGGCATGCTGCATCTGAAAAAATGAATATAAAGTGATTCAATATAAACATTAACTACCCATGTATAAGTAAAACTGGCAATGTTTAGATATGCACATGGGATAAAATATAATTTGGCTGCCGGGTAAACTGCCGACCACCACTCACAATATCTATATCTTTCATATAATTACTAAAGAATATTAAAAGTATTAAGGCTGAACTATTAAAATATTATTGGGAGGGTTTGAAATTTTCATTTCTAATGCGTCTATAATGATGAGTTAATTAATATGTAACTTACTTCAAAAATAGCATCTTCACAGAAATTTACAAACGCCTCCAATTTTTCTTTGTCGCCACCTTCAGTTACGATGCTATAAAAGAAAGCTCGTTTGGACTCCTAAAAAAGTATGTTGGCACTTTTTAGTATTGCTTTGTACAACAGCTATCATGAGGATATATTATTTTATTTAAAATAATATTAACCTTAATCTGCGGTTTCTCCCATTGTTCAATGTTAGATTTTTTTATTTCAAAATAAACTCTTTCTATCCTTTTAGCCCCTCCTGTAATATAACGAATTGCTGTGCAATGTTGATAATATGAATCATTGAAAAGTATTTATATTGCTGCAGTTTACCCATGATTTCAATCCTTCCCAAAAATGGCTCAAAATAATTCAGCACACTACCGGCAGTTTCCAAAAATCGAACTAATCTGAAGAAATAATATTCCCGTTACACATTTATCTATCAGTATATATGACCTGCATCATATCTTTATAATACTAAACCTTGGATCATTCGGCATATGTTCGGACAGATTAGTCAGTAGCACAGCTAAGTTAAAACCTTTCAAGAAAAAAATTATAACAGTATATTTTACGTATGTCAAAAACAATTTTAAATTTCAGATATAAATTACCAATATCCTCTGCTGGATTATGATATCTTTCAGTAAATTCAATATAGTCAATTTTCCCATCGTGGTTTGTATCGCAACATGCCATCAAGTATGCGATTTCATCCCTAATTAAAATTACAAAAGTATAACTCTACAAATAATAATAAGTGCAGTAAACTCCCATTAGCTTTAGCTTTCGGATGCTTCCTATCCATTCCACACATCGCCATGTCTCTCTGTGCCACCTGTTCCCATTTCTTATTTGACCATCTATTCCGTTTTTACCGTTAGATCTGTATCCCTAACTGAATTCAACCAAATCTTCTTCATTTTCATGTCTTCAGACCCCCATTCACAACTGCGATAACCTGTTTCGCTATCTCAGTTTCTTTTAGAGGGAATCCTCAAACGCATATTTCGCCGCGTGGGAAGTAATACAATGTGTCCCCCCCTTGTAGGTATGGGCTTAACAGTAATTCTTTGGAAATCGAAAGAGATTTCTAGCTGAACCTACGGAGTATATGTTTTTTGTTGCTCCATAGCTTTTTGAAAATCACGTGGACTGATCCATCCATTTTTATTGGTATCAACTTCCTAACAATTAAAATAAAAATAGTTAAAAACTATATGAAATACTTAAATGAAATGACATGTGAAATACTTAAATGAAATGACATGTGAAATACTTACTTGAAAACTTGGAGAGGATGTCAAATCTTTCAATTTTAAAAACATATCAAAAAACTTCACTATCATCTGTAATATATACATATTTTTAAATTTGATATTCCAACAAAAATTTTCCAACGACTATTACGATAGGCTTACCTCAACATTTGATGCTGACTCTACTAGAGTATCCACCATCTGTTTTCCTATTGTTCCATTCATGACGTTACCTGAAATCGCAGTGTTCAGTTATCCAAATGACCATGTGATATAAAATCCAATCACAAAATGTTTTAATTACCTTCCAGCATTGACAGCATCATGATAACCATTTCCTTCTGGAGATTTAACAATTCTTTAAGAAGATCGACTTGACTCGAATGCTAACAATGTCAATGTTCATTAGGAAATTTAAAAGGCAAAACTAGAATTATTTTTACACAACATCAAATAATGTAAAGTACCTTAGACAATTTATCCTGCATATGAGCAAATAAAAAGAGGAAGCCACCAACTGCATCCCACAATCTACTGTGAGCTAATGCTTGTTGGTTCAATGTACAAGGACCCTAAGTATCAGCAAGAACAACCACATACAATACATGGCATAATTTTAATATTAAAAACCAATTATGAAATTACTATACCTGAATAAATTCTGTCAATGTATTAAATACTTGCTTGGCAACATCAATAGCTTTCAAAAAATTGACTTTTCCCTTAAAGACAGAAACGTTTTCAACATACAGTGTGTGCGGATTTAACGAATGACACATTATCTAACATTAAATTAAAGCTTACTGATTGATCAACCACTTCTTTACTTGAATAATGCCAGTAGAAATCCATGATGGATTCCTATAAACGGGGTAAAAGTCTACTGAATTTACAATTCTCGTACCAATTATCTTAATAGAATCTAAAAATAAATGATGATAGCGAACCTGGAGTCGAAGCAAATAATCAACTGTACAAATAACAATGTTAACAGTAGTTGTATTTCCAGCTTGGGTTCGTAAATAATTCTGAAACTCTGGAACATAAAGAATGCTAATTTTAGAAACCAAATAAAGTTTAAAACTGAGTGTCATTCTTGAGAATTTTATTCTAGAATGTGTACTCAATTATATTATGAGTGATTCATGCATCCGGAGTTACCTAAATTGTGCCCTTCACATAGCAGCTGTAGAAGACGAAACATCGCACAAGTGAATTCTGCATCATGCATATTTTTTTCTCCAGCAGCCCCTTCAGAGCCAACGCCAAGTCCCTCAGCTTTAAGATTTCTTTCAAAGGCATCTAGGTCTAATACACTTTTTAAAAAAAAACGAGTATAAAACAATTAGAAAAGAAATTAAATATACGATCTTAAAATAGCAATCAGTAAATGTACCTCAAGGAATTCATTAGTCCAGCCACTGAAGTGAAAAAGCCAACATCTTTTTTATCTTTTAAATGCTGGAGCATTTTCTGAGATTACAGAAACAGAGCATTCATACCGTAGGGAATATAAATAAAATCATATTACAATATTAATTATTACAGTATTTACCATTTGAACATTGACATTGCCACCTCTTAATATGGAAATTCCTAAGCGCAGCGTGTTCATGACCATGTCACTTTGAACGCCTTATAAAATTGTACAATACAATTACATTATTTTGACAGCATTCTTCACACGTAAGGAAATGCAAATCTATCCGACTTTAAGTTCTTTAACGAAAGCTATTTACTCACTCAGTCAAGTTATATTAACAATTTTGATAATGAAATTAATGGAAATAAAAATAATATGTGGCTTGGGGGGGGGGGGGGGGGAATAATACGATTGCGTCATCACATAAGCAATTCTTACCTTTACACGCACTGATATGAAGCAAAACCATTTCAGCTACACCTCTGTCAGCCAGCCTTGTTTGTTCAAATAATAATTTCTGCTTCTCCATTTCTTGCTCCTGAAAACATGAATTTTAACCAATAATGCATTTTATGTCAGCTTGGAGTAATGGCATACGATCTTTTTGAATAGTTCTATTCTAATATGGCTGATTTTCAAAGATTATCCGAATAAAATAAAATAATGTAAGACTATTAACAAAGAAATATACCTTCATTCTCATCATTTTCCTCTAATATGATAAAGCAGAAATTAAGAATTTCATGGCTTCATTAACATTTAATTATAATTTGCACATAGTTCATCAATAAATCATTGAAAGTGGTTCTTGAATGCAAAACATTTCTTAAACCACATGCTGTATTTCTGATTAGGATTTCAGAAATAGTTTAGTGGAATATTAAGATAAAAATAGCATGTTAATCTTACATGGATTGAAGTTCCTTGATCGTCCTCTCCTCCTTCCTCTTCTTCCTCCTCATCACTGCCGCTACAACTCTATTAAAACATTCGATGTAAAATTATTAACTCTGAAATAGCTGTAGGGTCATTTTTTAAATTAAATTAATACCTTGCCCATTATAAAAGCGAACGACATATACAAAGGATCTTCCTGCAGCGCTCCACTGAAATTCAATCGTTTTTAAGAATAAAGCAATCTTGATTCAACTTTTTTCCCCCAGGATATCCATTATTACGCTTGCCTGTGTTCAGTTGTGGCGTTGCGACAAAATGCAGTTGCAAGCTGATACAGAGGATCAGGCTTTCCTGTTTCTTCTTCATGTTCCTTTTTACTTCTCTCAGCCTCTTCAAATGATTGCTGTCATATTAAAATTATATGCTGATAACATCCAGCTGCAAGCACTTAGATTATATTTGCAAAACGTTTCGGTAAACTACCGTTAAATCTTCAATGAGAACTTCTTGTCCATCGTTTTCGTCATTCAACCATAAATCCTTGTAAGTTCGAAGAAATATGTTAATTGCTCGATGCCTATAATAGTTATGAAAAACAATCATCTTATTTATTCCTCCAACGTTGAAAAAACGACTATATTGAGATTAAAGTAATAGTGATTATTTTAGACTAATTGTTGGCATTTAACTCATAGACATTACTTGTTAGTGAATGAACATAAACATTTTTAACAAAAAACGAAATACCACTAAAGTATCTCAAAGTTTATACTACATACAAAACACAACAAAACAAAAACTAACTCGACTTTTTCAATTCGGAGTTGTGACATAATTGTATTAAGAGAAAACCCAACTCACTTATGTAAATTAAATCATAATTTTTATCTTAGAAATTTTAAAAAAAGAGTCCCATTTGCACATTTTCTTTTTAATTTCCGAAAATTTACCTTGGTAGGTTGTATAAATGACTGCTTCGGAGACATGCAATTGCAGCACGTTTACGAGAGGATGACAATAAATTCTTCCATGCAGATTTGGTAGGGGGAGGATTATGAGCCTGAATAATAAATGACTTAATAGTAATGGGAAAACGATATAAACATACAATCAAATAAAGAATGCTTTCAATATTCAGTTAAAGAATACACGTCCACAAACTGAAAGTATTTAATTCAACACTGGTTAGTAAAAAAAGAAGAGATAGTTAGTTGTGAGAAGTACGAAGAAATCAGCTGATCTATAGAGGGCGGACAGCATCCTTTTTCCATACCTTGGTAAGCTGTGAAGAGAAGTTTGTCGGAAACAAGCAATTACAGCTCTTTTACGCTGAGTAGAAACAATGCTACGGATTACACCTTTTTGTTGGCCTTGTGGATGATCAATCTAAGAGAAAGAATGATTAGGTAAAATATGATATACAAAAATATATCTTTTCCGCAATTAAGTATACATGTCGACGATGATTAAGTTTGGCAGTTTGATGATTGTAATATTATTCGCTACTATCCCATTAATGTAGCTCTGAATACATTTGTACGTTATTCATCCTAAATTTTATGTATATATTATCATCTTTCAAAAATTTTAAAATGAAATAATGTGACTACACCGTAGGATGTTGATATTTTAAATAGTATATCTAATTAGGGAATAAATCAGTATATTTTATCTACCATTATTTTGAATTTAAAACTTTCATAACGATAGGAGTTAAAATAATTTACATTTTTCAGTAAAGTATTAGTGAAATAGCTATAGTCGTTTATAAATCATTTAAAATACTATCCGATTTAATTTTGTTAGAATGCAAACATCTCAAATATTTAAAAAAATGTAATTTAACGGCAAATATAATGAATCTTTGAAATTTCGAGAACGACATGTAAATGTTCAACATTAGTTAGGTGATCAAAGTTTATTATTTCCACCTGTAAATGTAATGGAAATTAATCTATAAACAAAACGTCATACTGTATAGATAGTTAAGCATTAGCCTCTAACTCTTGAGAAAGTCGTTGAACACACTACTGTCACACAAAAATAATTATGTTATCATTGTATTAGGTAAACCATAGTCTGAAAGTTAGTTAAAAAAATCTGAAGTGCATTAAAAACGCCTTAGTTGCTTCATAACCAAAAGTATTATGTTTGTAGCTCTCCTAGTCTGTAATATGTATGTGTAATTACCGTCATAATTCTAGTCATGCTTATTATTATAACACTTCCTGTACTATTATCAAATTCCTTTAGTTATTTGAAATTCAAACAGTTAATCTCGTTTGAAGTTGGATACAATTACGCATACTCACAAACAGGCAATAAAAAGCATGCATGAATGAATGGCCGGCAGTTTTGTTTCTTATGGGATGCATTGATCGACATGGATTCTCCACCTGCATTGAAAAATTAATCATAGTAAAAGACAATAAGACACATTAAGTCCTAATAAAACATGAGGGGAAATTGGCTTAGGTCTCTCAAAACGTCTTTCCTGTAAATCTTAATAAAAAAACAAATAATAGCTCTCACGAAGTATTTCGCTGAAAAAATACGTCCTGTGTCCAAATACCAATAAAGCTGCCTTGATAAAACCAAGTACTTAGTGACATAACATAATGATTGAGATTTAAAAAATAAATTCAAATGAGTTTTGGCTTGCTGTAGAACATTTAAAACTACTGGCAATTAATTTCAGTCAGGAAATGCCTAATTTCGAGAAAGTACTGTTCTTACACGTACAAGATAAATTCCAAACGCTTAATTATTTATCTGCCCTTCCCTCAACACACTTGCATTGTATTACGCATTATACACCTACCCTAAAGTTCCAGGAGTGCTCGTTTATCACAGCACCCAGGAGGGGGTGTAAACTTTCCCGTTTTAAAACTGTGCCAGACGGAATTTTTTTTACTATGCAAGGGATATCTTACATCTTTCTCTTCGCCTGTCCGAGGGAAGGTGCAGATAACTAACTTTGTTTTATTTATTTCTAATAATCATCCTCTGCAGAGATCACATCATACCATCGGGCTTGTGAAGCAAGACGCTACTATTGAATTACAGAAGCATGCTCATTAAAAGTCTGCATTGAATTTACAAGTTCAGGCACTTCACTGATCATTATGTTTTTAATTGTAATCAAAAAAACTGCATGCAATGCATTTGAAAAAATCAAAATCCGAGAAAACTAATTCGTAAACCGGTTTGAACTTTTCCAACTATTAAAAGCAGCATAAAAATACTTCAAAATATATTAGCCTCTAATTATCTCTTTTAATTTGCAAAAATATCACCATAGAGTGCATGCTGAGAGAAGAGTAATTTGGGATATTATTAACTACCGGTATAGTTAATCCTACAAAACAATATTTAATTCCCTTACCATATGAAGGCCATACAAAACTTTTGCCATGTCAATTATCCTTTCAACAAGCTGGTCTAATGACACAGTACCCACATCAGATGTTTGCTTATTTCCGAGTTTGCTATAGAGATGATGCTGCCAGCTCATTGCATCATCAGGATCAATCTAAAAATATCAGTCACGTGTTAAACCATAGTCTTGAATTTTCAGGAACTTAATTATAAAACGGAATAATATGAATATTTACTTTATCTGGTAATGTTAATTGTGTTTTGACGTACTCTGAAATATCCGCATCATTTTCTTTCTTATTGAAAAATGAGATAGTTAGAAACGTTAGGAATGTATAATATATTACATTCATAACTAGCTTACCTTTAAAAACTTTTCTTTAGCGTGTTGAACTAATTCTTGTTCCCTACCAGCAAACAGATTAAGACCTACTGGAAGTAACCTTTTTAGACAAGCTACCATAAGACTTGCTGCAATTTCTTTGTCTTTATCCCTCTTCTTATCTCTATCTCTTTTTTTCTTTTTAGCACTACCCGTACTCATTTGCTGATCTGCCATAATGGGCATTCGACGAGTTGTTGAAGGCATAATCAAAGTCATGTTATCTATTTCATGTTGGCTAATAAAATTTTGCTCTTCACGCCGGAAAAACTGTAATTATTTAAATGTAAAATTAATTTTTAACAATGGTGATATCACTTTATTTCATCTTAGGTCATAAAAGGCACCTTACTTGCGATAGAGACCACAAATTAAACATAGCAGCGACATGATTGTATAAGTGTTCAGCTTCTATGATGTTATGTTTCAACCAGTGCCCTCTAAAAAATTAAGTCGAGAACAAAAACAGCCAATTTTAGGAATCATGAAAATATGTCAATATATGTGTGTGAGCTCCGAAAATGGAAATTTACTTTCAGTAAAAGAATTACCTTTGCAAGTCAACGTATTTGATCAGCAAAGGATAAAAGGCATAAATATCCCGAACCAGTAACAGCCATTCCTATGATATAAAGATAACCTTTGATAGAAAAAAGCGTAATACCTACTAGACATTCAGAAATAAAAGTATCTTGACTAACCTCTTGAATTTCACTTTCAACTTGGGACGTGTCCTCAGTTGTGGACTTAAGAAAGCCTCGCAATGATTCCTCCTTGTGATACATACTTTCTACTCTACTATGTACTCTCACTGCCAGTGGAAGTATAGGATCAATAAGAAGTTCCTCTGAAGAATTTACAATAATTTGTTGAGAAAAGGCTAAAAATAAGTAGAATATTAAACACATTATTAATAAGAGAATTTCGAAAATCTGGCACAGAAAGTAAAGAGAAAAAAAAAATACCGGCGATTCGAGTCATCCAAGGAGCATGTTCAGATCCAATATTATTCTTAATTAATACTAAAACATTTTTCAACAAGCTATTCATATGTTCACTTGTAACCATAGTCACGTGGTTTCTATAAAATAAAGTTTAGAGTTAATTATGCAGGATCATTGCTAGTTAAGCTAACTTTTCAACGTTTTATCTACCCTGTTGTGGGGTTTACATTATCAGGTCCTTGACTCCACCAGAATGGCAAATAACTGTCGAAAATTACATTAAGATTTTAATGAATGACATATGAAATTACCTATATTAATATACCATAATCTACCTGCACAACATGGGTAATTGTACATCAATAATGTGTGGGGCATCATTGTAGCGACCTCCAGAATTTGCAAATTTTTCAACTTCGGACATAATATCATCAAGATTAGGTAAACTGGATTCTAACTTAGCCATTATGTCTAAAGAATTGAGGTAAAATTGAAATATTAACATTAGGAAGGCATATGAAAAAACAATCGCAACCATATGAAACGAGTACCTTGAGCTTCAAGCGAATGATCTTGTAGTTTTCCATGAATAGAGTAAGGATTATGCTTGTTCAGGTGGGGTTCCAAAAATGCTACTGGAAAGGTACTTGCAAAAGCTCCCAGACACGTTCCTAATGTTGGTCTGTGTCTGTTAACAGCATCAATATCATAAAGTAAGTCTTTTGAAATTATTTCATAGTCTAACTGTTTTGAGAAAAATTCGGTGAGAAATCGGACTTTAAACAACGAAATACCAACGGTATATAAGTAGTATTTTAGTAGTGCATATGCAAAAATTTTTTAAATCGTACTGCATTATGTAGTAGCAAACATTTTAAATTGAGCTCTTAATAGTCCTGCAATTAATACTAACTGAATAAACTTATTTCTATACGTGAACGTATACACACCTGTCGAACTCCAGTTTTATAAATTTTCTGCAAAAAATTAACAACTTATTAAAATACATTTCTGAAAAAAAATGATATTCATTATTTAACAACGCTAACCTATCATTTACTAATCCGTGGTCTGTCCCCAAAATGTATAAACTATTTAAAAGTTTATAGCTTGCTACTTGAATGTCATCCACTATTAAGAAAAGAAATAATTTTATGTAAAATTTGAAGGCATTTAGAAGAAACACAGTGCATGACGACGTATACTAACACAAAAGGTCATTTCCATATTCACAGTTAGCCAAGTGGTCGAACAAAGCAGTAAGAACTGGCAACAATACCATGTGAACATAATTGAGAGATGAAGAAGTTTTCATTGTTGTCCCTCGAATATAATTATAACGTCCATGTTTCAAATTTGAAACAGTCTGTTGCAAATCTTCCGCACAATTATTAAAGAACGTCAACATTGAAGTTCGAACAAACTCTGGGCAACTCTTCACAATTGAGCGGGCATCAAACGCCCTTACTAATACTTGAAGGCATCTCACTGTAATGCGAGCATCACTACCAAAGGCACTTATTTTCGCACGAAGCAAAGCAGCCAATTTACAGAATAAGCTACGGTATTAGAAATGGTGAAAATTTAACTTCTTATCATTGCGAATATATTAAGGTTACAAATATAGACAATGCAATATTGATTTATGATAGACAATAATAACCTTGCAACCATTTCCTTTTCTTTTAGGGATGCAGCCCCTGTTGTTGATGTTGCTGTAGCAGTTGCTGTAAAATAATTACGATGAGTAGAAAAGTATTTCTCCATTAGAGGTAACACAACCTACACATAAAACCAAATTAGAGAGATTAATTAAACACAAGATTTAAATGATGTTGCTAATTTTTTTTCACTAGTCGCATATAGCGGGTCCTAACTTAAAACAAAATCATTCCGAAATCGTACCTTTCCGAAAAATTTGACATCTCTCGTTGACGTTTTGTAACTTGTTCGTCTAGTAAAATTGCTGCTTGGTTTTAATAATTTCATATTGATTGCTGCAACATCTAAATACTGCAAAAGTTTTTCTAACAAACTGTAAGCAAATCTTCTTTCAGTGCTACCAATATTTGTGCTCTGATCCTCTTCTTCAGTTTTGTTGACTCTGGAAGATCCTTTGCCTTCAGGACTACTTCACATCAAGTTGAGGCAGCACACCAAAATAGGGTGAGTGTACACGACATAGCAATTTGGTTGTTAGATTTAAGGGAATTTAGATGAATTAAAGGAATGTTATGTTATATGCATATACCATAGGAAAAATCAAAATGAGGGTGCCAGAAGTCAAAGATAAACAGAAAATATTAAATACAGTCAGTATTTTTGGGATAAAAAGAAAGCGGCAATTGGGAAAACAGAAAGAAGAGTTAGCATAAGTCAATTACACAGGAAATGACAGCATATGAAAAAAAAAGAAATTAAAACAATTCGTTAGCCATTTGGAATATTATTACAAGGTCACAAATTGGGAGCCACACAGTAAATTTCCTTGTTATAATACAAAATTTACATAAAAATTATTTATGGGGGATCTCATTAAAACAAAAACATGTAAAACATAAATATATTTAAAAAAAAACAAAGGAATAAGTAACAATGAGGGTATCACAGCAATCGATTAACATTGGCAATGCTTAGCAAATATTTATACGCATAAATCTTCATTTCAATTATTAGTTGACAGACGTGATATTTTACCTGTATACTCGGTAGCCTTGGAACTGCAGATATTTCAACAATTCCTGACATCTTTCTCTATTCTTTCGCTTTTCTTTATCCGTAAGTAAATCATAAGGAACCAATTGCGGATGTATACCTCCTCCTGATGGATATATGAGAAGAGCAGACAAATAAGTGCATTCTTACTACAGTCAAACCTCGCTATAACACACCCTGGTTATAACACTTTTTGGCTTATAACACACACAAGGGAAAGTCCCAGCCAGCGCTAATGCATAAGTATATAGAAATTGATTGGCTATAACACACTCGGATATTACATATAACACCCAAAGGTTTGGTCCCTACAGCACTTTCAACGTGCGAGAGACCTCAGATATAACAAACAGCTATAACATGCAACTAGACGGCATACCCCACAGCTTAAGTAAGGCTATACGGTGCAAGAGTTTTGCTATCTAGGATCAGTTTTCCAGAGCAATGGGGAAATCGATTCTGACGTGGCCTGTAGGGTTAATGCAGGATGGCTGAAGTGGAGACAGGCAAGTGGGGTCCTGTGTGACTGCCGGGTCCCAATAAAGATGAAGGGCAAAATTTACAGAACTGTCATTAGGTCCGCTATGCTATATGGCTCAGAGTGTTGGGCTGTTAGGAAAACCCATGAAATGGAAATGCAAGCAGATGAGATGCGAATGCTACGCTACATGTGTGGGGTGTCATGACCTGACAGAATTAGAAACGACTACATTAGAGGTAGCTGGCGGGTGGCAAATATTGTGGAAAAGATGAGAGAGAAGCGTTTGAGGTGGTATGGGCATGTGATGAGGAGGAGCTTATTAGGTCCATTGTGGGACTGCAAGTAGTTGGGGGCACCAGAGGTAGAGGAAGACCAAAACGGACGTGAGTGCAGATGGTGCAAAGGGATATGGTGGCATGTGGGATGGAAGGGGACTTGGTGGGGGATAGGCGGGAATGGAGGATTAGAACTCGCAGACCAGACCCTGCCTCAGGCGGGAGTAGGGTGAGATGATGATGATAAAAGGATAAAATTCTCAGCAGTGTGGAAACTGGAGCTGACTGCAAGTGTGTGCGTCTTGAAGTATACAAGTCTAGGTCGACTTTTTGAATACATTTATAAATTAGCATATTTTTATTCAGTTAACATAGCTTTGGCATCATTTAGCATTGTTTCTGTTATAACGCACACTCGGTTATGACACACAGACACGAGCAGTCCCGAAGGTGTGTGTTATATCCGAGTTTGACTGTAATTAGTGCATACATGCATTGTAAAACCAAATAACGAACCGACTGCATCTAGTTCCTCCATCTTTTTCTTTGCCCAAACATCGTGGGCATTTTCGGCCAGCCTTTCAGACATATTCTTTAAAAAGCATTTAAAGAGAACGCATATAAGTCTATAAACTATTAGGAAATCTACAAATAATTCGACTCACGGGATGACTTAGAAAATTCTGTTTGATTCGTGAAAGTTATTTCTTTATATGTAAAATGGATAACATTTCATAACGTCTAGCACAGTAGATCTCGAACTTTTTTCAAGATTTCTTGTTTGATAGTCTCTTCACAATTTTTAGATGACTCGCGAACCCTTTAAATTTTTTAGATAGCTCGCGGACCCTTTTAATTAATCACAATTAACATGGGGTCTATAGGTTACTGTTGCTAAAGCATCTTTGACAAACAGTTATTTATTCAGAAAATGATAAATATTAGTCATCAAATGTATATTTAATGGGATGGTGGCATGGCAATAATCGCAAATAGACCAAAATTTCAACTAAGTGACCTCTTTACAGTCCCCCTGAAACCGCTTCGTGGTCCCCTAGAGGAAGGCAGACCCCAGTTTGAGAAACACTAGTCTAACAGATGCAACATTATAAATCAATAACACTGCCATTTACGTTTTATAGAATAATGTATCTACCTGCATCTCTCTAGTTAAGGTCAGATTTGACATATCTACTGGTCTTGGATGATATCCATGACGAGATATATCAGGCTATAGGTGAAATCAAATTTAAAATTAGGACAAAAGTAATCATGGAATAAATTAGTATTAAATATTTGTATATGCTCTCACAATACTAGATTTTGATCCTCCTCGTTTTAGTGGAGGCTTAGGTGTCCGTGGAGCTTCGGCTTCAACCAATTCAATTGTCCAGCCCCAAGCAAGGAGCGCTTTTAACGAATCTCTTATAGGATCTTTATAATGCTCTCGTTCCTAAAATTAGACATTATTTATAAAACATTAGTGATGTGGCGATCTGTAAGAATGAGAATAAACAAAGTCTAGTTACCCATTCGCCAAGTAAATGATATGGTTTTAACCTAGGATGGGATTTATTTTCATCTGACCAAAAATCACCAAAAACCCAGCCATTTTCAAACTGTGAGGAAGGGATCGACATAATTGAAGTACTTAATGTGAATGATTAAATGAATTAATCACAAAACAACAGATTTGAAAGGTTTGACTAAGAAATACCTTACGACTAGCCCAAGCATCATGATAATGCTCAGTAAATTTTTGCACAATGTTATTTAAATCTTGATTGAGAACCATTCTGAAAATATAATAAAGAATTGTTTAAACAGCTGTAAGGTGGTTAAGGAATATATATGAGGTTAAATACCCTTCAATCATCACTGGTTTTGGTTTATATGGCCCCTCAATTGCACATGGCTGTTTATACCATTCATCTTCTAAGCTTGTAGTCAAAGAATAATCTGGTGGCAAAGCACAACCAATTGCTGTCAGACATGGCAACGCTTTGCCAAACAATTCAGGATCATATTCCTAAAAAAAATCAACTGCTACAGTCTTTTGATTGTGGATATGAAGACCATACAATTTTTAGACACTATACCATTTTTGACAATGAATCGAAAATGTTTGTAAACAACATCATTGTTAAGCGTTTCTCTTCTTCACTTGATGATCCATACGTTCCTTGACCTCCAAGGGAACCATAATACCGTCCACATCGTTCATAATGCAACGTAAGAAGCTGTGAAAAGTTAACAAATTTACATATGCTTATAAAATCAACTTCATCCGTAAGAAAAAAGACATTATACAATAAAAATACAACACAGAGTAGACTTTATGTTCTTTCAAAACCATGAAGTGTGTTTATCCTTAATGCTCTTTTTTATAAGAATTGGAATGCAACCGTGTACAACACTACATACACTCATGATACACTTAAATATTTCCACACATCCTACCTTGAACTTTGTCTACATATGAAGCATGAAATACAATTGAAAATTAAAGAGAACGAACGGTTGTGTACTACATAATACATATATGCTACGAATTTAAAGATATTGTTATAATGTAACATTTGTAGCATGTTGTACCACGGAGACAACAAAGTTAAGCTTAAGTCCAAAAATTTTAATTTGCACCAGTATACCGTTCTTATAATACATGTAACTAATGAACTTACCCTCAAAGCAACGGTGGTATATTCTGTTAATTTTGATACATCCACAGTGAGTTTTCTTAATAAACGCAGTAGCATACTGGGCTGCATTTCTCTGAAAATAATGAATTTATAACTAGTTAGTATTTCATTATACCTTGGCTTTCTTAATTAATTTCTTACCTTGTTAGGGCAATTAAAAAGTCAGAAACAGCCTCTCGTTGTCCTTTAGTGAGCAATTTCAATTTTGACAACCGGTAGACAGTATGCATCGTAGCATCCAATAAATTGGAGTAGTTGTCAGCATCAGCAAAATACTTGCAATTTGAAATTAACAAAGGTAAAATGGAATTTCCAATGTACCTATTTAATGCTAATGCCATGTCACTCTCAACGCCTTCTGGCTGAAAAACGGGATTACACGAATTGCTATTTTAAAATTAAATCTTTACAAAAGACACTAGCACATATGAAGTGCGTAGTGCGGCGTAACTGTGTTTACAATAACAAACAAATATTATTTGTACCTTTTCAAGCATAGTTGCTGCCCTAAGATCAGGGAGAAAAGCATCTTCCAATAAGTGAAAGAACGTATCTCTATCTTCCATGCCATAAACTCGTTGTAAGAAAAGTACAACTGATTGTTTGTGAGATGGTAGTAAACCAGGTGGAAGATCGCTTTTTGCTTCAGTTCCTATCAAGACAAATTTCTTTTAATCATGCGGATAATTCATTAATAAAAATGATGCCTATTACCGTACCATCAGTGGTGGGAATATTTTGCAATGAAAAAGACAAGCTTAAAACTCCTTCAAGATCTTCGAGGGGCACAAGAGATCGCAAAATGGCACGAGCACGCAATGATTCGTTTTTACCCTACAAAGTTAAGCGTTGATGATTTAATTTTTATTTTAACTTTCGACCATTGAACCGTGGCCATTTTGTTAAATAGTTACCTGTGCAACAGTCGCTGCATCTGGAGCACATCTTCCTAACAGATCTACTAAGGTGCAATAGAAATTCAAAATAGCGGAACCCATATCAATATAATCTTCATCGTCCTCTGATGTAGGTAGCGGGTGATCACATTGAACATTGGCTGCCATAGCTTCCGCTTGATTGTTTTTAAAGTGAGCTACACGTTCTGACATTTTATTGGCATCTATTATGGCTCTTAAGAGTCCTTCCCCTTCCCCTCTCAGGGCTGGTCCAAGACATTCAGGTCGGCGAATGAGAAGTCGAATAACCAAGTTGGCGTTTTCTTCAACGCTTTCACCTATAATTTTTTTTTTTACAATATTTCAAAGTGTGCAACCTTGATAAGCAAATATTCCATGGAAAATTAAAGCGATAAAAAAACTGAACTTTCCTAAGACAATGCAGTTCCTAGCTATACAAGAGATTTTAGCCGGATAATATCACCGATACTTACCATTTACCCAGACACAAAAGCGCAAAAAATCCAAATATCGCTCTCCTTCTACAGGATCCCAACCAATATCTGGATATCCCTTTTCCAGTAACTCCTGGTTCGATTGCAGGCCACATCTTGACAAATACACCGCAATTTTTTCCAAATAATGTTCCCTGAGTGCTAATGCTAATTCATTATTATCCATTAAAGATGAATAAGCAACATCCAAAGGAGTTGAGCCTCGCAAAGATGGGCGAACTGAAAAAAAAAATTACACAATTCGCGTATCTCTATAACGGTGTACCACACACTTTTACCGTAATAAAATTTCCATGAAAGACCTAATAATATGTTGCTGTTATCCAACAGGAAACTCAGATGGTCAAACATTGCTTTTTGGTTCTGCCGACCTGTACGGCAGAAATAGCATAGAAAACGACAACAAGCTACCACCATTTCATGTGAGGTATCCTACAAACCACAAATGTGAAGGAATTTACTAACGAAACTCAAATTTAAATTGTGACGCATTGGCTATTTTAATTTTCACACGTAAATACTTTTTCTTTAAGTTCCTCCACGGCTTGACCTGGGCTTGAGGCAGCTGCAATTTGTATATCAGATTGTGTTTGTGCACGTCTTCCCAACGTGTTCATCATGACATCCATGACATTCTTATGCACTCGCAAAATGCGAATGAGATCAGGATGTTGAAAGAACACCTTATTATTAACCATCTTCCTAAAATGAAATTAATAATATATAAGTTATGAATAAAAAGTATTAAATTAAAAGTCAGCCAACATTCTGTAATGTTCTATTGCCGAACATTGGCTTAAGTGGTCCATATTTAACGTTATTCCCCCCCCCCCCC
>JAAFCE010006156.1:15807536-15832082 GCA_013389805.1 Trigoniulus corallinus
CCCCCCCCCCCCCATAATGACAGCCAAGTTTTTTTTTTCAGAAATACTCAAACATTAAAATGGCAACCCGGAATTGTACTCGAAATCAGTACTTTTTTTCATTTTACACATTTTCTTGGTCCTTTGAGAAACGCTAAACAGGGACCCATGGCATAACACTTCTTGAGTTATATACCAAAGACTATCTCTCATTATTTCCTCTTCTTCAGGTCCCATCTGAACAGGAAGCAGAGCTCTTACTCTTCCTAGATGACACAGAATCTCGATCACATCATGTTCTGTTTTACTGTTGATAACGTATGCTTGCTCCAATGCCCTCATCAACTACGCAAGAAATATCAGTTTCGATCAGAAATCGCAATTTAGATATATATAAAACTCTACAGACCTGAATAATATATATAAAACTCTACAGACCTCTCCAATGCCATCATACTGACAGAGAAGCAAACTAAACATTTCACGAACTAAGGTGTTAGATTCTATTGTTGTCTCCTCAGCCCATTTAACAATCGTCAGAATAAGAGCTTTCCTGAAATTTGCTGAAAGTTTTGTAGACAGAATATATCACAAAACATACTATGGATTTTTTCTTGGTATATTAGTTTTTCATAGAAGTGCTTAAAAAGACTAAATTTACACGATTACCTTCTGAGCTGCCTTTAAGGTCTCCTGTTTCCCCAGCATGTAATTCTTCTGTCTTCTTTACTAAATTAATAATTTTTTTAAAGCCTGCGGACCATTTTTCTGGAGGCTCTTCAATGACTTTTTGCTCTTCTTGCTGTGTTCCTTCCTCTTCTTCTTCCTTCCGTTTTTCAATGGTTTTTCCAACCAAGTCGTCATGGAATGAACGTAAAGCTTCTCTGAGTTCTTCTTTACATGGACAGTTGTCAGACAATTCCTCTTCTAAATTTTTGAAGGATAGGATAGCATTCATCTATAAACAATGCCCACGCAGCAAAAATTAATATTTAGTAAAGAAACAAGAAATAAACTTGCAAGTCATTCGTTAAAAATGGTATCTACCTGCTCTTTGGGTGGACAGCGAAACTCCCTTGTTTTCTTTGCAGCAACAGCTGATGGTAAATCAGATTGCTTTATTTCAATATAACGCCTTAGTTGATCCTATGACAGGCAATTCTTTACGTTAAACAAAAGGTAAATATCTTGTTGCGAAGAAGGATGCTGACTTTCACCTTTTGAACTTCTGCAACATAATCGCTTGAAAATGATACTATATGTTCTACTCTGTGCCGAAGTTGAAGTTCACACAAATGATGTAATAAGTAACACATTTGCAATTTAATTCCTTCATCAAGACGCATCTGTAAAAGCCCCTTCCGGTTGTCATCTTTTTCTGTAAAAAGATAATTATAACTCTTAAAAACCAAGCTAAGGTTTATATACTGTACATAGTTACATAAAGCATTTATTACCAGAGTCATAATTTTCATCGAATGTTACTGGATCGATAAGAATTAAAAGTTGCTCCAAATCATAATCCTCGATAAGACCAATCAACAAAAGTTTATCCACCAACTTTAAAAGTGGCCTAGTTCACAAACGTGATTATTAACATTTCAGTGATACTCTTTGAAACTATTACTTTTATGATCTATCCTTAAACTGCATACACAAATAGATTTTCATTATTGCCTCCCACTGGATCTCGGTTATTTAAAGTTCCTATTTTAACGGCTTCGCGTAAGGCAGTCATAACAAATTCCTTCAGAGCGTCCACAGGAAAATATGGAGAACTCAATTCCTTTATGGATTCAACTTTTTCTCTGTTAAAAGATAAAAATCCTAAATATTCATTTAATTACATTAAATATGATAATATCAATAGGATAGCCTCGACTATATCATGCGCCATCGATAACTTCCTAACTTACACATTCACAATAGCTTAACTTCCTAACTTATTGAATCACAGCAAATTACTCACTGCGTTTCTGACATTGACATCTTCAATCTGATTGACACGCAATCTAATGACCTCAAGGAATGAGCCATTGTTCCATCTTCATACATTTTATTCAGTTCAGAGCTCAAAGGAATGATGAATTCATTTTGCGTAAGCATTCTAAAGTATATCATCACGAAATAATTGTAAATGGCTCACCTCGCTAAATTTAAATAATAATATTATATAAGGATCAAACGACGCCAGTACCTTGCATAAGCATGTGACTCAAGATGAATAGCAATTAGTAAATCACAGAATCCGGTTCGAAGCGGCCCAGACATGTATTCACTTTCTATGGCATATAATAGCTGCTTCTCATCTACATGATGGCAAAGCATATGTGCAGCTCTATAATTTCCTTGGTAACAAACAGCACCATATAACGCCAAGGTATGTGCGTGAAAACTTGAAGAAACCAAAAATGAACATATATTATTTGAGGGCAGTACTCCAACTACATCCAAAAATGCCTAAAAACATAACGCTACATCATTGCAAGTTTTCAGACTGGTCTCTAAACCATTATAACAACCTGTTGATAAACTGAATATTAAATCATATGAGCGTAACTGTACCCGAGGAATTTGTCATTTTCAATTAGTTCCAAAACATCCATACATCTGTCTTCTTCAGGAACGTGCAAAGCCAACATCGATACTGCATCTTCACAGTACAAACTCCAGCCACGGATGTCGGAAAGTTTGAGAGAATGAACTTTTAATGAGTGATTTGGTACTCGAGCCCAGTGATGTTTTCGTAAAACTTGTACTTTCAGCCTAGGTGGAAACTGTAATTGAAGTTCTTTTAAAAGTCTAGTGCATGATTAATGACATGAATACCAGTTTCAACTGTTTAATAGAAGACTAGCACACACCTGTGGAACGAGATGTTTCTCTGAACTCTGAAGTACAGCAGCTGAAAGAGGCAATGTTGTTCGCGTCCTTCCTAATTCAAATTGAAGCATTTCCTTACTTGTAGCTTCCACAAATATTGCGGGGAACAACTTTGTGTTGGGCTCCATCTTCAAATTATAACGCAATGTTAATTTGGTTGAACGTGTGCATAAAACATATCGTCACCTTTCTTCAAAAACCACGTAAGTCCCATTTTCCTTGGTTTTTATATTAATTAAGAAATCTTAGTGAAAAAAAAATCTGAGGAATATGAATTCACAGACCTTGTAAGTCTGTCAGCAACTTCTGCCCCTCTGCAGGGCAATTTTTGTCATTCCCACCCCTTCTCTCCTGTAAAATTTGCTTTTTTTGGACTTACGAGGTTTCTAAAGAAAGGTGACGATATAGGTTAGATTGATTACTTTAGAATTAAAATTATGAGGTTAAAAAGTTCCAAACCAATATTTGTATAAAATACTATTATCAAATAACGTTGTTAATGGAACTTGCTAAACAGGATATTTCTCCTAATCGATTAATAATCGAAAATCAATTTATTCTTGAGCGTCCTGGGGGGGGGGGAAATTCGTTGCAAAATTTAGGCTTTCCTGCAGTACACCCGTGCTATCACTGTTTGCCAGCCGCTGTCTAAACGAATTTAAACACTATTACAGGATTTGTAAAGAGGCAAGCACAATTCCAGGCCTTTTCCCGCCTATGGCAGGGTAGGGTACCCATCTTGTCTCTCTGAATGGACACTAGGATGATATAATGGACAATGTTTATCCACAGCCGGTTGCCGACCAAAGCTGCAACTCCTATGCTTATTTATGGTCGGTCTACTGTTCGTTGGGGATTCCACCGACGCCAGGGGAAAGCTCCTACACCTAGGACACCTAGGGGCTCATCTACCCGTTGCATAGTAGAGAGGATTCTTTTACGTGCAAATATCATCATACACTACACGGGACCTCGGTTTTATTTCTTCGAAAGAAGGCGCACTCGAGGTCCCTCTCTCGTTCGAAAGAAGCCAACCCACTTAGGTTTAGTATCGAACCTAACCACTACAGCGTATCGAACCTAACCGTACGCTAACCACTGCGCCACCGGGTCTGAGTTATAGGCTTTGAGAAGTTGCATATAAAATAAATGCTTCTTTTGCTTGTCTTTAACGACAGGATTACAGATTATAAATATAGCTTAAAATATTCAAACTTAGGTTTCTACTCGTCTTACTTTGAACTTATACTTCGTTTCTTTCCCGTCGCATGTAAATGTAAGGTAACCAGTAGAAGTATCAACGAAACATCCAATGAACATCCCCTGCGATGCTCTTGAACTACTTTCTTGTTGAGTTACGTCATTGTGAATTTCACCAGCCCACACCATATAGCAATTTTGTCTGTCACAACTACATACAGTACTAATATTAGTAATAGCATATTAGCGGATAATAAACAAGATAACGACATTAAATGTGAAATACGAACGTTTCTTTGACGCTTTCATCATCACGAAGTGTTTTTATAGTTACTCGACGTACTTTTTCAAGATCAAACGCTTTGTCCTGTGTTGCAGGGACATGGTATTGAGAGGTTACCCATCCAACAAAAACATGATTTGGATCTTGTCCCGGAAAAATTCGGACGCCATAGTAATATTCGTCTACTAAGTCTAACGAATTCTGATCTAAATAATCTCCTCCTTCCGACCCATCAATTGATTCAACACTATAGACTTTTTGAGAAGATCCTGGTCTATCCGGAACTTTTGGAGGTACAACTTTAAGATCACTCCTAGACAATCTTACCGACGAATTTGTCACACTCAATAAATTGCTACCTAACGACGTCAACGGAAGCCTTCTTTCTGGAGGAAGATCTAAAGTAGTTGACGCTTTTGCTCTTTCTGGAGTTTGACGGTCTTTCTGTCGGTCCCCACTGGTACCCTCTCTACTTTTTCTTCCAAAAAATCTAAATGGAGATTTAGACCGCTTCTTTTTGTCTTCATTTGATTCAGATGGCAAAGGTGTTTTTTCTTTTTTCTTGTTAACATTTAATTCGCTGCTTGCAGCTCGCAATCTTCTAGGAGCTAAATCATCGTAAATAAATGAATGCGAATATTCTGATCCAGTTAGCAACTTTAAGTACGAAAGTTACAAAATACCGTCGATATACCTGGTTCTGGAGTCCCATTAGGTACTATTCCTCCTGATTGTCCAAAATCGAAGGACTGAGTTTTTGTAAGAGATTTATGACTTGAAACCTTAGGAATTTTTGGCTCGTTCAAAAGGTCCGGAGTCGGCGTTGTTACTTCCTCTCCTTCAACTTCATCAGCAGAGTAGCCTCTTTGAAGATCTACCAGAAGCATTTAATGCTCTTTAATATATAATTCTTATTAAAACAAAAAGCATAGATTTCTTTGGTTTTTTTCCCGTCGGCGATGATTGTTATTATCGGTCTTCTGCTTCGTCCAAAAATTATCCATCAAAAAGGACGGGTGAGTTGCAAGTTTACCTTTAATGTCAGACATGCTGAAACCACTCTTGAGCATTGATTGTTCCAAATGTGCAGGCGCTCGACGGGCTTGGGCTTCCGCTTCCAACTTCGAACGCCTCTGCCGAGTTCTGACTTCTTGCCACCGCCTTTGTTTCTCTTGCTCACTAAAAAAATTAAATTATGAATTCTATTTTTAGCAATAAATCTCTTATTTTACAACCACTTATAATCTCTTATTACTCTATAAAGGTATCTTTGCAGGACACTGGTAAACTTAATCGTAAAAATTCCCAACTTGCTTTCTCCATGGTTTCAAATGTTTTGTGCGATATTTTCAAAGTAGGAGGTGCATCACCTCTGAAATAGTATCAAATTATATGAAAGAAAAGATTTAGAATCGGTAAAGTAAATGCAAATTTAGATACTACTTACCCAGCAGGTATTCGAGTGACTTCGATTTTCGAGTCGTGCAATTCCTCAGCACTTTCAAACATAGGGAGGTCTTTCGTATACCAAAATGTCATTGATCGGTTCATATTTCTATAATTCATATAATTTAATTCCGTAGGACCAAGGTGGTTAATGGAAATTTACTTTTAAATAAAATTGTACTTACACACAAAATGGTTGGTACCCTTCTTGTAGACCACAAGTTGTGAAATATTTCAAAGAGTTTATGTCCTGTGAAATGTTAAAACGGAATTAACTTTGTCATAGTTGCCCTGTGTATACAATAAATCAGAAAGTGAGTCAGTGACTGGTTAAGAACCTGGCCTAAAATTAATCTTGCTTTTTGACCTGTTCCTAATGTAAGCGCCGGTATGAAACCTGATGGACAAACAAACATATCGTTATTCAATGCCATTCTACATTGATAAGCAATTTCGCCATTCTAAACACACCTTCTCCAATTGAAATATCAGAAAATGCAGTTTCACCACCCATGGCTTCCATCATTAATTCACCATTTAATGAAAAGCCTAGAAATATTTTTAAACTCCTGAGCACGTTGAAAACAAAAAAATATAAATATCTCTATGTATTTAGAAACTCTACACACTGTATTCGTGAATTACGTTAATGGAGCACTTAGCGATCGCTCAAAAAGTTTCAGTAGTTGAATTCATCAATGGTCGAAACTCAGCGGCATTTCAGACCAAAAAAAAAAGCCTCATGCAAACTGCATGCTTATTTGACAGGAGCGAATTTACGTTTCAATGCCATGGAAGGAAATAGCCAGTTGAGATATGGCAATGGCAAATCAGCATGAAAAAATGAATTCATGCTTTCCAAAAAAATGTATATAAGCTATAGTTATAGTTGACAATGGCAAATCAGCATGAAAAATCAAATTCATGCTTTCAAAATATATAAAATTAAAAATATCTATCAAATGAATGGATTGCGAAGTTCGATTTAATAGCTATTAAATATAGGTCTTCAGGCAGCTTTCTACTCACTACTAAATACAATTGACAGTTAAGAGATCGTGCCCTTAACTAACAATTAAAATAGTATAGAAATGTCTCCTTCCGCGTTGCAACTTGATTCTGATTGTTGTCATTTAACATTTTGTAACATTCATATGGGGGGATAATGATTAAGACAGCTACCTAAACACATTCTTCTATAAAAATTGAATATTTCTCACTTACTGATGGTGCAGTCATTTAAATCTAGAAAGACGCCAACCACATCGCCTACTTGCCACTGTTTGCCATACACTTCCAATCCACCTCCATAACATTTGCATTCCTTTGAATTTTAGAAACAAATTAATGGATTTAAAAATTTTCGCACATAGGCTACTCATGGACCCCAGGTACTTCAAAAGTGTAACTTCAGACATTGCATATTAAAGATGTTTAAATAACAAAAGTTATATTACTACATATAGTTCATATTTTTTTGCCTGTTCTTAAAAACGGAATGAAGGCTATCTATAGTATCCTAGAAAATGTTATACTTCTTACAAACACACGTTTATCTACAATGACGAATTATTGTTAGATAATCATGCGATGTTACAATATGTTATTTTAAAAGGCATTGCCAATTGCACGTTGTTATTTATTTAGTTAGAAATGGATAGAATTAATTACGAAACGTGCATTATCTTTGAGAGACTAGGAAAAACAACAAATGCAATTAACTGGGTTTAATAATATTGAAATGATGATTTAGATAAAGCCATCACCAAAAAATTAGTAATATAACGCAGTGCTGTGTTAATTCTTTATATCTAATCTAATAATGATATTATCATAGATGTTTTGAATATGCCAGCGACAAGCTGTGCTCACATTCTAAGACATTAAATGCAACAAAGGATACTCAATTATTTGCAAATTTCGTTTATAGTGTACTAATTCATTACCAGGTATTTCTATACTTACTTATGTGTCTGTCATGCAAGTCTAATAAGCAGCCTACTACATCTCCTACTTGAACCAACTTTCCATACACTTCTGAACTATGACCATGGAATTTTCGAGCCTTTCATATGATCAGGGCATTTAAAATTAATGACTTTTGTTAATGTTATACAAATATATAAATGTTTTAACAAAAACAATTCACAGGCACTAACAACGTAGTTACCTCAAAATGATAACTACCTAGACATAAAGCTTATGATGGAAAAAAAAAGACGATTTTCACAATATCAAACTTATTTTACCATCAATAACCAGAAACTAAATATGATTTACTGATAAATCTATGGATTAATCACGGTCATCACGGCAAACATCGAAACTCCCTATTTATGGTTTTTTTATTTAAAATTATCTAATTATTGTACTATTAAAGAAGATAACAATATAAAAACTACTTGCCAGATAGCCGTCGAATGCCCACGAATTTTCATCGCTGCCGATTTCAACCCCGGGATTGCATCCAACTCTTGCCCAGCCAACACGCATTGGACCAGCCGTTAAAACCTCAAACTCGAAATACCTATCGTATTATAGGGACATGCGATATAATGAATTAACTCCATGATTATTCAAATTCAATAGCCAGAATTACAAATTGGAAATCATGCTTTAGAATAAAAATGTCTACCATTTGCCTGATGTAACAGCATATGTTTTTTCAGCTCTATAGGTCCTAGATGGAAGTTTTGCAATCCCTTCCACTTTTCCTGCTAATCCTAGCAAAATATCATCAAAGCTGCAGTTTGTCCCAACGCTTCGACATTCACAAATAATATGCTACTATATTTATACCATTATCATGTTGTTCTCCAGTTGGTGGGTCAAGATTATATCCGTACACAATTAAAGTTCGTACAGTTTCTGAAGCTGTATCTCTGTTGGCTTTCTTGATGACTGAATCCACTTTAGAGTATGGAACTAAATGTGGACTACGCTTAGCAGCTGAATCCTATCATTAGTGAATTAAATAATTTCAGTAAAATTATTATTATTATAAAGGATGCAGAAGTATTAAAATGCATTTTAACATTGTGTTCAATACTGGATATAAATCAAACTTTTGTACCTCACTTAGTCCATATGTCCATCCTTGTTGAATCCTTTCTCTTGCCCATACATTATGAGTGTTTTCCGCCAATAATTCCACCAAGCTTTCCATTTTCTGGTTTAAGCTAATTGCGCCTAGATCAAGTGGTGCTGGTTTATAACCATTTGGCTGTAAATATCTAAATTAGTCAAACAGGATTATCTTAATGTGAAAAGCGGAAATTTATGCTCTACCAAGTCTTCTCACTGACTTACGGTTCATTATGCAATCGCAACGTTTTTATTCTGGATGGAGGCTTGTCCATGGTAATGTGATAACCTAAAGCTATAATAGTTCTAAAAAAATACAGATAATAATTACAGATGTTGTACGTTGTGCATACAGTACAAGATATATACGAAATTCCTCCTACTTCAGGGTTTGCAATGAAAGCGACAAATCATATCGTCTTTCAGCTTGAGGCAGACGTTCAAAAGTGGTTAAACAAGGATGCTTCTTTCTTATATCATCCCGTACCTAAAAGTAATCTCACATATTAATGAATGCAATAAAATGTATGTGTATATATGTACAGTGCGATCAGAAATTTCCGGGAGGGGAAATTATTTCGGAACTATGCGTTCAAATAAAATATTTAGTGATCCCCTAAATGCCCTTTCGTGACTCCATAAAGGGGGCGAGGATCAGCTTCCAAATTTTAAATAACAACCCAAGGACATTGGGAAGCTTATCTTTTGGCTATATTCTATTGATGGTAATCAAACAGAAGCCGGACACCCTTCTATGGGGGGGGGGGTCACCAAAGGGTTAATTTTGTTGTATGCAATTTAACGTTATATACAATTTTTCGTTTAAACGTATAGTTTCTAAAATAATTTGCCGTTCCAGAACTTTGTGATTTTACTATATATAGATCTTCTTACTTCACCATAGCTCCAACCAGCCTCAATTTTATTCATTGCCCAAAGTTCGTGAATATTTTCAGCGAGTTTGTCTCTCATTGTTTCAATATAATTTGGCAATAGAATCTAAATTTGAATAACCAATCTAAATAAATATGTCACGACATGTTAGACAAGCAACATGAAATAAAATACTCACTCCTGAAGTATCGACAGGACTTGGAACAAAAGCAACATCGTCTTGTATTAGTGTTGGGCCATACAACACACCTTTACTTTGCTCCCCAAAGTAAAAGCATGGTTCAATCATGAGTTCCTGATTGGGTTGAAGACATTCGACTAATGGTGAATGTCCATCAGGTGGCCCATATTTCAGACGACCTTGATCTCCTCCAAACATGAATCGGCAGCTACATTAAAATACTATTTAGATAAACTGGCTCTACGATAAATGATACCTTGGCAAATGTAGTCTTTTCTGTTACCTTAATTTTGCTGACATACTCATAACTGGAAAAAACATTCCATCCAGATTGAAATTTTTAAAACAGCCTTTGACTTTGATGCCATTTAAAGTGAAGCTAATGACAGGCACATTTAAATCAAGAATACAGCCGATCACATCTCCTTTTTGGAATCTTATTATTTCGCCTTCGAATACTTGATTATAACGGCCACCTGTCAATAAACAAGTATCATGATGATATACTTCTAATCATTCATGTGATGCTGTATTTAAAAGAGTAATATTTTGCACCTGTCCAAAAGCAAGCGCCATCAAAGCCAAAGGAATATATGTCGTCTCCAACGCCGTTTCCTCCCCATTTCTCACCACCTCCAGGGTAAGGCATATACCCAACGGTGGTAGCCCATCCCACTCTCAGATAGGGCTCCATATGAGTGATTTTCTCCATGTGATCAAGAGTGGCTTCAAAATACCATTTACGATACATAGCAGAACCTTCTACTTTACCAACGAATATATTAGGACGCATGCTGTAAATGCAATAATAAGTAAAACTTAAAAAAGTGCGGGTGACCACCATGCCTACTACTCTAGTGACATACCTGGACACGTGATCTACTAGAGCAGTTTGGAGCAGCAAATTCTTTCCAGGAAGCAAGTTATCACAGATATTATTTTGGCTACTACGAACAGCCACACCATTACCGACACAAAGTGAACTCAGTACATTTAAAACCTAATTTACAAAGCAAGCAAGAAACAGCTTTTTTTTATTAAGATTCGAATAATCATTCAATGGAGTCTACTAAATAAAGTCAATGTTGCAACGCATCATATTTGTAAACAATTAATCCACTTTACCTTTGGATCTCTACCATGTTTATCAAGTAAAGAGATGATAACTTTAATATGCTCTTCTTTCATCATATTTAAAGCCTCAGGACTGTCAATTAATACACAGTGAAGAACATCTAACATGCCTATTTTAAAATTTAAATCAGTTGTTAAAGTTATAATCATTAAAAATATATTTAACCCAATATATTTAATTGATAAATCTCTAACCAGTTCCTTCAGAGGCAGCTTGGCTTCCTAATCTACTAAATAACCAATTTAGTCGATGAGACTGCGCAAATTGAGCACAGTTAGTATGATTTCCTTTTATTACAGCCGCTGAAATAGAAATATCAATATAATAATTAATTTATTGTCCTTTTTTGGTACAATAAATCAATTTTAATCTTCACCCTAATAACTAACCTAATAATTGATATAAATAACCGGATATTATTTCCCAATTTTGCCCCCCATCTTCTCCCGTCAATATTCCTAAGAATCCTTGGTTCGTGATGACATTTATCTTATCGATAGCATCCAAAATAAGATTCAAAATCCCCTGATATAAAAAAGTCGTAAGAACAAGTATAAATACAAGATTTGCAACGGTTGGATTTTAAAAACTGCATAGTGTAGATATGAAATGCTTGTGGCAACAAGATTAATTTGGGTTTGTAGTAACCTCTTGTTGGAAAAGATCCTGTCGATTCCTCAACGCACGAAGTTTGTTTTGCTTTTCTTCATGTTCTGTAAACAAGTATCGTATGTTTTAAGATTTTTTGATGAGCAAAATGGGCCCCAGAGATGCTAAATGCTTACCGATATCTTCTTCAGGTTGAGCAAAATAATTTATCAAATCTTCCAAGCACATCACCATTTCGTTAAGATGGAACTGTTTTAAATCTACGTCTTCTTTTTGTGCGTCTTGCATACTATCTAAACCTCTAATCAAGCATAGTTATCAGGTTTTTACTTTTCAACTTAATATAATGCTGAAAGCATGCATAACCTCATTATATAAAGTTTGTAACGTTCTCACTTGATAAATCTATTAAACAAAGAACCGCATTTACGAATTACACGAGCAGTACGGGATTCTTCTTCTTGAGATCTACTAAATTCAAGTCCATCGTCCATTTTGCCTTCCTCGTGCAAAATGGCCTGAAACATGACAATAAAATTAGACAATTTTTAAAATCTCCTTTGGAATTTGAGTATAATATCAACAAAATAGTTCATAAATCGATCATTTACCTGTTTCTCTTCAACTTTCCCTACACCTTTCTTCTTCGTCTCATAAGTCTGTATGAGCAATATTGACATTTAATGCAATTTGCGTTAAAATGTTGCTTTAATACATGGCTTTATGGACATACCCTATACGACAGCCACAGTCCAGACTCACAGTGCTGCACAAAAACAGTCGTGTCACCGTACTTAATTAAAGGGGATCCAATCACTTCCACATCTTTATCATCCAAGACAATTTTCTGATCATCCTATATAAGAAAAACAATACAATATTTCAATATATTTAATCGAAATAAATGTAACGCACAATTAAGTAAAACGTAAAGAGTACCTTTGCTTGACGCAAACAAAATGTTGATGCTGACACTGTGGCTTGCTCCCTGGGCAATAAACATATTTCATTATTATCTCCCAGTCCCATATAACGGCCTGTAGTTATGTGCTTTATACGACATGGATGACCCCAGTTAATATAACCACCGGACCATCTGAAATACAAAAAAATAAACAATTAAATTCGAATTTTTTTTAGTTTCTCTAATAACTCTGATTAATTTTGACTTTACTTTGTTCGAGCTAACTCCAATCTCCATAAAGATCTTGCCTGGCTTACTACAGCTCCACCTTCATATACAACAATACTGTACAAAGAGATTGCATTTATTCTTAATATATACTCGTAAATTCTAGCAATAGTTTTAAAAAATCCCATACAAAACACATGACTCTCTAAAAATTACTTTTGACCAGGATGTTCTGTCCACGTCGGAGGAATTGTCAAACATTCATCCCCACCATGAAAAAATCGTAAAACTTCTCCACCAAAAACAAATCCTGGAATTAAAAATGCATGTCGAGTGAAATATTATCCCGATGAAATAATTTTGATAGTACTTCAATGAACAACGTAAATGATTGGCAGCTTAGCAGCTGCTGTTAGCAGGCTTAGGATAGATACTTTTAAGTTATTAATCATATCTTACCTACTGATTTTACTCTACTTGCTCCCGTCCCAAAAGGAGCCACTGACCAATGTGTTACATGAAAGGAAGCATTGACGATAGTCAATTCGTTTTCCTTGGCCGTGTGCTAAACACCGGGAAAAATAAATTTATTAATACACATACTTCAAAAACCGATTCAGGTCATGAATAATAATTCTTGTTTCATATTCTTTATCATAATTACAAACAACAGTCGAATACTTACTAAATAGCGCTCTGTTGCAACACTGACCAAAATGAGATCATCTCCAACCCTTACTTTCTCACCTTCAGATCTCTGTTTTGAAGCTGGATGAATTGTCCACCAACATGCTTCGCCTAAGAATGTAAATCCCATTAAGCTTAAAAACTATTGGAAAATAAATAAATAGATTTTCAATGATGATTTACCCTGAGAGTGTTCTTGCAAACCAACATCAAAAGCCAATTTGTCATTGGAAGAGCTAGTCGAGAGGCATGCTAAGTACTGTCATAAGAAATATAGAAGTGGTATTATTACTCATCACTAACAGTGGTGGATCAGGGGTGCAGCACTTCAAAAAAGAAGTGAGTCCCAAATATTTTGAATATTATAGGTCCGGTACTGCCCCTTAGACAATGTCCTATCTTCAGTGGCTTAGCCAACTGCAGATTGGACTGGCTGTATAGAAATGGGGATGGCAATTCAAAATGCATCATCAGTTGCAAAGTTGAATCCTGCGCTAGTTGAAATATGAGCCCCATTGAGGCACTGCTGCATTACTCCCCCTTCTGGATACGTCCCTGATTATTAATCAGTAATCGTTCATCTAGAATTGCTATCCTCACTCAAGAAAGGTCAGGGAACATACAGTATATTAAGTAATTTACCATGTTACTATTTTGATGACGAAGAAGGACTGCGTGTCCATAGAGAAGGGTCCGATGTCCAGATTGTGTCCCTTTACCCTACAACAATAATTTTATTACTTAAAAACTTAACATAAGTACTAGGAAAAATACTGGGTACCATGCTACAGCATGAAACAAGACGTACAGTGGAGAAATAAAGGATTATAAACGGATAACTACCCAACCTTCTCTAAACTGTAATAGTCAGCGGCCGACAGTTGCTTATTTACGGGGAGTTACAGATAGCAGCCTATCTTGGTATATTCAGGAAATGAAATTTCATTTATGCGTTGAACACTTTCTAGACATGTGATTTTAATTACGTCTAGGTCAAAATGCTGATCTTAGCAAGCACTTTTGGCAATCTTGCCATCATTAACTATATCCAGTTTAAGTATGGAAGTTAAAATGAATAAAATCAATATTGAATCACATCCACATATACACAAACGTGCAACATCCAATACTCTACTACCGTCATCGGTAATTTCATGACATTTAATTCGACATCTCACAAAATGCAAGGGGTCCAAAAACATTTTTAAAAAAGTAAGTTTTAAAAAATTACTTCAACTGTATCTATGCAATACACTAGCTGCCTATTTCTGAAAAAAAATCGCTCAGGACCAGTGCCGGATTTAGATATTGAGAGGCCCTAGGCTATTTCAATTTTGAGGCCCTTTTCAAGCCCTTTTGAACCCCTGTCCTTAAATTTTGAAGCCCGCTAAATGTTGAGGCCCTAGGCTTCAGCCTCTATGTCATACTAACGGGTTGGGGAGAAGGCCAAGCAGCCATAACAGGCTGTACCCTTAGGAGGCTGCTAGCGGGATAGAAGGAAGTAGGTGTAGGGGATGTAGGAAGAGGAAATTTGCAGCACCCAACGTTCTCGACCAACCACCCATGTTGGCACTAACGTGGGTTTGCGTTGCTTAACTTCAGTGATCTCGCCAGAACTGGTGTGTCCAACGCAACTTGGCCGCACATTTTCCAACGCAAATTAGCCTATTGTTAAATCCGGCATTGCTCAGGCCTGTTTCAGAGGCAAGCTTCTTAGATGACACCTGAGTCCGCCGGACATTCGGGTCAGCTGAGCCGTTAGACGATATTACTAATTTAATTTTGATATTTGAAGTTGAATGAGGCTGCATTCCAATTCGTCTGCATCGTCTCAATTCATGGGGTAGGCCGGCATCCCCCCACAGACAACCCAACCAATATTTCCTGCGGGTTCCACACACCTGGCTGGGATGCCCTCCAGTCAGAGCATGTTCATTGGACCCGCAGACCCGACCCTGCAACAGGCGGGATAAGGGTACGATGATGATGATGATGATGATAAAGCTGAATGAGGAAAAATTATAATATTGCTACAGACATGACCTAAATCGGAAATGGCAGCGCCTTTCTTACCTCGAAGGTCAAAGCATTATTAATTTTCTCCCACCCAGATATCACCCAATAATGAATATTTGATCCAACAGAATTAGCACAAAAATTAATTTCAATTAAAAAAATAAATGAGGGGGGTATATTTATACAAAACGTACACTTCTGTGATAAGGCCACGCAGGTTCCCCAGCCACCACTCTAATAAAGATGCAACGAAATGAAAGCATGTGCAAATATGTGATATGAACCATCATAAAAAAAATCAACACTCCTGACCCCAATTGCCCAGTAGTCCTAAATGCAACTACAGCACTTGTATATTGACCTAATTTGAAGTTGTCCCTCTAGTTCTACTTAAAAGGTGCGCATGATATAGCGACGTTACTATTTATATACAATTACTTTGATGGGAGATTTCTATACCATGCTAGCACAATTAAAAAAAAGGAGATGGAGGGGAGAGATTCAATACCACGAATACTATAGAAATTTTTGTCGTTATCATTTTTGGCGTTTCCATGGTTATAATAACGCCATACAGCATATAAGGTCAACTATAAAATATTGCGTTAATTACGACATAGAAGTTAAAACAACATAGGATTTTTTTTAAAAAATGTTATAAATGATGCTCTATCACCAAATCATCATCACGCAATACCAATTTCAAATCTCTATACAAACCCCTCTCATTTCTTCACATTCATGCGTGATAAACCGACATGGATTTGTATACCTTTATCCTATTTTGTTAATAAACCTCTAATAAAAGGAAAATGAGCCAGATTTACATTCTGACAAATCGGCTATGGCAACCTTTGTGTTGTCGGCGTATAATGGCAGAGAGTCGCAGAGAAAAAAATCCTTTCAAGAAGTCCATTGATAGTAGCTAAGTCGCCTACTATCAGCCATCAGGGTTGAACAAAATGTGCACTATAATTCTTATCAGATTTTTATAGTGATGCATAATAACAAAGCTTTCGAACCTATTATTCATAACACAAACTGCACAAACATCCATTGTTATCATGCATATATTAATCAAAGATGAAAGCCGTTTAATTCATTCAAGAACCTATGAAGGTGATGGACACAAAAAAAACAGTTCAAGCAGGCAAAACTCAGAGAGGCTTGAATTCCCCAATCTTGAGCACTGATACGCAGATGTACTGATGCACAAATCTGGTTTGTATAAGCCCCTGAAATATGTCTAGATCTAATGGAAAATCTGTAAGCTATAAATGTTGATCTGCTCAACAGAGTGAAAGAAGTTTTATACAAACAAGACGTAACACATGTATACAATTGTGAAGAGTAAAAAACGACTATTGACGTTATAGAAAAATATGATGTAAATATAACTCTACGTTTAGGTTATCTCCTAAGAAAGTTCACAGGATACTTATAACAGAAGGGATGTCATTTATTGTGGCTTGTAATAATTTTCTGTCAGAGTCATTAAAGGGGTTTTTGGTTGCTTCAAATCTGGCCCTCAGATGTTCTGTTGCAACAGTGTACTTTACTTTAAGAAAGAGTCTCAACAAACAATTAAAGAGAGAAAAAAGTCTACGACATCCTTTCACATCCAAAGACACAATAGGGAATTATTTAAAAGATGGGGTACTTTATGGCCACTCTTTTAAACTCATTCCACACTGCACAAAACAAAAAAAAAAGAAAAGACGAATTGAAATCTAACAAACTTAAAAAAAAATGAACACGCACGCTTTCAGGAAAAGAAGGATGTCTCGAAACCAATCAGGTGGAGACTACGGTTATAGGATAAGCCATGGGATAAGCCGTAGGATAAGCCAATCATTTCCCGCAAGCAGCCTCCTAAGGGTTCGTCCTGTTATGGCTGCTTGGCTTACTCCCCAACCCATGAAATTAATCCAATCCAATTAATCCATGAAGTTTAACATTTCACACCCCGACCACATATTTCAACCTAACGCGAAGGAACAAATCACCTGCTGATATTTGCAAACGCCCATCGTCACCTAATTTATCAGCTCTTCTTCTTCTTCCTTCACTACTCAAGGTCATACCATCCAAACCTACCGGAACTGTCTTTAATTCCTAGATATTCTCCTTGTTGATGATTTCCTCCCGCCACTAGGGTCAAAAAGATTCATCCCACTGATTATAGACAGGACCGCGTTAACTAAACTGCGATAGTTCGTCCATTTGTTCTCCGTCCTAACTACATAAATGGGTTTCCGACCCCTGCCATAGACAGATTGTTTTTGTTTGTTGGCCCTTCAACTACAAAGGTCATTAGAGCCCCGTCCACAGCATAGTTCTTATGCAGAGACTGCACAGACACACTACACTAATGCGACGATTTTTGGGTATTAGCAGCAGTGGCGTCGCTAGGGTTGGCGTCACCCAGTGTGGTGACTCCATGGTGTCACCCCCCCCCCTCTCCCGAAAAAAAGCCGCTTTTTCTGCTTTGGTATCACCCCATTTCTCATGGTACGAGTGGTGTAACCCGGTGCGGCCCGCAACCCCCGCACCCCCTAGTGACGCCACTGATTAGCAGTACCCAATTTTCCCAAGCGGCCACCCATGTCAGTACTAGCTGGGGTTGCGCTGCTTAACTTCAGTGATCAGACGAGAACTGGTGTGTCCAACGCAATTCGCCGCTCCGCCATAGACAGAAAAGGGGTTGAGATGATGATGAGAGACTAATTGGCGAATTTGAGTTGGACACCCTATCTCGATTCACTTCCTCTCTGTTAAAAGATCAGTGTCCTTCAAGGTTGGTCCCCAATCGACAACTACTAACCGTTTTCCCGCCTATGGCAGGGTCGGGCACCTATTCTCTATCCCTGTGGGTCACATGGATGATCTATCGACTGCAGACTTAAGCTGCAACCCCCTATACTTTTTTGGCATGCCGCTTATTTATGGTCGGCCTACTGTTCGTTGGGGGAACTCCACCAACGCCACGGGAGCGAGCTCCTACACCTGGAGCAGATAGAGAGGGTTCTCTTTTGCGTGCAAATGACTTGGTACACCACACGGGAGCGGCTTATTGTGTTGGACACGCCAGTTCTCATCGGATCACTGAAATTAAGCAACGCAATCCCCGCTAGTGCAAACATGGGTAGCCGCTTGGCAAAACTCGGTACCGCTAATACCCAAAAATCGTCACATTTGCGTAGTGTCTGTGCATTCTCTGCATTACAACTATGCAGTGGACGGGGCTCTAATAACCAAAGCTTTATTTCCCATCCGACGAAAGGCTAACGTGGAGCCTCTCTTAGCTGACATCAGCTAACCCACCTCCATTCAGTATCGAACCAAGAACTACTAAAGCAGAAGTCGAGCACGCAACCTCTGCGCCATCAGGGCTAGCACTTATTGCGTTGAACTAAAGAAATTTAAAACGACAAAAAATAGATGGTTAACGGCAAAATTTTTTTAATAATTTACTTTAAATTTTCAATATTAACTACATGGCTTATCCTATTAGGAACTTACTAATGTAGGAGGAGCTATTAAAACCGCATGAAAAACAGCCAAAACACATATGCATTAAAATGATGGGTACTTACAGATGATCCACCCTCCTGGAATGGAAGAAAATATGATGAAATAAATAAAATGTAAAATAAAATTGGCTCGGTAGCTCATACAAATTAAAAAAAAAATGAAATCAACTTAAATGTAATAATCTTTGAAAATGAAAGGACCATTTTAGGTTGCCTGCTTAGTACAATCCATTTATTCAAGCAAGTGTTTAAATAGCAACAAAAGGTTTTAGGAGTTAACGATCCTCAGCACAAAAAAAATTTGATTTTTATTCCTCTAACCTCTCATGTGACGAAAGCATTTTTGATGTGATCATGCAATTATACCTAGAATAATGTGCACATGCATAATAAAGCACACAATGTCTGTCATCAACATATTGGTGTGGGGGAGGAGAGGCCTTTATACTTGCCTAATATTTCAGGACAATAGGTATAATTGAGTCACAATTTACGTCAATATGCAATCCCTGACGAATTTTCCCCTCGATTCACTGATCATTTAAATATTTCATATAAAATAGTCCAAAACCAAAACAAAAATTGCACATTCCATTTACGTAACAATTATGATGATGATGACAACGCCGACTAACTACTAACAATAATAAATAACATCTTAAATCTATCTTACCTGATCAGCTCCTGATGCCGTCACCATTTCTTGTAAGGCTCTCACCGAAAGTGCTTGCTCAATCACGAAGACACAAGTGGACATCTCTGGCGGATAATTCTACAGAAATTTTTAATAGCAAGTTAAATATCAGCACTTAGCCCATATCTATTCACTCTAGTAATGGATGAGCTGCTGATAGGAATAGGGGAATGGGCCCCTCAATGTTTGGTATTTTCAGATGATGTGGGAAGGCTTTATGGGTCCAAAGAGGAAGCACAAAAGGGCCTACAAGACATTAAAACAGCAATGAAAAGGGGGGGGGGTCTTAAAGTAAACATAAAGAAGACAGAGTACCTAGCTTTCAATTTTAGCGGCCAGGGACAAGGGGGTGAGGCTACACCAGCGGTGCAACAGTTTCGTTACTTTGGATCAGTTTTTCAGAGCAATGGGAGATAGGTTCCGACGTGAAGCATAGGATTAATGCAGGATGGCTGAAGTGGAGGCAGGCAAGTGGAATCCTGTGTGACCGCCGAGTCCCAAAAAACTTAAAAGGCAAAGTTTACAGAACGGTCGTTAGGCCTGCTATGCTGTATGGCTCAGAGTGTTGGGCACTAGGAAGAACCACGAAAGGAGAATGCAATTGACTGAGATGCGAATGCTGAGCTATATGACTGGGGGGGGTGTCACGAGTCGACAGAGTACGAAATGTTTACGTTAGAGGTAGCTTAGAGGTGGGAGACATCGCGGAAAAGATGAGGGAGAAGCGGTTGAGATGGTATGGGCATGTGATGTGGTGCAGCGGGACGTGGAGACGTGCGGGGTGAAGAGGGACTTGGTGGGGGATAGGCGAGAGTGGAGGATGAGAACCCGCAGACCCGACCCCGCCGCAGGCGGGAGGAGGGTAAGATGATGATGATATGAAGTTAAATATCATCAACGTCTGTAAGTCTAAAATATTAAAATGACAATGTCTCACCTTGTCAGCAATGTTTTCCAGGTAGCAGTGACGATTTCCAAATCCTTCCGCCGCCAGACAGACTCTTTCTCCAGTGGCCGTACATTGAAGGCCCACCATGTCATCCTGCCATAAAAATTAAATAATAAATTTATAACTTTCACTTGCCTCAAAAAATAAATCTCTGACAGAACGTGAGTAGAACCGACACAATGTCGGCATTCAGTGTCACCTGCATGAGAAACGACCTTTGAACTATCAAAAATATTAAATGAGTGAGTTACAGTGGCATAAATATATTAAGGACCAAGGGGGACGTGCCTCCAGAATTATGCTCATCGGGACCACTCATAGATGGTCCCGGGCTCTAATGACCTTGTAGTTGAAGGGCCCTAAAACACCAACAAACAAACAACAACTGACCCAACCACGCAGCATTGTCTATTAAGACCAGGAATTAAGACCAGAATTATGCTCATGGGGACCATTTATAGATGGCCCTCTCCTGAAATTTGGAATATTGACGCCTTTGGTTAGTTCGCTCTTTCGATACAAGCAAATTGTGTTCGGAAATAATGAAATGGAAGAGAGGATACTTCAACGTCCTAGGTATGTATCTAAATCCCATAACATATCCTTGTTGTTGGTGTTTTAGGGCCCTTCAACTACAAAGGTCATTAGAGCCCCGTCCACAGCATAGTTCTTATGCAGAGACTGCACAGACACTACACTAATGCGACGGCACAACATATCCTCCTTCACCATCTAAGAGGTGGGTGAAAAATAAGTTTGCCACTTCAGTTATCTGTGCACCTGTGCAGCATGGGGCATAACTGACAATCAGGCTAACAACACCTTTATACTTGTCGGCCCTGAAATTTATAGTCTTCAATGCTTGGGGAGCGACTGTATTGCGTTGGACACACCAGTTCTCGTCTGATCACTGAAGTTAAGCAACGCAACCCCAGTTAGTACTAACATTGGTGACCGCTTGGGGAAACTGGGTACTGATAATACCCACAAAAAATCGTGGTAACAGCGTAGTGTCTATGCAGACTCTGCATTAGAACTATGCAGTGGATGGGGCTGTAATGACCGTTGTAGTTAAAGAGCCCTAAAACGCCAACAATCAATTAATAAATTCAATGTTTGGGCGCCTGGATTGGTGACAAACAATTCTCGGCCGAAATCCGGTCTGTGGACTGCATTATGGCATGCAATACCATTAGAATGCTAAATATTGAGCCAGATAAAAGTCATGGCCAGGGACGGATTGGCTATGTGGCAAAAAGCAACTACTATTACTTTCCCCGCCTATGGCAAGGATGGGTACCTATTTTTGTCCTATCCCCCATGGGCCATCTATTGAACGTTCCATTTCGCAGCCGGCTGTCGACTTAAGCTGCAACCCAACTAATCACTGCGCAGTAGAAAGGATGATTTACACGTACAAGTTACACTGTACACACTACAAGAGGCCACGGCTTTACTTCCCATAAGACGGATGGCGCACTCGGGACCCCTTCTCTCTTCTTCTCACCTGAAAGAAGCCAACCCACCTCAATCCAGTATCGAACCGGGAACCACTGACGCAGAAGTCGAGCACGCAACCTCTACGTCATCGAGGCTAATTCTCATTGCATTAAACTAAATTCCAGTTCCCTGAATTCCAATCATCATCACCATGCCCTTATCCCGCCTATGGCAAAGTTGGATCTGCGGGTTCTGTCCCTTCACTCCCGCTGATCACCCACCCGGTTCAATCCATCCCACACACAATCATATCTCTACGTGCAACCTTCTCCCACGTCTGCTTAGGTCTTCTTCTACCTCGGATGCTTCCGATTACCTGGATCTCTTACTGAACCTAACCTGTTCCTCATCCCCTCTTCTCATCACATCCCCATACCCCCTCTGCTCTCGACACCCCACTCATGTGGTGCAGCATTCGCATGTCAGCTACCCTCATTCTACTGTCATGGCTTGTCCGCACTGCCCAACACTGATCCATACAGCACGGCTGGCCTAACCACTACCCGGTAGGATTTCCCCTTAACTTTATTGGGACCCTCCGATCACAAACACGAGCGGCTTATTGAATTGCTTTAATGGGTTGGGGAGTAAGCCAAGCAGCCATAACAGGACGAACCCTTAGGAGGCTGCTCGCAGGAGATGAGGAGGTAGGTGTAAAGGACGTAGGAGGGGGAAAATTTGCAGCACCGAACGTTCTTTACCAACCACCCATGTTGGTATTGACGTGGGCTTGTGCTGCTTAACTTCAGTGATCTCACGAGAACTGGTGGAAGTTAAGCAGCGCAACCCCAGCTAGTACTGACATGGGTGACCGCTTGGGAAAACTGGGTACTGCTAATACCCAAAAATCGTCGCATTAGTGTAGTGTCTGTGCAGTTTCTTCATCAGAACTACACAGTGGACGGGGCTCTAATGACCTTTGTAGTTGAAGGGCCCTAAAACAACAACAAACAATCCGATCACTTCACTTGCTGGTCTCCACTTCATCCACCTTACATTGATCATATGGGACACATCCGATCTATTTCCCCATTGCCCTGGAACATTGGTCCTAGGTACTCGAACTCCTGCAAAGCAACTCCTAACCCTTTTCCCGCCTATGGCAGGGTCAGGTACCCATCTTGTCCCTCTGAATGGACATAAGGCGATATATTGGTCATAGTTTTTGCTGCAGCCGGTTGCCGGCCAAAGCTGTACCCCTACGCTTATTTATCGTCGGTCTAGTGTTCGTTGGGGAATGTTACCGACGCCAGGGGGGGCGAGCTCCTACACCTGGAAATTTTGCCTCATCTACCCGTAAGGTACTTGAACTCCTGCACCTACTGTATTTCATTGCACATTCCTCGTCCTTCCCAATTGAAAGCTATATACCTATACTCTGTCTTCTTCAGACCCCCCCCTCACTTCTCTAATATAGTTTAGGCCCAGTTCCCTTTGTTATTGTTGTTTGTTGGTGTTTAAGGTCCCGTCAACTACAAGGTCATTAGAGACCCGTCCACTGCATAGTTCTAATGCATAGACTGCACAGACACTACAACGATGCGACGATTATTGGGTATTACCAGTACCCAGCTTTCCCGAACGACCACCCATGTCAGTACTAACTGGGCTTGCGTTGTTTAACTTCAGTGATCAGACGAGAACTGGTGTGTCCAACGCAACTCGCCGCTCCCCTTCTCCCTTTTCCCTCACTTCAGACACGCTGCCGAAAAGTGCCGAAAGCCAAATGATAATTCATGACCAGCCAGCCATGACTCAGACTTTTATATTAAATCAGCGTCACAGCAATCACATTATCCTTCATGTGTCATTCAGGGCACATTATCATCTTTTAAACTACTACTACTCATCAATTAATTGCATTCCCCAATTTCAAATCTGTTCCACGTCACTTCTGTTTGAAAAATCACCTTTTAAAACAACACGAGGTGTACATTCGGGTTGCAAACAAGATATGCCTAGACGGCTCATTCGGGCTACATCATCCAAAAAGAATAGCTCGTATATATTTAAAACTCAGTAATAAAGCCACTGGTGCATAGCGACGACAAAAAAAGATTTGTCTGCAGTACGTTCCTCTACCAAAAATAGCCTAAAATAACATTCGTTTCACTTCACTTTTCAGTTTCAATCATTAAATAAGATGCCTTTTCAATGCTCTAAACAGGAAGCGATCAAAAAGAAAAATCCTTAACCTATATTAAAAACTACTATGGTTTAATTATTCAAATACGCTATGCCCTACCCCCTTTAACGACCTAAGATTGGATATGAAATTGACGACTCCTTATTATCACCACTTGCTTTTTCAACTACTAAAACTTCCGAGGAAGGGGGGGGG
>JAAFCE010006156.1:15832182-16094756 GCA_013389805.1 Trigoniulus corallinus
GGGGGGGGGCGAAAAAAACTAAGAAAACCCCCCCTGTAGAATATCTTTTCTTAGCACTGCCGTACAAGGATGGGCAAGAAACTTGACTTGCTGCGTTGAGCTCTTTAAAAGCATGGATATATATTTTTGGTATCTTTGACAGGATACACGGGTTTGTGCTGCAACATTAAGTCCTGTTTCTTTTTTAAATGAGTTTTTACAACAAATTATCGTGACAAACATTTGAAACGGGGCAGGAGAGGCCAAATTATTTCCTTTGCTTTCACCTCACATCATCCCAATGCAAAATAAACTAAAAGAAAAAGAGGGATCATTTTCACAACGTCAACAAAACAACAGCATCACCCCTTTGGCAACTTATATTTTTGGTGGTGGTGGTGGTGGTGATGATGATGATGGTATAATGTGTTGACGCATAACTTTATTATTTCATAGTTGGAATCAAATACCAACCCTGCCCCAGGCGGGAGGAGGGTGAGATGACGATGATGATGATGATGATGAATCAAATACTGTAGTCATTTTGGCTCCCTAGGCGCATTTCTTTCAAGATACACTGCTGCTCTTTAACATCATAATACGCACTCGATTTACATCTGGAATTGCGCAGTTTAAAATACCACTATACAGACAAACCAGCACCATGGTGGAGATAATGGAAACGACGCCTTAAAACCGGCAATTCATTTTAAGAAAAATCCTCTACGTTATCGAATTGTAAAATCATACAACGTTAAACAAACCCACATTAAAAGTTTGGCGCTCCTCGCAGCCATTTTTGTCTCTTAAAATTTATTGCAAACAAAACCCCCCACTTTCAAACCTTGGTTCCTACCACATAATCCTCAAAATAATCCACAACAGGGTAGTATCTCAATGTCTACTTGGACGGCGCCCACGGTGGAACTAGTCTGACAATTTCAAGACAATAAGATGTTCTGGGGCGTGCCGAGGCAGCCGAAAAATAGTGGCCAGGTCGAAAAAGAGGGAAAAGACTTCAGAGTAAACATCTGGAAGACAAGCAAACGTGGCTGAGCTTAATTTCCCGGAGCAACATAATCCTTTTCCAATACATCTCTACTTGCTCCCCATATGTACTCTAGGACGCCTGCGGTCGTCACCAGACAGTTCCTTTCTATTGGTGCCACTATCACTAAATCTCTTGACTCAACAACAATCTCCTGAATCCTAGTATTCCCAGATGCCTTTACACTTTCCGTTACGTTGGTGTTTTAAGGCCCTTCAACTACAACGGTCATCAGAGCCACGCGCGGATTCAGGATGGGGTTTTTGGGGTTGCAACCCCCCCCCCCCTATGCACATATAAACTTATTCACGTAATATATGCGAGCTTTAGCTGAAACCCCCCCCCCCCCTGGCGAAAATCCTAGATCCGCCACTGATTAGAGCCCCGTCCATTTTTTTGTTTGTTTGTTGTTGTTTTAGGGCCCTTCAACTACAAGGTCATTAGACCCCCGTCCACTGTGTAGTTCTGATGCAGAGGGACTGCGCAGACACTACACTAATGCGACGATTTTTGGGTATTAGCAGTACCCAGTTTTCCCAAGCGGCCACCCATGTCAGTACTAGCTGGGGTTGCGTTGCTTAACTTCAGTGATCAGACGAGAACTGGTGTGTCCAACGCAATTCGCCGCTCAGAGCCCCGCCCACTGCGTAGTTCTAATGCAGAGACTGCACAGACACTACTCTGATGTGACGATCTTTGGGCATTAGCGATACACAGTGTTCCCAAGCAACCACCCACGTTAGTACTAGCTGGGATTGCGTTGCTTAACTTCAGTGATCAGACGAGAACTGGTGTTTCCAACGCAATACAGCCGTTCCCAAGACTTTCCTATTAGCCAGTGCCGGCGGAACCATTTCCATGTTTCAACAATTGCAGGTATATTCAGAATAACGGGGAGGGGTGCCTATTTGAGATTTGCAGGCCTGGGCTGAAGACTGTGGCACCGGTCCTGCTGTTAGCCATTTGCCATTAAGCCATAGTTAAAGCAGGTAATTCACAACTCACATTTCTGCAGTTCAGAGCACGGTCGTGGTTGCTGATTTACAGTAACTGTTTAATCGACTAAAAGTAGTAAATCTAGAACCGTAACATGAAAGCAGTATGATCATTAGCTGCAAAAAGTTTCGAAACCAGGTAGTTAAACCGTCAACAAGCTGCACATTACATTATAAGACTACGGAGTTGTTTTGAAGCATATTACAAGTCTGCCCAATTTGTACAACGTCAGTATATGTACTTGTCTCAAACATTTTATGAACTCTACAGCAAGCCATAAAATTTTCAATAATCAACGTTCGCCTAGTCAATAACTACAGTATTTTCATGCCGAAATCTAATTCAGATTTCATTTTTCCATTGCGACCATAACAACGATTAAACGACCTTCAAGGTCATTTACTGTACGTGCAAATTGCGACGACGTCCTAAATACTGTATATTTGCACAGTAATGCAGAAACTGAATATTTTTATACAGTACGTAACCAATAACGAACACAGCAAGACGGCAACAAACGTATTGAATATCAACATCATATCCTTTTCGTATGGGGTCTAACTGTTGCAAGATGTAACCCAGTTTTTAAACTCTTTCTTTTAACAGTTGTTTGTAAAATTATGACCAAGCTACTGTAGCACGACTGCTATATCAGGATATGAGTACCCCAGCATCCTCATCATCACACCCTTATCCCGCCTGTGGCAGCGTCGGGTCTGCGAGTCCACTGAACATGCTCTGACAAGGGGAACCCCAGCCAGGCGTCTGGAACCCGCAGGAATATTGATTGGGTTGTTTGTAGGAGGATGCCGGCCTACCCCAGAATTATCAATTATTAAAATGAAAAGTAGAAGGCATCTGACCTTCGAAGTGGCTGTGCTACGGTCTTAACTGACGTGATTCGTAAAAGATGTGAAAAGAGGTGACCCCGAGGCCTTGCTCATACGCACTCATACTCCCAATTCGGAACAACAAACACGTATTCTTGAGGCAATCGTTTACGACAAGAACCACAAGATCAATGATGGCATGATTCTGTCATTTTAATTACTTTCGTCGAAATCTGCATTTATGGTGATGAGGATGTTGCACCACAAGCTATAATTATTCAGAAATACGCAAATCCTCATCTTCAGATGAAAGTTTCTATAAGCCATTCCAAAATAAGCGAGTAGCACTGTGGGTCCTTATTGCAATCTATGAATATTAAGCTAGCACCAATATTAACAAACATTATAATATCATCTTCAGTAATAGCATTTAAAGATTATAATGCATATCTGTACAGTGTGCATGAAACCTTTTTTTTCTGAATAATAATTATGATTGAAAGTGCAATGGCAGTTTCTAAGAGAAGTCAATGTTCGTTTCGAGTGTTGTCATTAATCGTAGTGTTGAGTACGAGTCACCGGTAAAGGTAAATGTTTGGCCATGAGATTTATAGCTGGCAACAAACAGCTGAACATAAATTAAGGCAGCATGAGAGTAGAATCAGAGTAGAATAAAGAAGTCTGTCTGTTGTTTACAGGTGAAAGACATGTCGTCCACTTATTCTCTTTTTTTGTCGATGGCGAACGGAAGGAATGATTAAATGACGTTTGCTATTCCAATTCGTAATTAGGAAGTGCACGTGCACGATTCCACTGTGCATTCTAAAGAATTATTTTTTAAAAAAAAAAGTTGCTCTAACTGGATTATAAATACACTTGACGTTATTAATATTAAATGGATTTATATTCGTTACATAATAATGTTTTTAAGATATTTGGAATCTGTACAAGTCTAATTGTCATCCAAGCGGTTTGCTTCTCTATCGCCATTCAGGCTTATGAGCCCCCCAGAAAGGTATTCGAATGTCATACATTTCGAAATTATAAAGATGTAACGATCTATGGATTAAAGTAGAGTTTAGTTTAAATTCCTATTGCTATAAATATCGATTTCATTATTTTTTTAGAGTACGAAGCAAGCTGGCGACAAGAGGGAATATATTCGACGGCTAAGAAGGTTGCAAAATATTTACAGTATATGCATATTTCAAAGAAAAAGCTTAGTAGCTTTAAACTCAAAATCTATTCCCAAATGGTCTAGTGACGATTCTGCGAATTTAATAAATCAACGCTTGCGGTCACCTCTTTCACCTACTTGAAATAATACAACTGTACTGCAAAAAAAAATTATCTCAACACGAAACAATAATAGTCACTGTCTGTCTTATTCTTTCAGAATACAAGTACGTAGCCTTGAAAATGCCATGCTATTCTGGACTGTCGGATTTCTGTTCGTGGCAACTAGACCATCTTTAGCCATGTCTAAGTTGTGCTTTCTGGGATACTTAGCAGCTCAATTTCTACATTCCCTCCTCGATCTATTAGCAGTTAATGCTGCTATCCAGAAATTAGTTCTTTCCATGGGTCAAGTCATCAGTGCTTTCACTATGGTAAATGTATTGCTGTACTTCAGTAATGTCTTGAAGTAACTCGAGGTCATAAATATAACTTATTCTCAAAGTATGCCATAATGTTGAAATATTTCAAGTGATGGAGGAAGTTTAAGAGAGACATGCCATGTAAACCAAATACTAAGACTCGTTTATTTTTAATTAATCTTCCTTTTCCTTATATCTGACCCCCCATTATTCCAGTAATAAATGTTTCTCTTTTGAGACTTCTGGGAGAGCTTAACTCACTTTTGTCCAGAAAATGGACTACTAACGTATTGAACGCGATAATCACTTCCAGTAAACCAGGTATCAAAACTATAAAGATACAGCATAGCGTTATTATATTCTCCCACAGTCAACATACAGTATTCATTATGAAATCTTTACGTAACAAATGCCATTTTGTTCATTCTTGTTTGATAACGGTCTCTTTCCTATCAGTAAGCTCCATTCTATCAGAAATTAATCACAGCATCGCCCCTACTACATGGACATTGGCGTACCGGGTGACACTAGGACACATATAAAGGGAATTGCAAGTAAGGGGGAGCGGCAAATTGCGTTAGACGCACCATTTCTCGTCTGATCGCTAAGTTAAGCAATGCAACCTCAGCCAGTACTGATATGGGTAGCTGCTTGGGAAAACTGAGTACCGCTAATACCCAAAAATCGTCACATTAGTGTAGTGTCTGTGCAGTCTCTGCATTAGAACTACGCAGTGGACGGGGTTCTAATGACCTTGTAGTTGGAGGGCCCTAAAACACCAACAAACAACAATACAAGTGAGGGGGCTCCCACCAGGACTCACCGTTTGCAAAAACAAAAGGTACCGGGTGACACCAACCCAAGGTATGCCACTGGTAACTGACGTGCCTAAATTTTAATTCTGATTAACAGAATGGAGCACTGAACCAAATGAGGGCTCACTCGAAAGTCAAAATACAATGACAGTGCAATGGATTTCTCGATACTCGCGTACATTTTGACTACGTCTCGTATTTAGAAATGAAATTTCAAATATTTCATAACCGTACACAGATTAGCATTTCTCTAGTGTGAAATATACATTTTAATGTAACTTTCGTGACAAAATCTTTCCCTAATAATGTAATAATTATAAGGGAATGTTGGCTGACACTGAACAAACCATGAAAATGTATAAAGCTCATTTTTACCCTTGTTAATTTATTAAAAACACACGCAAGTATACGTGTGATGCGAAAGTTCTTCTGTACAAAATTGCGCAAAAGAGATCACTTGAGAGTAATACTAGTAAAGTCCTTCATTTTATTCCCAAGTGCTGTACTAGATGAAAGTCTTGTTTTAACACTGTATACATAACACCATCCAAACATACTATTGCACTCAATATTTATAAATCTTGTAATGAAATTTTTTGAGCTGGGAGGGAAGAAGGCCCAATTATTTAACTTAAAGCGCATCCACATACACACCTTTGGGTAAAAATGTTCAGTTCCTGTAGAAAGTAAAAATAACTTTATTGTTCGTAATAGTCGACACTCTAACTGTATGCCCTCAATAGTTTATTTTTATCTATGTTAAAATGACTTTTCATGATGTTACATTGAGGGGAGTGTAAAGTCATGCTATCTAACCTTATATTATAGCTAATTTTACGGTGTTCAAAATATAAAATGTCCAATTTAAAATTTTTTGAAATGGACGTTGACTTGAACTTACACTCAACATACATATTTTACTCTGCATACAGATCATTGGCCTCACTTTCAATTTGTTTCAGGTGAGAAATTAGAAATATAATTAAGAGTTCCTACAAAGTATTATGCAGCTATAGCAATTAGTAATTATTTACAAGAAATTAAGCTGATTTAGATGGTACAGATGTTAAACATAGCTCTTCCAGGATCTTACAAACGCACAAAAAAAAACAACAACGTGAAAATGGCATTCTCCCAAATAATCTAAAAGCATTGGAATGCTAGTCATTTGGAGGGTGCTTTGTAATACAAACAAGACAAGACTTAAAATTCGTAATAATAGATAGATATATGTTGATGCGACTTAGTTTTAATACTACAAAAGAGAGCCGATCAATATAGGATCCTACTTCCCAATCGCATTAAAAGGAGATTAAATAGGAAGAACATACAGAAAGACGACAAAAGAAAAATTAAATGACGACAGATTTTTACGAGACGGGCAATCAGTGGTTAGTATCATAGGCCTACTTTAAATCACGTCTGGCGCAGTTTAAATTGATTTATGTCCTCATCTCAACTTCAGATCTGGAATAACCAATCAGTATTTCTTTTTTAAAAAAAAACCTCCTACAGTTATCGAAAATTCCTGCGAAAACATTAAGCATCTCTCTGTCTCTCTCTCTCCTAGATTATAAATAGCTGTTTTAACGAAAGCAATACTATAGAGTATAGATGATAAGTAAATAAACAGTAAAAATACTAGGGTGATTATGCGCCATCCTAAAGAATTCATGAGATGTACGTGTTCCGTGAAATTAAATAGCCAAAAAATGAAATCTGCCAGATGCCCAGTTTGCCAACGTGCATATTCAATGTGCATATTTACTTTTGCCGCATTTTGTACAGGGTGACTAAGATTTGGACATTTCTGAGAGAAAAATAAAACATAATTAATCGTACACATCTCCAATTAATGGTCATTAGAAATTAAAAATTTCCAAATGACTTCAGAGAGTAACTTTTTTTTCCATACCGTATATTTTACCTAACTTTACATATTTTAACATTTCGCATCATTTAGTGTCACGCACATGTTGTATATTGGGTAAAACGTAGGTTCGACATGCCCCAAGACTACAATTTATAGCATTTGAAGTACAAAGTGCTAAAAATTTTTACAACTTCTTTTCTATAATAGTCACTACTCTCTTGTCACTTTACACTGCACTCTTTCAAACTCTTGACTTTCAGCATCCGTCAACATCCATGTGATGATAACAAAAAAATCGCAAATTAGTACATTATAAGTTTAGCAAAACTGTAATTTTTTATAAAGTTTTTTTGTTAACAAAAGTGGATTGGATAAAGAAAAATGTTTCATCAAGCTGAGTGTTGAGAATATCTTATTAAATATTTTTTTCTTGCGTGAATGGAATAATTGAGTTCTTTCAAAATTAATTTTAAAGATGACTCACCGTTCGGAGAAATGATACATCATCCTGCTCAGAACTGCCTTCTGAATCCGTCATTTTGATTAACTATCAGGTATTTTCAAAACAGAGTTTCACTATAATGGAAATTACTTCAAAGTACAGAAGATAAATTGAAGTCTACTGCATTCGTAATGCTAAGAAAAAAGTATTCATTGCAGATTTCACGAATCCTAATAATGCTTGTGCATGAAATAATGCTGTGAATAAAAGAACCGAATGAGAAATAGCATCTTGTTGATTAATTAATCAAATAGCATCGTATTGTCACAAGTCGCATTTCAGTCGCAGTACAATACTCGATTTTTTAGCTAGTAAATAGCAATAGACTATCGTATTGCAGCCCAGTAGCACAAACATGGAGAGACAACGGAGTTGGGTTCGTCTAGTCGATATATTCACCGTTCAGACACGAACTGTGAAATGAGACTATCTGTTACTCTGCAACAGCAGAATGGAGCTACCCAAATAAATGTATGGGCGTTTGAGGTGCGCGCCCAAAAATACTCGTTTGAGTACATCACCGCACATGTGTTACAAAGTTAGTTTGGTTATTTGTTTATCAATTACATACCGTACTACATTCTTGAACTGTTTTTTGTTAAAAGTACGATGGCTCCATTAAAAATTGAATTAGAACGTCAGTAAGAATGAAAAAAAGAATGTTGTGACGGTACTTCCTATGGGAGGTCATTCAGGATATGTGAAGTTCTAAATATGAGATAACTTATACATTAATATTTACATATCAATTATATCAACGGTGGTCTAATGTCGCTAAAACATGATTTAATACAATTATTAGCACAAATTAGCACAAAAAGTTTCTAATTTACATCGATAGTCCTATAATCCTTATGCTAATTTAAAATTGTATGGAGCGTCGTGAGCATTTGAATTAGACCGAGCTCTACGCGTCATGAATGTAATTTCGAAGCGTTGGAACTTCCGTTCATCTGAAAGACTAATTACGCGTCCACTGATGTTAATTTTGTGTTTATTTGGTTATTTTTTTTATTTTGTGCCTAACGAGGCCAGAGTTTTATTCTCCATTCAACGAAAGGTGCACGTACTATGGCATACTGTATGTCCGAAAGAAACCAATGGGTACATACTGTACAGAGGATTAAACCTGTCCATCATGATCCCAAGTAACTCGGAATCAATCAGTATACCAGTTTTGTTGCGGCGGACTAGCTTTTTGAGAATAAAATAATAAATAAATGTTTACTAATATCAATGGCTACGATCATTTAATTGATGTACTACGTCTAGTCCAGAGGGCTTTCCATGGCTACGAACGGAGGGTTTAAGGATTTCGATGTCGCGCAAATCTTTAACCTGTCAAAATAATTATTGATTTCACCCGTTAAACCGAATTTTCGTACTCCTTTCTCAATTTGCGTTATATTTGGTTGTTGTTTGTGTTTTAGGGCCCTTCAACTACAAGGTCAATAGAGCCCCGTCCGCAGTACAGTTCTTATGCAGAGACTGCACAGGCACTACACAAATGCGACGAATTTTGGATATTAGCGGTACCCAGTTTTCCCAAGCGGCCACCCATCAGTACTAGCTGGAGTTGTGTTGCTTAATTTCAGTGATTAGACGAGAACTGGTGTGTCCAACACAATTCGCCACTCCCGTTATATTTGGTGGATGCCAAATCCCCTGTTATAGTAAATACATTACTAGGATTAGGCACAATTAGTACGTAGCAGCGAATGTTTTTTGGTAATATTGACCATTTTGAGGGTGTCGCTTCACCTTATATAGCATCTAATTACGTCACAGGTATTATGCCTATGTACTATATCAAATATAGAGCAATTAGGCAGTCACGATCAAAACTATATCTCAAGAACCTCATTAGTGTAGGCATCGTGGTCCGAAATTTATTGGTGAGGGGATTATTGCGTTGGACACACCAGTTCTCGTCTGATCACTGAAGTTAAGCAACGCAATCCCAGCTAGTACTGATATGAGGGGCCGCTTGGAAAACTGGGCACTGCTAATACTCAAAAATCGTCGCATTGGTCTGTAGTGTCTGTGCAGTCTCTGCATAAGAACTATGCTGTAGACGGGACTCTAATGACCTTGTAGTTGAAGGGCCGTAAAACACAAACCAACCGAAATTATTTTATTGCAGGTATACTGGAGTACTGACCAAATAACCCAGTTGCTGGTGTGATTTTTTTTCGAATATTCCAACCGCAATGCAAAGGTTAGTACAGGACAAAGTTAAAGAATGAGTGTTAGGGCAGTAGCGACAGAGCATGGAGGGTAGGGCAGCAAAGAAAACGCTGTGGGTGTAAGGGAACAAACATCAAATAGAGAGGGAGGTTATTTATGATAATACGCGGGAGAGGTCACTTCTCTTTCGGATAAGAGCTAAGTCACTGGAGACGAGACAGAGGATGGCAAAGACACAGGCGGGGGAGGGCTGTGGATTGTGCGGGGATCTAGTGGAGGGTGTCAAACAGGTCATGCTGGTGGCATGTTCAATACTGTATCACTGCAGGAGGGGTTGCGGAACCCCCACACTGGAAGAGGTCCTGAGGGTGGTGGGTGATGAGGTGAAACGACTAGAATGGGTTCGAAGGCCAAAGATGTTGCTGGGGTGCTGTTTGGAGATCTAGACATATGGGTGTAGTGTGAAAAAATCTCACTAGCAAGGTATCCGTCACAAAGGATTACATATTCATGCATACCGGTCAACGTCCTTATGCGACACTATTCCATCACATTTTTAATATCGAGGATAAAATACTGATAGCTTTTTCGCATGAGGCTAGGAAATTAATTTAAGAGATTCATAGAAAACACTATTTATGCACTGGGAGCACTAAACTTAATCTAAATTTGAAAGTAAACGTATTGCGTGACTTGTCCATTACAAATGGCGTAGCGCTGTAGTAGAATGCCTCTTCAGAACAACGTATCAGCTGTGGTTTAGTGTCGTGCTCTGCTTATGTCATGAAAATTATTTAGATGCTACTAACGTAACCGTTTAAATTCTCATTTAACATGTTGTTATTAACGCTATTTAGTGTGTTGTGGATAACATTTACTTCTGCTGAATTCAATGGATTTGAAGAAAATTTATTATTTAAAATGAATTGGCCTGGCTCAAATATATTACCAGCGGTAAGGTTAACCTGACATTACATTTCAAAGTGAAATAAAGCTAAGTTGATTTAAATATTTATAGACGTGTAGCATTTCTAGTTATCCAAAGAATGTTTTTATAATTCTTTCGTTAGACGGATGGACAAAACAGTATTTTGATAATGAGCGCAGAAAACGAAAAATATAAATGCTTTTTACCTGACACATCATCATTTACTGAAGTAAGTCTGACCGGTACCGTCTGACCTATAGAGTTCAATCAAAATTAATTAGTTTCTGTTGCATTTCCCATTTATGGGTTAAATATTATATCAAAATATAAGAATATTATATAATTCTATTCTCAGAGCGAAAAAGAAACTTATACCGGTTTAAGTGCCTTGGAGCTACTGCGTCCACTTATGAAAAAGGATAGTTGTATATATAAGGTATGTGTACAGACGCTTATGGGGCAATAAACCCGGCACTACAGATAAAAAACCAATAATTGTTTATTGTGTATCAGATAGAGCAGTACTGGGCGTATGAATTATGTCATGGAGCACATTTAAAACAATTTCATGAAGAAAAAGGCACTGGAAAGGTATTTTCGTCCCGATCCGTAGTAGGTGAAGTTTGTAAAACATTTATGATTGACATATTAACGATATATAGGAACCAATAGTACAAGAATACTTTCTGGGACGTTTTGATATCAGCAAATTTAACGAAGCGGGTAAAGAATATGTCACAAAAATTCATAATCTATGTTTGATTGTATCAAATCAGTGAGTTGTACCTTTTTTTCTAGTTGAGCAATTTACGAAGACCTCTGTTACAGACAACAAAGTGGTATAGAATTTGGTCAGTGTTTATAAATTTTACTGGCGTTATTATAGTTGTTTTTACTTCTAGGTCAATCATATTAAACTTGATGGACATTACTTCCCCTATGTCACCATAAATATGACTGATGGCACGTTGTGTGATCTTAATGGAAAGCCTAGGAGTACACGAGTTAAATACATTTGTTATCCAGATATGAAGCATCAGATTTACTCGTTAGAAGAAATATCGACATGCGAATATGAAGTTTTGGTGATCACTTATTTATTATGTCAGCATCCAGACTATAAGTATGAAATGCATTCTTGACCTTGCTCACCCACTTGTTTTAAGTAGTTGCAATTATAAAGGACTGCTTAAATTTGTTTCAGCTTAAAAGCACCAATTACAAATGAAATCCGATGTCATTCTATCGCTAATACACCATCACGACCATTAGTATTGGAGGAATTAGAGCAAGAAAGTTTTGACTTAAACCCAAACAACAAAAGATGGGCAAGTACACAACTTTTTAAACAATAATGAAATCAGTTTAAATTTCAAACTAATCTTGGTTCCTGTCTTTTATAAAAGCAAATCACTCAAAAGCAGTTTGAGATTCCAGAGGAGCAAATAACTCTACCGTCTAGTCTTCAAGATAGTATAATTGAGACCACTACTCCATATGATCCGAAACTTGTAAAAGATTTTTTACAAGGAGAGCATTGTTTATATGGGGTAAATATGTAATATATAAATAGTTGAATATATATACATTTTAATATGGTAATTTTTTAGGGTTCTGGTTGGTGGAAGTATGAATTTTGTTATGGAAAGAAAGTAGAACAATATCATCAGGTAAAACCAGGGCAGCCTATGACATCATTCAAAAAGAGAGACAAACTGAAGATACTCATTTCAGGAAACTGACGGAAGCAGAGCAGTGATATTGTTAGGAACTTGGAATAGGCAAAAACATTTACAGTGGTTAAAGAACAACCCAAGCAAAAAACCAAGGCTGACACCAACTAATAGGTTTTTATCTGTACTAATTACATTCATTTTCCTCGTAAACTGACGTCTTTCTTTCGTATTTTAAGAAATATTTTTATAAGATTTATATATGGTGTGAAATCCATTCTTTCCCTAGGCAAGTATCGCATTTTTATAGCAATGGAGATATGTGCGGTGAGACATCTACTCCCAGACATGTTGAAGTACGACTAAAGTAAGATTCAGTTCTATATTTAGTAACAATCTTTTTTTATAACCCCAAAATAAATAATAATTTCCTTTTTTCCAAAACACAGATGCAAAGATTCAACAAACCACCCAAATGCAGTAACTATGGCGTTGTTAGAGCCGGCTGTCTGTGAATACATTTTAGTGGTACAAATTATTCATTATTGAATTTTGAACTATGTTCTACTGCTTTATAAAATATTAATTTTCAAATTTTGATATCTGCAGGTTGAGTCGCCTATTCTGTGTCCACTTTTGCCAAAAGCAGATGAAAATGGACTGATTGAGTTGTTTGATATACAAGATTAAGTATATCATTGGTATTTTTTCTACATTTATTTAATTCAGTGGTAAAGTTCTTTCAAGCTATATGATTCTGGGAAATGAAATGTTGCTTTTGGAAACCGGACCAAATTTCAATTTCGACGTCTGTCACACTTGTGTAAATAGATTCCATTAAAATTTTTATAAGGTAGAACTGTTTCTTTCATTTTCTCTTCTGACTTATGGGCTAAATATAAAATTCAGTACCTCACTAACCCTAGATATTGTAAGAGGGGCACTTTGCCAGATTCTACCCTCTGCCTCTGCAGTAGACATGAAATGAGAATGCCTCCACATTAATATTAGTAACCCACTTAATGCATGCAAGTTCAGGCTCGACTTTGACCTAATATATCCGAACTGGAATTCTGTCAAGTTATTTACCTCGGATGGTAGTTGCCTACCTTTTGAAACTATATTTGGTGACAAACGGTGCTCATAATATGGAGAACGAAATATTTTCACCTTGGTACAACAACTTAAATTCTTAATGAGCGTTGACCAGGCCAACTCGTATTTCAAAGTACTTGACTGGCAGAAACTTGTTTAAAGTCTTTCATATTCTAAAAATATAAATCATTAGAACAGCATTTTAACTTTAAGTTTTATTTTTTGACAGATTAACAACAATATTTAGTATTTTTATCAACTAGACTAAATTATATTTATACAGATTAACATTAAAACCATCAAAATATATTCTTTTATAAAAATACTCCCCAGTTGTGTAAGTACTCAAATGACCAAACACCCAACAGCAGCTAGATACACTATATACAATGCAAAATTAACAAAATGCGATGAGTACGTGGTTAAAACTTTTTTTCCAATTACTCAAATAACTTTTAATGACTTAATTTCTAAAATTATTCTTTACATTGTGTACAAGAAACCTCTAGTGTCCTACATTTATACAAACCAATCGTCAAAATGCCATTTTTCTTCAACACACATCATTTATAAACGTCACAACTATGAAAAATTTACCTTTAAGTCTTTTTATGTTTAAACTGAAGATCTTCGGTGGTGGATTCCATTAAATTCTCAATTGCATCAGTTTCTTTTAAAATACGTTTGTGAAGACAGATTAATAGAGAAAAGGTTGCATAACAACAGGCACATTTTTCAGTAGTAGTTTTATCCTCATGATAGATTAAAACCAGATTTTATCACTGTTTAATGGTAATGACTACGATGGATCCATTGACATTTTAATTGCAACTTCTAGCATCTCTTCTTCTGTCATATTTGACCCTTGGGCAAAAAATACAATAAATTAGCTTCAAATATTTAAAACAAATCGCATTAGATGAAATCCGTTAAAAACTTAGTAAACCCTACCATTCGTAGTTTTAACATCCGCATCTAATCCATTGCTAGATAAAGGTGCATCAACTGAGCTTTTATTCGCCTCCGATTCATTCTCTACTTTTACGGAGGGCGTTTCGCCCTTTGTATCAAAATAAATGAGTCTTTTTTGCCTTAATGTTTCTCGACTAGGTTCTTGTAACGAAGTCACAGAGGAAGATACTTCTGCACAAAATTGAGATGTGGAAGGTGCACTTTCTGTAAAATTTACAAATACTTAAATATCAAAATTTCAAGCATCCTTTTCTTTCTGAAGGTTTACCTTGTAAACTCCGTCGTAACGCTTCCTGCATCACTAATTCATCTTCGATGTTTTCTTGACGTTGTGGTGCAACATTTAAATTCTTATTTTTTGTAGTGCCATCTGAGAGTAACGTTGGTTTAGTCATTTGAGTAACTGTTGAATGCCTTAAAATAGAATCCGCCTCGCATTCTGGTAGTTCTCCCACAACAATAAATATTGAATAACCTAAATAAAAAACAACGGAATGGATTCAGACTTTTATTTCACAATCTAATGATTATTTGCGATACCTTCTTGCTCAAGTTGTGCTAAAAACATCACTAAATATGTATCTGAGATTAGTTCTGGTCCACTTAATAGAGAATTTAAATTGAACCACTGTCGGCCTATTTTTCGAACTGTAAACCAGTGATCTCTGTAATTACAAATAAATGCCACCTGACATCTGAAAAATTTAAAAAAAAAAAAAAACGAGTTAATTTTCAAAACTTTAATGAACTTTTAAGAACTACATAAATACTTGCTCACAGAGGATTTTCTTTAGCTATTATAGCTATTGGATGTTGACTACTAAGTGGTATTAATTCCAGATTCCATACTTTAAGAGCACTTGCAATTACTTGCACAGAAAAATATCCGCTATCATCCATGTTTGTGGAAGGTTGCTAAATTAATGTTTATGATAATATGCGGATATACATAGTTCAGCGATATGAAATAACATTAATAGTATCTACCTGTAAAAATCGTTTGTACTCTTCACTGTGAACACCTCCTTCTGCCATGTGTTGCCGCTCTGCATCATCAAGGCCTTGTGCTAACGATGCTAAATCCACGGCTGTAAAATATTCTCCTTGTAACAGGGCATTTAAGCAATGCTGCGCACAAAGTGAGCCTTCTTGCTAAAAAAAAGAATTAGCATTACTTCTTAGTAGACAGCGATGTCAATTTAATGGTACAGTATAGAAATGACATTTATAAAAAATAAACTTGTAAAGTCATCTTCCTACACAGCATAATGATCCCCATCCCGCCTAATTACAATGGTTGAATGAGTTACAAATATACGTAAGACTTCACAATGTATTAACCATATATGGAAACCACACGAAATGTAACAACGTTCGACAACTTAAAGGTACAGAAATAGGAATTGAATTAAACTGAAAAAAGGGTATTTCCACGAGGTTATTTTAGATATACTGTACTTCATAAAATTTCAAAACTTCCCTCTTGTTATTTTTATAACAAAAATTTGAAACGGATCATTTCAAATACTTCATATACAGGAATTCCACAATTATTCGACTCTGACGTTAAAATTCACTTAGACATCATATTATTATGTCAACTACACCACTGATTCTTTTGAGTACCTTGAAGAATAAACTTTATACTTCACCGGGAAGAAATATTTGAAACATTCGACAATAAATGTTAACTAACGAGAGAAAAATGTAAACTACCTTCTCATGAAAAATCGCCTCCATCGTCTCCAACTGTCAAGTACGGAAGTTGAGTGGCATCACATCTCTCTCGAAAAGTAACAAATTCAAACGGCGTATTGTTTAACTAAAGATTAAAACGTTATTCTTTTATAAGTCGATCTGAAAATTGATATATAACACTCTAGTATTTAATCGATTATTTATTTTCTCAGGGAACATGTCAATAATCCTGGAATGACAAATGAAATGTTCAATAGCAGACAACAGTGTAGCAGACGACGCCTACATTCCATAAATGGTCAATATATTAATGTTAAAAAAAAAGCAAATTGAATACTAATTTAACGACGATAATTTCTATATTTGAGTGAATAAATTATAAACTTACTATATAGTACTGTATTACTAACAAAAAATATATATATATCGCCACCGTGATAGTCGTTTTCTTCGCAGGGCCGTGAAGATGGTGTGATTGGGGCAAAATGTTGGCCTTGGGGCAAACTGTAACCAGTAGGTTTTTAAAATGCGTTATAAAAAGCGAGGAAGATTTAAAAATCGATTCGATGCTTACTGCATGAAATGAGTTCATTTTTCTGTATTATTATGGTACGCTTGAACGCTAACTAAAATGCCCAGACTAGAAGATTTCGAAGTCCTGGAGTGGATCGGAAGTGGATCTTATGGAACATGTAAAAAAATAAGAAAGAAATCTGATGGAAAGGTATATTATATATATTGCTAAATGACATTCGAGCCTTTAATCTCACTTTCGCTAGATGATGCTCTGTGATGAAAGGATTATGGATAAGGTTTGTGAAGTTATATATGCGAGAAGCACTGTTCATTTAAACCTTAGGTCGTTGATTAAAAGTTTCACAATGACACCTCTACCTCAGAAGTTTTGAATTAAAGTTGTATATACGATTTTGTTATATTTTAACTTAACAGATTTATGTTTGGAAAGAAATTAACTATGGAATTATGTCTGATGACGAGAAGACCTATTTAGTTTCCGAAGTCGAGGTACTTCGCAATATGAATCATCCATACATTGTGAAATATTATGGTCATATTTTGGATAAAAGAACCCGCACACTGTATATCATCACGGAATATTGCAAAGAAGGAGATTTACAGTCCCTGATAAAGAAAAATAGGATGAACAGGTATTCAGGATGTTTCTTTCTTTTTAAATCACTTTATGTATTAAGGATGTTTTTACCGTGGTGGCATAAAATGTAACTCTGTCACTAATCCAGGACAACTTTAAAAGAGGACTTTGTTTGGAAAGTTATATGCCAATTGGCCATCGCTTTGCGGGAATGTCATGATCAAACCATTAATGGGCAAATTATACTGCACCGAGATATAAAGCCAGCAAATGTTTTCCTATCTTCCAAAAAAGATGTGAAATTAGGAGATTTCGGTTTTGCAAAAGTCTTGGCACGTTCGTCTGATTATGCTCAAACTTGTGTTGGAACTCCATACTATATGTCTCCGGTAAGTGGATATCTTTAAAGAAACTCTAACAATTTAGTTCTGGGAAAGAAATACTTGTGTGTTTATATTTTAAGGAAATTATATGCAACAAAGCATACAATGATAAATCTGACATTTGGTCCTTTGGATGCTTAATCTATGAGCTCTGCTCTCTCGTACCACCCTTTACTGCATCTAGCATGACTCAACTAGAGAAAAAAATAAAGTTGGGAAAATTTAGCCGGATTCCACCTTCATATTCAGATGAGTTGGATAGTCTTATAAGGAGAATGATCTGCGTATCTGTAAGTAATAAACTTCTTTATAATATATTAAAACATAACTTGTAACCTTGTATGAAAATTAAAACTTCAGACAAGCAAAAGACCATCTGTCGAAATAATCATCAATCTACCAGTTGTCACGGTAAAGTATCATCAACATAATCTACATCATCATATTTCTGATGAAAATGGGAATTACAAAATGGCAGAAAAGGAAAAAAAGCTAGAGGAACGCGAGAAAAAATTAGAAAAGAAAGAAAATAAGTTAAAGTGTAGGTAAGCAGGTTGATTACTTACTTTATGGTTTTTACATATTTAGAGGTTATTCCAATTTTATTTTCATAGACCAAGAAAAGCTACTTGATTTGCGAGAAAAATTGTTACGAGAACAGGGTGAACGGTGAGTCTCGTATCACTGAATTCCTCTTAAGTATGTAAAGAAACTGACTGAAAGATTAATTTAATAGTCTCGACCAATATGAAAGATTATCTAAACATCTCGGGTACCGAGACTGGCGAGCGTTAAAAGGTACGTTGAGTAGTTTTAAAGTTCTTACCTAATTGAGATAGGAAAAATGCGACGAATCTTTCAAACGAATGTGTAAAGTCATGCTCTAGTTTCTTCGTGTAGTTCCTAACCTACTTGTTTTGGACAAAGTTTCACTCTTCTTACAGATCATCTTCGTGAAAATTATTCTTGGGACTATACGACCTTCACGCCATTATCAAAATCAAAGGAACTGTCCACAAAACATGTTCGTTTCAAACTGCAACCAGATCAGCAAAAGAACCAAATAGAAGCTGGTGATAAAGCATCAAAGTCCAGTAAATATGATAAAGAAACGCTATCAAGATCTTCAAAGATCTGTCAATTAAATGATCTGCAATGCGGTATAAAAATGGCCAGCTCCAAAGCATTCAAACTAAGATTAGAAGAAATTGAATCGAGAATGAAAGACGCTCCTTTTTAAATAAGTACACTACAATCTTCATACATCCGGTGAAAATGTTTTTATATGATTCAGTTTTTAACTTTATATAATTTTACAAAGAAAACCATTAAATTTTGTTTTAGCTACAAGAACTTGTGTTTAATATTTCTAACTGAACTAACTTTCTAGGAATAGTGACATTATTAGACTCATGGCCACGGTGGTGGTTCTCCGATGGCACGTGGTCTTCCATATAACTTGCTCTTTCCCCTAAAGGTGCTCATTCGGAGAGTTTCCTTCCTGTCAAGATGACGGCCATAAAAGAAACCAATAATTGGAAGTGATAATCCAAAGATCGTCTTAGGTCCACCTCGGAAAAGAATATCCATTTGGCTAAAATAATAAGACAAATACATCTCATCCTCAATGACCCACCTTGTTAAGTTTTATTGGTGTTTTAGGGCCCTTCAACTACAATGGTCATTAGAGCCCCGTCCACTGCGTAGCTTTAATGCAGTCTGCACAGACACTTCACTTGCCCCAATTTCATTAATTGATTAAACTTTTATATTGCCCTGTTGGGCTACTGCTACTTTTCAGAATATACACACAGAAATTCACAAATACAGGATGCTATACCCCCACCAGGCCTTGCATTTCAATTGCAAAGCATAGGGTATATTGGGATAACTGCAACCATATCGGCTCCCAACATTACGTTTAATATGTAGGATATATCATACCTATTATTTAGTAGTTGACTCCTTATTAGTTAGTTTCGACTGTTTATATTTCTGAGTATGTAAATAGTCTGCTGATATTGCCCAAATTGTAAACGCCGGAATCAAAATAGTAACCTTGTATCGCCAAAGTTGCTTCAATGTTCTCAATGGACGTCCGTCTGACCTTGTTTTTATTGCGTCCATTCAGCTACCCATCTAAACCACAGATTATTCCACTAAATATGATGCTTCAATATACTTTTTTTACAGTAAGACGAACGTCTATCATTAAATAAATCACGCTATTTAAATAATCCTTACTATTGAGTATATGCATACCTTTAATATTATCCTCAAGGCAAACCAGTGTTGCCAGCTAATAACTCCTTTCAATCCCTTAACACCTGAAAGAAATAAAATGTACTAAACTTTTTTACAATTTTTATCGGCCAAATTACACGTCATTAATTTGAACTAGGATATGAGCATTAGTTTAATGCAACATAAAATTTGCGGGTCAAAGAGCCTCCAGAGTTGTCAATATTTGCTCCTCAGTGATTCTTGGGGACAATGTGAGGAATTCAGAATGAAGAACCTGGTCCATAGACCTTAACTTTTTGGACTAGAAGCATCAACCTTTGCTAATTTAATTAAATTATTTATTTCAATATACTTCCAGAAATTAAAAGTATCGCCAGCATGTTTCCACTTTACATATTTCACTGTATATCATTTTACATAGGTTTTGGTAGATATCTATCCTGATAATTCAAACTGTTTGGGCGTGCAATTTTGGATGCCACTATACAGTAAATCATGACTACATAAAAGAAAAAATTACTTTAAATTTATTTCACTTATACAAGTGCAAGGCAACTGCATGTAGTATACAAAAATGAACATCAAATATGTAAATCAATATATTATTCCTTGAAAGTAATGTACAGCATCAAGTGTTATAATGAAATTTTCAATGACTTATATACTATTGATGAAATTGCAGTCCACATTTAAGAACAATCTGCCAAATTTCTATGTAATTAACGTCTGTTTTAAGAAAATAGTAAAATCGATAGTAACGTACGTAACTCATTTAAATTCATAAATTTACTATCAAATTCATGAAGTTCGGGGTTTACTTTATACAAATACAAGAGTATCAAATATTCTCATTTTTTAAGTCCAGCCATCATATTTCCAAGACCAGATGCTCCTTGCAATTGTCTCATCATACTATGCAACCCACTGACACCACCTATAAATATAATAAAAGATTAATTCCCAGGGAAGAATCATTTTTAACAAAGTGAAGATCTAAAAACAATAAAGGAGGTGACAACACAGCTGACGTTCACATTATACTTGCCCATTTGCTGTAAAACTCTGGGGTCCATCATTCTTGCCATTTGCTGATTCAATTTTGACATCTGTACAGAATTTACATTCTTCACCGCATCTCCACCTATTTAAATGAATATTAATTAGTATACGTTATAAGCCGTCATTGTCATCAATAATTACTAATCACGGTCAACAATACCTTTGAATAATCCTTTAATACCGCCCATTTTCTTAACAATTGCTGCAAACTTAGTATACTGCGAAAGAAGTTCTTGAACTTCCTTTGAGGACACACCAGCTCCTCTGCCAACCCTTTGAACTCGACCAGGCTGTTTTGAAAATAATTTAGCACCTTCCATACAATCCAACTCTAAAAAAGGAGGTATGCAAATTAAGATAATCGATGTAAGTAATTACAGATAATAGTTATCAGTTATCTATTTCCAAAATAGGAAGTAGTAATTTAGATTACAATTACCCTGATCATTCATACTATCCATAATCGTCATTAATTTTTTTAGTCTAGCCATTGATTCTTGCTCATTGCCTTTTGTCATAAAGTCTTGACTGAATCCTGGTATCATTCCCTAAGAAGTTATGAGATTCAAAGATAATAGTTTGAAATTAACTAATGTTCTTGTAATGTAACATCATTTACCATTATTTGACTGAAAGGACCCATTTTCATTATATTCTGGAACTGTTCATACATATCACGTAATGTGAATTGACCTAAAAGATAAAGCATTGCTTTATAATCTGTACATATAATAAATAAAGGCTACAGCTATCTTATGAATACCATGCTTAAGCTTTTCAAGTAGTTCCTCATTGTCATCTAGCTTTAGCTCATTTACTTTATCTATAAGTCCTTCAATATCTCCCATACCTAAAAATGTCAATCAGTAAGAAAAAATTCATTAATGGCTACTGCCAATGTTATATAACATTATAACAAAGTATTTCAGTTTTACCTAACAGTTTGCTAACAAATGGTTTCACTTTAAATGGTTCAAAATCATCTATATGTTCACCGCTCCCAATGAAAATAATAGGACTTTCAGTAGCTGCCACCCTTGATGAAGAATTTATATGATGAACATCTTTTCCACGCAACATTATGAGACGCGAATTTAATATCCTCATTAAATACTAAATAAGGCACTTACGCACTTAGAGCACCTCCACCTTTTGCATGACCATCCAATTTAGTAATAATTACAGCACCTACATCAACTTTTTCTTTAAAAGCACGAGCCTAAAGAAATAAAATTCCACTGAATGGGGAAAAGTAATATGTTCACAACCGATGAATACATGGATACTCAAAGTACTTGTGATTCACAAGCTTGTCCGATGGAAGCATCCATAACGAATATGATGTTGTCTGGTCTCTATAATTACAGATTAACATTCTTAGTGAAAGGGTCAACAAATTGTAAAATTTATTTCTAAGTAGCTCACAATGGCATTTGAGACTTGCAACATTTCTTCGAATAGAGAATCTTCTTGTTTGTGTCGCCCACTAGTATCTACAATAATTATTTCAAATCCTTCTTTCTGAAACCTTTCAACACCATCTTGGGCTATCATCACAGGGTCTACCTCTGTATAGCTGACAAAATTTTTTAAATATTAACGACTTCTATAATGATTATATCGAGCTACACTAGACTCTCGACTTCACACATAAGAACAAACAGTTCTAATTTGTTCAGCGTTGGAACTCATGTAACAGGAACCAACTATTGCCTTCAAACCACGTACGAAAGGCAAGGAACTGCCAATCACGGATCTAGTAATAAACATTCCGACTGCAATACAACACTATACCTTCCATAAAATGGTATCCTGGCTTTTGTGGCATTCTGCTTAAGTTGATCGTAGGCTCCTGCACGAAATGTGTCAGCACATACTAAGCAAGTTTTCCAGCCTTTTCTCATATAGTAATAAGCAAGCTATTCATGAGAGAAAATGATATTAAAACCATGGGTGTAAGATAGCATTTAAGATTAATTTGCATGTACTTTGGTGCACGTTGTGGTTTTTCCGCTCCCTTGCAACCCAACGAACATAATAATATTTGGTTTTCCTTTATGTGGCTGCCATGCCTTAACTGCAGGATCAACCAACTGAAATCACATGTCAACACAACGCGTAAGTATTTAACATCAAACATTGGTGTGCTTAAGACTAGCTTTATTTTTTCGTTACCTTTACGAGTTCTTTAAAGACTGCCGACTGAATCATTCTTCGTTTATTCAAACCAGCTGCCATTTCTTCGAAGTCAATAACAGATCTAAAAGACATAAGTCATGAGGATATAAGCATTTCAACTATGGCCGTGTTAAAGAAGAATAACGAAAATCCGGTTAAGTAATACATACCTAACATTTTCTCTAAGCTTCTTGACTAACTTTATATTTACATCTGCTTCTAGCAATGCGGCACATATTTCTTTGAGCATAGCATTTAAAACCTAAAGAATTCATAATTAAGAGTGCATTAAATGAGTTACACTTAAAACGAATGTGCGATACATGCTAACTTGTTCCGTCAAAATTAACATTTGGTTTAGCTTAAAATACTAGCTTAAGGTTCTCCAATACTAAACAAGACCTTAAACACTATCAATTGTTTATTTAAAATGAAACCTATAACGGTGTAATTGGTTATTTTCAAAGGACTAGTTATTCTGTAATGCTGGTAAAGGAGGGTAAAAGCCTCAAGAGACAAGCTGTTTGATACATGATTAACTTTTAAAGCAATATTCTCACCTCTTCATTTATAACTGTCGCATTGCTTAAAGACCGCAACGCAGATGTAATTTTCCTTCCTAAATCTGCTAAAACCATTTTTGTTTCCTAGACGTGAAATTTAATAATATCACAATTAATCAAAAAATAACTACAGCAGAAGGAAATGAACAACGCAAACACATCAGACGTGGAAATAAACTACTACGCCATCTACTAGAATTTTTCTGAACCATATTCAGGTAAATGGCGGTCAATTCGTTTGGTGTTCGGTCGCTTTTAAAAGAATTTCAGCTTTCATTCTTTATTTTTGTTGGAAAATTTGAAATTATTAAGGTAGTGAAATTAAACATTTAATTCTCTTTGTCACTGAATACGTAACTGTAAGATTTCCACTTGTTGACCCAAAGGTTGAATAATACAGGCCGGATTGCCCAGATCCCTGTATAGGCCAAATTGGCCTGGGCCTAGGGTCACCAAGGACCCCGGTGCTATTTAGCTCTAAGCGATATTTTAATCTTAATTTTTGGTCCTGAAACTTTCTTGCATTTTTACATTGATGCATCCATAGTTGAGCGAACCTACCTCCCCCCCCCTCGATGGCGCAGTGGGTAACATGATCAGTAAAGGCGAGTTTCCACACGCCATGATTACTGGCACGAGTTTATTTGCATGTGAATACTGTCAAATTGCACTGGTGCCAGTGTATTGGCGCCACAAATCATTGCGCCAGTAAAGTTCGCTGCTGGTGAACTTTCTAGCACCAGTGCTTAGCTTCCACCTGCACAGCAGGTCTCTTTAGCAGGGATAATACAAAATGGCAACACCAAAAAGGGAATTCCAGAAACACAAGGGATGAAAAAATTAAGAGGACAACAGCAATGTAAGTGACAAAATTTAATATACTCTGAACAATTTTCTTCCCGAATTATTGAGAAGAATACACAGGCATAAATAGAAGACAGGAAATCAGATTCAGGGATATCCCAGAAGAATTACCAGTGCCGTAACGAGGGCGTGGCGAAGAAGGCGCTCGCCACTGGCCCAACTGGGTTTGGGGCGCAAAATGTTTAAGTTTTTTTGTCATTATTGGGTTACGGGGAGGCGCAAGTTAGACACTTGCCACAGGCGCTTCATACCCCCGTTACGGTACTGAGAATTACTCCTACCAAGCCTACATTGGTGATGATTCAGCAGTTGGACCCAAGCAATCCTGCTCCTGAGATGACAGCAATTTATGGGCGACCAGGCCTCTAGACGACAGCTTTGATGAGAAGTCCATCTTTAGGAGCAGTTCAACAAAGATGAAAGAAGAAGCAAAACAAAACCTTCGATCTAGTCTTTTCTTTTGTTCTCATTTTCGGTGCTTGCAGAATTGCAAGCACTTCAAGAAGCTTTTTGACTCCTTACAATTGAAACCTTTGGTTCATTTCAGGGATTGTTTGTTAAAGATGAATTATATGCTTTCCAACAAAGTCTCCAGTTATGACTTCTGTGCCATGGAAAGTTTTAAAGTATTTTAATGTAGCTTATTCTATTGGGTTGTTGTACTATATATGTACATCATCATACCCTTATCCTGCCTGTGGCAGTGTCGGGTGTGGAGGTTCTAGCCCTCCACTCCCGTCTATCTCCCACCAGGTCCTCATGCACCCCACACACCGCCATATCCTTATGGACAACCTGCTCCCACGTCAGCTTCAGTCTCCCCTGCCCTGGGTGCTACTGACCATCTGCATTCCTGGTATGGCCCTAACGAGCTCCTCGTCCTCTCTTCTCATTACATGTCCATACCACCTCAACCTATTCTCCCTCATTTTTTGGCGATGTCCACCACCCCCACGCTACCTCTAATATACTCATTCCTAATTTTATGAGCTTTCGACACGTCACCCATGTACTGCAGCATTCGCATCTCATCCACTTGCATTCTATTGATGTGGGTCTTCCTCACTGCCCAACACTGTGAGCCATATAGCATAGCTGGCCTAACCACTGCCCTGTGGAACTTCCCTTTCAACTTGATTGGGACCCTACTATCACACAGGACTCCGCTTGCCTGTCTCCATTTCAGCCACCCCCATTGATTCTACGGGTCGCATCAGCATGCACGGAATAAAAAACTCAACACATACCTCTTCCTCTGGATCCTTAGATGAGAGGTTTATTATTAATTAATGTAGTTTAATAAGCAAAACAATGTGATTTTATGCATTTATTTATTAATGATTGTTTTCTTTTCTAGAAGTAGTATATAAACATGTACAAAAATGTACTTTGCACTTCAATTTGCAATAGATGGATATGTACGCTATAGTTCTATAAAGAATTGTATTGGGCCCTAATGACCATTGAAGTTGATGGGCCGTAAAACACAAACAAACAAAGAATTGTATGTAAAAAAAAAGGTGCCATTTTCCCTTTACAGATCAGTGATAAAACAAATATTAATTAAATTTCGTTAACAAGCCAGTCGTCCTTTAAGCACAAGTTGCACTTTGAATATTCGTTTCTTGGGAGGGTGTAGAATGCACTTTAACGGTGCATGTTTTCTGCAAATTTATTAATTTTTTATACTTTAGTAATCGCCTCCAGACGTACAAACGTAAAAAAAATTCATTTCTTACCTTCGCTCCAGTTTGTCCACATTGAGTTGGGTCGGCTTCATATGTGAATGTGTAATTAACTCCGTTGACAGTCTAAATATAAATTCGGATAAAACATTAGTTCGAAATCATCGCAGCGAAAACTGAAAAGTCGAAGCCGGAAATTCAAAAGCGAATTTTTTTACAACGTCACATTTTAGAATGTCTGACGTCATAACCATTTCAGAAGCCTTTTAAGAATTTGCGGGCGCATAGTGGGGCCTTTGTATATTAGTTGTGATCAGTTTTCTTCCAGAAGTATACGAATTTCAGCACGTCGATAAATAACCCATATCATCACAATTCTTTAAAATTCACATAAGTCCCACTGTCCTTGGTTGTTATATTAATTAAGAAATGTTAGAGTGAAACAATCCGAGGAATATGAATTTAAAGACCTTGTAAGTCTGTCAGCAACCTCTACCCCTCTGCAGGGAAATTTTATAATTCCTACGTACTGATAACAATGTCAGTTATAAGCGTTTTTTTCTTCTCTCCTGTTAAAATTTGATTTTTTTTACTTAGTGCTTTTTAAAGAAAGGTGACGATATCCAAGCAACCTTCCAGCGAAATTCAACTTTATATGTGAAAGAACGAACCATGCCAATTGTCCTCACCGAGTCACATGGTACAGTATATAATCTGAACATGGACGTAAGTAGCCTAATTTTAATTAATATACTGTACCTGTCTTTTGGCGTCTTTCAGTTGTACTCCTTGTTGGCATACTTCGGATACTTTGACAGCTTCTTCCTTAGCCAGGGCTTCTGCCGCTCGAGTGCCAGCATCATTTAAATCTGCTGGTTGATGGCCACCTAATTGAGCAGCTACTACGGCGAATACTAAGAAAAGGCAAATAATTTTCATACTGGCCATCTTGAGATAGTGTAGAATCTTAATGAAATGTCTTCTTAAAATGAATCAACCACAGTTTAATTCAAGATTATAAGAGAAGAGACGATCGAATCATTTATATACGTTACTGACTGGTAAGCAGAATTGGATAGTTTTCTTGTTTGATGTTGAATTACGTAGGAGGAGTTGGCGAATGTAAACAATACTGACGTAGGATAGCGCATTTCACAAATGGTGACATAATTTCTTTAGAAGAAAAAAAAACCACACTTTTACTGTTCAAATACAGTTTTGCCCTTAGTAACAGACGGCCAAAAACATCCTGAGCTGTAAAAACGGTTAGTGTTCTAATACAAAAGTCAGCCATGAATGTTATTCTCACTGCAAAAAAATGCCATTGAATGTTTTTTTGTTGTAACAGTGAATTGAGATGACTCTCCACAGTAGGTCATAGGTTACCTTTTGCTATTAATATTCTGTATGCGCGCTCAATTTTATTACCTGCTTATTGAATATTCGTGTAAACACTTAGCTTTGTAGTGAAGGCTGAAACGATGAGACCTTGATGCTGTCATGTAACGTCATGAATTTGATTGATTTTTAAATATTTGGTTTCTCAGGAATTGTAGTATTGACTTATTAGTAGTTTTAAAGTATTTATTTTACCTTGAACTCGACGAATTGCAAAGACTGCAACAACGCCTTTAGCCTTATGACAACATTTTAATACTAAACCTATTAAACTTGTTTATTTTCTAAATTTTAGTAAATTTTACAACAGATGATGGATAATGAAACAATTCCTTGAAGATCACTTTCTTCTTGACACGTGCAGCATTACTCTGTGCTAATTAAGGATTACGACGAAAAGTGTACGTACACAATTATAAATTTCCTTTTTTTTTTTTTTTGTTGGTGTTTAAGGTCCCGTCAACTACAAGGTCATTAGAGACCCGTCCACTGCATAGTTCTAGTGCAGAGTCTGCACAGACACTACACTAATGCGACGATTATTGGGTATTAGCAGTACCCAGCTTTTCCGAGCGACCACCCATGTCAGTACTAACTGAGCTTGCGTTGCTTAACTTCAGTGATCAGACGAGAACTGGTGTGTCCAACGTAACTCGCCGCTCCCTATATAAATTTCCTGTACTGTATATCAGAAACCAAACCTAAAACTAATCTTTTGGCGTATTCAAAACATTGATTAAGCAATACTATGCTCTAAGGCTCCACTGGCTACCTTTGAAGATCCTTTATTATTATTGCACATTAAACTCTTTGTTGTGAAGTGAACAGGTACACATTTTATTATGGCAACAAGCGAAACAGAAGGTTAGCAGCTGCAGGAAAACTTCATACAATACTTAGCACCTAACTGTGGGGTTAGTTTGATTTATTTCAGTCTTTAGTCAGTCTGTCTGCCTATGACGCCAGGCAAGCGAGTGCCTAACTTGAGAATTCTCACTGTTATCACGTCTATTTTTCATTTACAGCATGTGTGGGCAAACTGCGGCCAGCAACCAGATTTCGCCTGACCTGCCAGATTATTTAGAAATATGTTCAAGAGCGGCCAGAAATGGTTAATATGAAATTATTTTTAGGGAACCATAGCACAATATTAGAAAATGTTTCATTAAATATCATAATTCCATAGAATAGATGAAATTAATGACATCACCATACCCTTATCCCGAAAAGGTAGGGTCGGCGGGTTCTAGCCCTCCACTCCCGCCTATCTCCCACCAGGTCCTCGTCCACCACACCCTACCATATCCTTACGGACAACCTGTTCCCACGTCTGCTTTGGTCTCCCTGGTACGAGTGCTTCCAACTACCGGCATTCCCGTAATGGACCTAATGAGCTTCTCCGCCCCTCTTCTCATTACGTGTCCATACCACATCAATATACTCTCCTTCATTTTTTCCGCGATGTCCCCCACCCCAGGCTACCTCTAATATACCCATTCCTAATTCTATCAGCTCTCGACATCCCCCCCTTGTATATCTCAACATTCGCATCTTTGCTACTTACCGGTACATTCCGCTTACGTGGGTCTTCCTCACTGCCTAACACGGGTACAACAAATATGATCACTTTTTATTTGAATAATGAAGTTTAAAATAACTATTCTCCTAAAAAAAACTATTCCCCTACATGTCTTTTAAAGTGCATTGTCGTGCCTTCGCTTTTGGTAGCTTCGTGTGCACAGTATATGGCTTTAATGGTTCCTTGAACTTCGGTGCATGTACAGTCACTCAAAATTAATGCCTGCATTGTATAGTATTATGCATGAATAATCCGTCTTAGGTTTTTTGTGCTAACGGTTCCCAAAAAATTATTTCGTTTCCGCATTAGGGAATTTTCCGGTTTAGGGTCTTATTTTAAATAAGAAATTATTCCATTCCGAAATTTATTTTCTGTTTGTCCAGGTTTCTTATTTATACGAGGTCCGGTTTAGACAGGTTTTCTGTACATGGGGAAATAGGGTATATCATTATATCCAGTAAATAGGAGCCTAATCGAAGTTTGATGCACGAGTAGAGAACTGGAATTTGTCGATCACCATTCTGCCATATGTTGGAACAGAGGTATGAAATCTTTAGCAATGCACTGTTTTATCACCATTGTTACCGGTAATTGCCGAGGAGACAAAGATCATTATGCAATATTGTCCTTCGCCTTAAGTCAACAGTGCAGTAAATTACTTCATTAAAGTTAATTAAGTATTGACGTTTATCTGAAACGAGACGATTGATACGTTTCAGTTAATACTGTAATAATATTTAAACTAAATATCATCATCATACCCTTATCCCGCCTGTGGCAGTGTCGGGTCTGCGGGTTCTAGCCCTCCACTCCCGTCTATCTCCCACCAGGTCCACGTCCACCCCACACACTACCGCATCCATGGACAACCTGCTCCCACATCTGCTTCGGTTTCCCCCTTCCCCAGGTGCTTCCAACCACCTGCATTCCTGAAATGGACCTAACGAGCAGCTCCTCCTCCTCTCTTCTTATTACTCCCTCATTTTTTCGGCGATGTCCACCACCCTCAGACTACCTCTAATATAGGCCCTACTAATTCCTAATTCTATCAGCTCTCGACACCCCGCTCATGAACCGCAGCATTCGCATATCGGCTAACTCAGGGGGGAGCACTTAAAAAAAGTGCGCCCCAAATATTTTTAAATATTCAGAATCCCTTAGTATAAAATCTAGCTAGCAATTACAATAGGTCCTCCTCTGCCTCTTAGACAATGTCCCATCTTCAGGGGAGCGGCGAATTGCGTTGGACACACCAGTTGTCGTCTGATCACTGGTTAAGCAGCGCAACCCCAGCTAGTACTGACATGGGTGGCCGCTTGGGAAAACTGGGTACTGCTAATACCCAAAAATCGTCGCATTAGTGTAGGGTCTGTGCAGTCTCTGCATAAGAACTATGCTGTGGACGGGGCTCTAATGACCTTTGTAGTTGAAGGGCCCTAAAACACCAACAAACAAACAAACAACCCATCTTCAGAGGTTTAGGCAACTACAGATTGGACTGCAACTGTTGGACTGGCAGTATAGAAATGGGGTTAGCAATGCAGAAATGCTTCATCAGTTGTGCTCCATTGGATCCACCCCTGGGCTAACAGCATTGTGCTGACGGTGCTCTTCCTCACTGCTCATCACTGATCCATTTAGGATAGCAGGTCTAACCACTGCCCTGTGAAACTTCCCTTTCAACTTGATTGGGACCCTCCTATCACACAGGACTCCGCTTGCCTGTCTCCACTTCAAAATGTATAAACTAAATGTCTTTTTAAACCATTATTGCGTCAAGGTTTTACTTTACCTCTTCACATTTAATGTCGAGAAGGGGTGATGATGACATCAATTCTGGCAAAACTCGTATAATGCAGCGCTGTTAAGATAAAAATGGTCATATTAATATTTATAATTTATGTTATTTTCATTTATTTCAATAGGTAGGTAGCCATTTTCTTACCTTTGAAGAAGAAGAAGAGAAAGAAGTTATATTCGGACAGTTTCTCGGATCTATCGAGATGGTCAAAAAGGACGTAGGATCTCGATTCTCCTGAAATGAAGGTAAAGTCTATAAAATGCGAATTATTATTTTCGGTTCGTTGGTGTTTTAGGGCCCTTCAACTACAAGGTCGTTAGAGCCCGATCCACTGCGTAGTTCCGGGGCCCGCTCTAAGGGGAGGGGGCAATCCGGACAGTTGTCCAGGGCACCATTTTGGCTGTAAGTGTGAGAACAGAGCACTGGTTCATGGGGCGGCAATTTGTCCTTTCGTCCGGGGCGGCATAAGTGCTACAGCAGGCGCTGGTAGTTCTAATGCAGAACCTGCAGAGACACTACACTAATGCGACGGTTTTTGGGTATTAGCGGTACTCAGTTTTCCCAAGCGGCCACCCATGTCAGTACTAGCTGGAATTGCGTTGCCCAACTTCAGTGACCAGACGAGAACTGGTGTGTCCAACGCAATAAGCTGCTCCCATCGAATTATTATACTATATATGACACATAGATGAGCGCCCCGCAGATGAATTGTTTGTTTGTTGGTGTTTCAGGGCCCTTCAACTGCAAGGTCATTAGAGCCCCGTCCACTGTGTAGTTGTGATGCAGAATCTGCACAGACACTACACTAATACGACGATTTTTGGATAGGGCCTACTAGCGGTACCCAGTTTTCCTAAGCGGCCACCCATGTCAGTACTAGCTGGGGTTGCGCTGCTTAAATTCAGTGATCAGACGAGGACTGGTGTGTCCAATGCAATTCGTCGCTCCCCCAGCAGATGGAAATATGAGTCCTACGGTCGGGACGAATACATACGGTCGTGGAAGAGGTGAATATATCAACGCTATCCAAACATGGAACTTCTGGAAAATCTGCCTTGATGTTGTCAGCAAGCTTCCTGATACTCATCATGTAACCGGTGAAGAATCTTTCAATGGACCCGATATTTAATCCATTAGCTGTTAAAATGCAGCATGCCAAAGCACATACGAACAGTTTGAAATGCATTTCGAAGTTAGGTATTATGAAAAGACTTAAAGTAGGATTCTTGGCCCGCAGGAGAACCTTATATATACGTAGTAGTGTGTGGGATTTTGTTATGCAATGTCCCAGAGTGTACTATTGTAGTATAAGGAAAACACAAAATAATATTGTTAATTTTTAATTCTTTTTAAGCCAATGATAGTGGAGATCTGTCTGCAACCGGTGCATTTTTAACTGGGTGTCAAATTTCACTACTCTTTGTAAGGCCAAGTAATTAAAGTAATTTCAGTAAACCCAAGCCCCGATCCAGCTGTTTCTCCACCCTGGTCAATAATTATATTTTCTGCTCTCCCAAATCTGCTGTCCCAATGTCACCCTGTGATTGCATATTGATATGTAATTGTAATATGTATTCATCACTGTCGAAGGGAGCGGCTTATTGCGTTGGACACACCAGTTCTCGTCTGATCACTGAAGTAAAGCAACGCAACCCCTGCTAGCCCTAACATGGGTGGCAGCTTGGGAGAACTGGGTACTGCTAATACCCAAAAATCGTCGTATTAGTGTTATGTCTGCGCAGTCTCTGCACCAAAACTACTGACTGGACGGGGCTCTAATGACCTTGTAGTTGGACGAAACAAAAAAAATACTCACGGACAACACTCTGTTCCACATAGCATAGCTGGCCTATAACCACTGCCCTGTAAAATTTCCTTTTCAACTTGATTGGGGGACCCTCCTGGCATACAGGACTCCGCTTGCCTGTCTCCAACCATCCCCCATTGATTCTCTGGGTAACATCCGAATCTATCTCTCCATTGCTCTGGAATACTGATCCTAAGTACTTTTCCTCTTGCACCTCTGTCACCAGTTCTCCCCAGAGAGTACGTCGCTATTATTTTCCTGTCTTTCCCAATTTTAAGCTAAATACTCTGTTTTCTTCATGTTTATCTTTAATCCTTGCTTTTTTTTTATCGCTGCTGTAATATCGTTTAGAATTATCATTATTCCAAACCTTTTCCCAAAATTATATGTCCCGTTGGAACCAGTAGCATACTGGGGGAATTGGTAGGCAGGCTTCGTGAGGGCAACTTCGTTCACTGACACCAGATGCTTTCCATGTAGAAAAGATTCTTTTATGTGCTGGTGACCAGTGATGCACCGGTCAGGGTGTCAGTTTACTTGGTGGTAATTGTGGTGGGCTCTCGTTGTCTCTGGGCAACCGACATTTTTAAACGCCATCCGCCACTACAAGCAGGGGCGGATCCAGAGGGGGAAGCAATGCAGCAATTGCTCCCCCTCAGTGCCTCAAAGGGGCGCAACTGATGAGGCATTTTTGCATTGCAGTCTCAATTTTCATACTGCCAGTCCAATCTGTTCTTTCGTTGGTGTCTTAGGGCCCTTCAACTACAAAGGTCATTAGAACCCCGTCGACAGCATAGTTCTAATGCAGAGACTACACAGACACTACACCAATGCAACGATTTTTGGGTATTAGCAGTACCCAGTTTTCCCAAGCGGCCACCCATGTCAGTATTAACTGGGGTTGCTCTGCTTAACTTCAGTGATTAGACGAGAACTGGTGTGTCCAACGCAATTCGCCGCTCCCTCAGTCCAATCTGTAGTTGGCTAAACCCCTGAAGATAGGACATTGTCTAAGGGGCAGTAGAGGACCTATTGTAATTGCTTGCTAGAGTTATATTAAAGGATTCTGAATATTTAAAAATATTTGGGCCGCATTTTTTTGAAGTGCTTCCCCTGATTCGCCTCTGGATCCGCCACTGACTACAAGTGGCATCATACACACCACGGCTTTACCTTCCATCCGAAGGAAGGTGCACTTAGGGCCTTTCTCTCTCTATTGGCCGAAAAAGCCAATTGCCTCGGCCGAGATCGAACCAGCAATCACGTACGCATGAACCAAGCGCGTTCCTCTACTGTAGTGTGATGTACAGTTGGATCTCCATGGATATTTAAATAAAAGAAGTTGAATTTTATTTGCAAATGATTTATTATATCTTTTTAACTGTTTTAGTTATTTTCAGACTTCGTAATTCCAGGTGGTGGCTACCTTCGTAAAATTAGTTGAGCTAAATAAAGAAAAGCATACATATAATAAAGAGCAGTTGTGATAGATCGTAAAATAGCTTATAAATTTTACCTTCACATCTTCACATTCTACTCCAAGTAATGGTGAGCTCCAGTTTAGTCCGGGGTAGACTTTAACCACGCAGTATTGCTGTTAAAATTAAATCATTATTAAACTCTTATCTCGCCTATGAAAGGGTAAGGTCTGTCAGTTCCTTCCAACAATGACTTTCCACCTTTAACAGTTTCTCCTCCTTTCTCATCATATTCTTCTCTACTTATCTCAGTAATCAAATTATAGCGCACTTGAGACTCGAACTCATAGTTCGTTCGTTTAATTTGTTGGTGTTTTAGGGCCCTTCAACTACAAGGTCACTAGAGCCCCGTCCACAGTGTAGTTCTTATGCAGAGACTGCACAGACACTACACTAATGCGACGATTTTTGGGTATTAACAGTACCCAGTTTTCCCAAGCGGCCACCCATGTCAGTACTAGCTGGGGTTGTGTTGCTTAACTTCAGTGATCAAACGAGAACTGGTATGTCCAACACAATTCGCCGCTCCCCTCATAGTTCGTTGGTTGGACGCTCTAACCCAATTCTTTTTGTTTCGTTGGTGTTTTCAGGTCCGTCAATTACAAGGTCATTAGAGCCCCGTCCACTGCGTAGTTCTAATGCAGAGACTGCACAGGCAATACCCAGTTTTCCCAAGCAGCCACCCATGTTATTACTAGCTGGCGTTGCGTTGCTAAACTTCACTGATCCTAAGAGAACTGGTGTGTCCAACGCTGTAAGCCGCTCCCCCCTAACCGAAGTTTGTTGGTGTTTAATGTCCCGTCAACTACAAGGTCATTAGAGACCCGTCCACTGCATAGTTCTAATGCATAGACTGTACAGACACTACACTAATGCGACGATTATTGGGTATTAGCAGTACCCAGCTTTCCCGAGCGACCACCCATGTCAGTACTAACTGGGCTTGCGTTGCTTAACTTCAGTGATCAGACGAGAACTGGTGTGTCCAACGCAACTCGCCGCTCCCTGGTTTCGTGCGGACTGAGTGAGAAACCTCCAAGTGCATTTTCTGTCTTGGCTGATGTGGTGTGTATGAGGTCACCTGCACTGAGGAAAAAAAAACAATCGGTAGCTTTGCAAAATTTCCAGCAGAGCGAACTCAGGCCTTGGAGTCTGTGAAAGAGTTTGCATCTCATAGGCCCTAAGGTCCCTTAACTCAAAGTAACTCCTAACCCTTTCCCCGCCTATGGCAGGGCCGGGTACCCATCTTACCCCTGGGAATAGAAACACGGGTGATCCGCAACCGGCTGCTGGCCAAAGATGCAGCTTATTTATCGTCAGTTTACTGTTTGTTGGGATACTCCACCCAGCAACTACACCTGGGAATTTTGCCTCATCTACCCGTTGCGTAGTATAGAAAGTTCTTTGATGTGCAAATGCCATCGTACACCACACGGGACTTCAGTTTTACTTCTCATCCGAAGGAAGGCGCACATGGGGCCTATCTCTCGCCCGAAAGAGGTCAGCCCACCTCGATCCAGTATCGAAGCTGGAACCACTGACGCACTAAGCCGAGCATGCTAACTTCTGCTCTACCGAGGCGGGTTTAACGTACTTTTACTCAAGATCAATCCATCATGTTTTAAATTTAAAATCATCGTCATCATCATACCCTTATCCCACCAGGGTCGGGTCTGCGGGTTCTAGCCTTCCACTCCCGCCTACCTCTCACCAGGCCCACTCCACACACTGCCATATCCTGACGGAAAACCTGCTCTTACGTCTGCTTCTGTCTCCCTCTGCCCCGGTGCTTCCAACCACCTGCATTCCTGAAATGGACCTAACGAACTCCTCCTTAACCCCATTCTGCTTAGTTAATACCAACTAATTTTTTTAGACAGTGTCTGTCACCGGCGCAAGGGGCGAGCTCCTAGTCCTGAAAATGCATATCATGTAGAAACTCTTTTACGTTCATACTACACGGCAGGGATGCGACGTCAAGTTTTTTTGTCACATTACTTCAGGCTAGGCTCCTCTACTGGGGCTCCTCCAACTTTTGATAACTCCATTGCGACTCCATAAGTCAGAATCGATGAGTAAGTAATCACTGAGCTAAGACAGTTTTTTTTATCCAGTTATTTTTTAAAGGCTAGAAAATCAAGCCCAAAATCTATTTTAGTGTTTGGAAATCTAGCAAATGTGACAGATGGATACTTACTGGTACGTAGTCTTCTTCAGTAGGTAGAAAATCACACTTTCGTGGATCAATGGTGACAGTAACAATTGATGGCACCTCGTTTTCCTATTTGAACGAAAACATTGTCCCGATTGACTCCATTTTCTTATTGGCATAATCAATACATATTTTAGGTCTACAGATGTCATGGAAACAACTTGTTTTACTTACTTCTTGAAGTTCACTGTAAATATCAATACCTTCCATGCATGGAACTGACCGAATGGGTAATGATTGGAAGGATCTGCCGAAATCATTAATGTTATTAAAGTAATTTGTAGCAAAAGCACTAAGTTCTCCAACATTTAGTGCATAAGCACCGAAAATGCATGCTGCAAGAGAGCAAATAATAAGTGCAGAATTCATCCTGGTACTAATAGATGAGATATATTAGGGACTAGATTGAAACTTGAATTTCTTTCTCGTACTGAACCTGCAAGTAGATTGTGGCTGTTTGGTGGACTACTTGTTGCTTATATATGCTTAAGATAAAATTGTAGCTTCTGTCCTCAGTGTTGCTTTTCATACTTTTAACTACTAAAATTAATGAAGCAAAATTACATGTCAGACAACGAATTCCTCGACTTAAGTAGTGCTCTATAATCAACATTATTATAATTCTTTTCTTACAGATAATGAATGCCTAACCAATATCTACCACGACTTAAAGCTCACATTGAATTACACTACATTTTTATCACTAAGGGTATCATATAGTTTCTTGTTAGAAGATTTTAATTCGCAATTATTGGAAATATCGAGAGGCTGTTCAGAGGAAATTTTATTTTTAAGGAAATTATTAAACGAATTCTAACCAGCTTCAATTGTGTTCTACATATTTCATTCATATATTGTTATTCAATTATTTTCGGTTTTACGTTATACACAGTACAACTCTTATGTTTAAAGGTGTAATTTAAATATAGTGAGTATATGACCATGTAAAATATTTATTATTACGGTTTAATATTGAATGATATATACAAACTTTTAACAATGATATCAATAGCACGTTGAGTAACACGACAGGAAGTGGGTAGATCATTAAACCAACAATTGGATAACTTTTGAAAGTCACTAATCATTCAAAGTACACGAACATGGTATGTGAGATATTATATATTTGTTATGTACTACCTAAGTCTATTAATCATTCATTTGCTGTTTCATATAAATTAATAATTTCCTTGTCGTAATTCAAAATACACTCATTGCTTATAACTCCTTGGGGGAAGCGGGAAAATCGTTCGATAGTCTAACTGAGCATGCGCAACTATACGTTCTATTATTTTAAGCCTTCTTTGCTAGGCTAGAGCACAAAGATTTATGATAGTGATTGAATTTTTTGAGGCAAATGTTGACAAAAATAACTTTAAGAGTGATGTATAAACACTTAGCTTGAACATTATGTAATTTTTCTTTCTTTTGCAACTACTGTAAGTGTTTTTAGTGTCTTCTCCGAATGGGTTTGTTAGTGTATTGTGAAAAATGACGCTGCAGAAATGTCTTATCGTTGGCGAGTTTCGATGGCTTCTGGCGTTCTATTCGACTTATTTTTCTGCTTAATGTCTGCATCTTCAAATACAGCTTTAGATTCAACTAAAGGTAAAGAGTTTGAAAATCGAGACAAATAATTGTATATTGGTGCCTTTATTAAATATGGGCCTGACAAACCTGTATTCTAACGCAAGTATCATCCTCATTGCTTTTCGTATTTTTGGCAGGTCCAGTAACTGTTCCAATGCCATCATCTCTGCTTCTATAATGATTGTTTAGGCTTTACTTAGGCAGACTGTCAGTGCCGGATTTAGATATTGAGAGGCCCTAGGTTATTTCAATTTTGAGGCCCTTTTCTTAAGTTTTGAAACCCACTAAATGTTGAGGCCCTAGGCTTCAGCCAACATAGCCTAATGGTAAATCCGGCACTGCAGACTGTCGACCAACTACAATTTGCAGGCAAGTCATCACACACGATCAACCGGTACATCATACCGGTAATTGGCCCTGGTCGATGTAGGCTCCTCTGTGAGGTGATCGTAAGAAACCGTCTACCCACGTGTTTGCCGTGCGAAGAGACCCGAATCCCTGGGGAAAGCGGATCCTGTTGGTTGAGGGAGCGCATCCCCTACAACGTCTCTGAGCCGTCCTGCACTGACGGGACGGCTTCGACACGTTGAGGGGTGGGGTTGCTACCATAAGTCTCCAACGCGTCGTTTTGGCCACGGCCTCCAGTGGTAAACGGGTGGTCAGATAAATACCCGGTCTGATGAATTGGCTGGTGGGGCGTTTAGCCCCATAGGGTTACTTTGGGAGATAACATGGTCAGCTCCCAATGCCCAGTGGTCCTGGTACTCGGTAGATAGGGAGATAAACGGGAGTGAAGTGCTAGAACCTGCAGACTCGACCCTGCCACAGGCGGGATAAGGGTATGATGATGATATTAACTCTTACTCCCACATTACAAACATTTTATTGTCCTCATCCCAGCAACAGTCGTCCATTTGAGTTGTCCACCACTCAGAGCGTTATCAATATTCGATGCGTCTCCATGGCAACCTCATAGAATAGTTTTAATCCGACGCCATAGCATGTCCTTCAGCCATTTCCTTCATTTGATTGTTAATGGTATTATTTGGTGGTTCTGTTTAACTATAAATCATCCGGCTTTTTTTTAAAAAATAATTCATTTAACCGTCCACATTAATATCCAGACTGGTAATCTTGATTATTATGTACTCAATATTTTTATGGCTTACATGACCAGATTTTCTGAAGTATAATTCGAAAGGGAAGGGTCAGCTGCAGCAAGAAAGTCATCCTAGTGAAACGAATAAATAGCAGGCTAATGTTAGGTACAGTTGTTTGGCAGGGAGTAGTGCTCCACTTCATCAATACGTATGCTCCGTAGACCCTGTCATCAGTGCGTAGACCCTAAGGTGGGGTGATAGACGGACTTTGATGAGTTGAAGCACTCACTAGATTGTCAGGTAAGGCAGTGTAAAAGGAACGAGCGCTTAGTTATTGGTGGAGACTTTAATGGCCATATAGGCAGGGATATGAGAGATTCAAGGGAGATGGGGTATGGAACAGTTAACATAGAAGGGCAGTCAATTCTTGAGGCAGCAAGAGCACATGGCCTTTCATTGTCAAATACGTGGTTTAGGAAGAGGGACAAGCACCTGATCACACTCCAGTCACCCACCACAAACGTGGTCACAGATCATTTGTTTATGGTCAGAGAGCAACATAGAGCAGAAGTTTGTGATTGCTGGGCACTTCCCAGTGAAGGATAGTAAACTAAGTATGAAGTTTGGTTATTCATGGGCTGCATTCGTTTGCATTGTAACTTATAAAGTTCCGGGTGGGAGAGGAAAAAATAGATTAATAAAAGTGTCAACAATCGAAGCAAGAAATTCGTAGCCATATCGGCAAGAGTATTATGACCAACTTCATAACGGAATCAACAAGAGTGTTAATGAGAAATTTAGATTAATCAGTAAACGATCTAAAGCTAAATGTAGGAATTAAAAACAATCCTGATGAAGGCCGATAATCTTGAAAATACAGACCAGTATGGAGCATTAATTACCAGGTATTCATATAGTACATTTTTATGAGCAAGGATTTTTTTTATAAGCTAACATCTAAAAGAGACTTTAATGTGAAGATATCATTTATTCGGTAACATTTTTTGCTATTTTTCTAGACTGCAATACAACAGCAGTAGATTGTCTTCAGATAGTAGTCATCAGTGGTGCGCTGGCACAGTGTGCGTTGCACACAGGCGCCAAAGACGTCAGGTTAGAAAAAATATTTGCATTTGCTCTAAACACCTATAAAGGGTGCAATTCACAATGATTTCTTTCTAAATTGCATAAATTAGTTTTCTCCAAATTATTAGTGTTACTTTTGTTTGAGTTAAACAAGAGTAGTGTGATAGGTCGCCAAATGAGGTCTTGCACACAGGCGCCAGACATTACTGGCACGCCTCTGGTAGTCATGTAATTATTCCTGTTAATATAAAAGAGACATTATACATATCATCTTCATCATCATCTCACCCTCCTCCCGCCTGAGGCAGGGTCGGGTCTGTGGGTTCTAATCCTCCACTCCCGCCTATTCCCCACCAAGTCCCCCTCCACCCCGCACGCCTCCATGTCCCTTTGCACCACCTGCTCCCACGTCCGCTTTGGTCTTCCTCTACCTCTGGTGCCCCCAACCACCTGCAGTCCCATAATGGACCTAATTAGCTCCTCCCCTCCTCATCACATGCCCATACCACCTCAACCGGTCTCATCTTCTCCGCAATGTCTCCCACCCCCAAGCTATCTCTAATGTAATCGTTTTTAATTCTGTCAGATCGCGACACGCCACTCATGTAGCGCAGCATTCGCATCTCGGCCACCTGCATTTGCCGTTCATGGTTCTTCCTAACTGCCCAACACTGAGCCATACAGCATAGTGGGCCTAACGACGGTTCTGTAAACCTTACCCTTCAACTTTATTGGGACCCGGCGGTCGCACAGGACCCCACTTGCTTGCCTCCACTTCTGCCATCCTGTATTAATTCTATGGGTCACATCAGAATCTAGTTCCCCATTGCTCTGGAAAGACATTATACATCATCATCATACCCTTATCCCGCCTGTGGCAGGGTCGGGTCTGCGGGTTCTAGCCCTCCACTCCCGGCTATCTCCCACCAGGTCCCCGTCCGCCCCACACACCGCCATATCCTTGCGGACAACCTGCTCCCACGTAAACTTCGGTCTCCCCCTGCCCGGGAGCTACCGACCACCTGCATCCCTGGTACGAGGTCCTCTTCGCATCACGTGTCCATACCACCTCAGCCTATTCTCCCTCAATTTTTCGGCGATGTCCACCACCCCCAGGCTACCTCTAACATACTCGTTCCTATTTCTATCAGCTCTCGACACACCACTCATGTACCGCAGCAATCGCATCTCAGCTACTTGCATTCTAAAAGACATTATACATATGCCAAATATAAATTGATATTATATAATTATCTTACCGATTTGCAATTAACATTTAAAAAATTCATTCCATTTTCAGATAGTTGAAATCTTATTGTGCACGCTCTCTGTAAAAATATCATTCAGCAAAAATGGTCATTTCAACAATATCGAGGGTACAACTTTATTAATTCGTCAATAATATACCTTTCCTTGGTTAGAATTATATGGACATTTACTAGCATCTACAGTCAGAGTGAGTAGTTCCAAGTTTAATAAATTCTAATGAAAAATATGTCATCCAATTACCCAAGTTTTGATGAAGATTTTAAACTCGAAAAGTCTCATGTGAAAACTTACCTGGAAATTGGGTGGTCGAATACCTAAGCTTTCTAAGCAAGGTATCTCAATTTCTTCAAGAATTGTAGGCAATTCGCTCATAAGAGTTCCCAAAATACCATTGATGAAATCAGTAGATATATTTAAGTTATTTAAGTCTTGTGCAATATCAATTCCTAACAATGAATTGGGTGTTAGGAGTAAAAGCATTATTACAAATCCGTAGTTCATCCTTTCTTAGCTATATTTTAAACTAAAAATAATAATAATAATTTATTGACTACCTATATATGTTTTTCACCGGATGTCCTTCTCAGGTAATTTTTGTTAACATTATTACAAGTTAACTGAATAACTCATATTAACAAAAGTATAGGTGGCCATTGTTATTTATTGTTGATATAAAATTAAATGACATATCCTCAATTTAACTCAGGACCACGCAGGAGGCACACTTATCCTTGGCTGAACAGTTTCATTCGGCCTGCATGTTGCCAGAGTTCAATTCCAAGTTGCGGTGGACACACCAGTTCTAGTGAAATTACTGAAGTTAAGCAACGCAAACCCAGGTTAGTCACAATATGGGTGGATGGTAGAGAACGTTGGGTGCTGCAAATTTCCCCTACACCTACTTCCCCTCCTCTCCCGCAAGCAGCCTCCTAAGGGTTCGGCCTGATATGACTGCTTGGCTTACTCCCCACCCCATTAGTGTAACGTAGAAACATAGATATGGTGTTGTTTTTTTCTTTTTTTTGAAACACCAATTGATGATGATCCCAAGTAAAACAACTCCTAACCCTTTTCCCGCCTATGGCAGGGTCGGGTACCCATCTTGTCCCTCTGAATGGACATAGGGCGATATATTAGTCATAGTTTTTTCTGCAGCCTGTTGCCGGCCAAAGCTGCACCCCTACGCTTATTTATCGTCGATCTAGTGTTCGTTGAGGAATGCTACCGACGCCAGGGGGCGAGCTCCTACACCTGGAAATTTTGTCTCATCTACCCGTTGCATAGTAGAGAGGGTTCTTTTACGCGCAAGTGCCATCGTACAGCCACATGTGACCTCAGTTTTACTTCTCATCCGAAAGAAGGCACACTCACGGCCTCTCTCGCCCGAAAGAAGCCGACCCACTTCGGTCCAGTATCGAACCTAGAATTACTGGCGCAGTTGCTGAGTGTACTAAGCACTACGCCACCGCGGTGCTAACCATTACGCAAATAATTTCAATAAAAAAAGTAAGTGAAATGTTGCTTTAATAGCTAAAAAAAAGTCTAAACAAAAAGCATATCAAAATCTACAAATGTACAGAAAAAAAAATCAAAATCCTATTAGCAGATAACAAATACTGTTTTAAAATCACTGTTATCAACAGGCGTCGGATAAAATAATGACAGAGCTGCGTTAAATATTAAAAGTATCGTATCTAAAAAATGTTTAGTCCTACCAAGAACTATTTCCATCCGTTTATCGGACGCCTTCGTTGTGCTACGCATTCATTCAGTATTATAAAAAAAACTTTGCAAACTTTCATTAGAAGCTACTTTTACTGAAGAACGTTTGAAATCTTAACTGACTTGTGCAGATGTTGCCATAAGATTCAATCCACAAGTGCCATCTCCTCGATAAACACGGTAATAGCCCTAAAATTCAAATTTATAAATATGGTTATCACAGAAAATGACTCAAAATTATGAACTTTAATTTTTCAATTGATAAAATTACTCCATGACTAATGACATTATTGCAATACGAAGAAGTCCACTGACTACAACTAGGTGAGCGGTGTATTGCGTTGGACAAACCAGTTCTCGTCTGATCACTGAAGTGAAGCAACGCAACCCCTGTTAGTACTGACATGGGTGGCCGCTTGGGAAAACTGGGTACTGCTAATACCCAAAAAAATCGTCGCATCAGTGTAGTTTCTGTGCAGTCTCTGCATAAGAACTATACTGTGGACGGGGCTCCAATGACCTTGTAGTTGAAGGGGCTCCAATGACCTTGTAGTTGAAGGGGCTCCAATGACCTTGTAGTTGAAGGGGCTCCAATGACCTTGTAGTTGAAGGGCCCTAAAACACCAACAAAACAAAAAAAAATACAACTAGGGGGATGGTAAGAAGTTCCGGTCGCCACGTTTGACTTTTATCTCGATATTGTTTGATTGATTTGTTGGTATGTTAAGGCCCTTCAACTACAAAGGTCATTTGACCCTGTCCACTGCGAAGTTCTAATGCGGAGACTGCACAGACACTACGCTTGTTGTTGGTGTATTAGGGCCCTTCAACTACAAGGTCATTAGAGCCCCGTCCACAGTGTAGTTCTGATGCTGATGGGGTTTCTGCATCGATTTTTGGATACTAGCGGTATCCAGTTTTCCCAAGCGGCCACCCATGTCAGTAGAAACTGGGGTTGCATTGCTTAACTTCGGTGATCAGACGAGAACTGGTGGGTTCAACGCAATTTGCCGCTCAAACACTACGCTGATGCGACGATTTTTGGATATTAGCAGTACCCAGTGTTCTCAAGAGGCCATCCATGTTAGTACTAACTTGGGTTGCGTTGCTTAAGTTTAGTGATCAGATTATGACAAACCAACATGTATATATTTTAAATAATAAACATATTATACATACCTGTTCGCCCCAAAACGTTCCCCAACTGTTCTTAACTATCCAATATGGCAGAGGTTTACTTATTAATGGATTATCTGAAAGTACACAATTATTATTATCGCACATTATTATCGTTTAAAAATTCATCGTTTTTTCTCTGGGTAACGTTGGTACGTAGAAATTAAACACAGGGCGGTTTCGGGGAACATACCTGTGTAGGCCATGGGTAAAACCAAGGAGTACAGTATTAGTATAAGGTTCACAGTATCCCTACACATTTTGTAAGAGGTGCCTAAAATGGTTCTCCTATGTCAGTTTCTACACCCTTTAGTCTACTTAAACCCGACGGTATAGGCATCCTGATTCTGCCGTCAGCACTGGCCCGTGAAAAAAAAATGGGTCTTAGTTAAAAGTTATCGTGCATGGCCTCTTCATATAAATGAAAAAAAAATATAAATGTCTGAAATGCCTCTAAGAATTAAAACTCAAGTTATGGCTTTCACAGGGCAATGACATTGTGATTCTTTGGTTCTTTGGTGTTTTAGGGCCCGTCAACTACAAGGTCATTAGAGCCCCATCCACTGCGTAGTTCTAATGCAGAGACTGCACACACATTACATTAATGCGACGATTTTTGGATACTAGCGGTATCCAGTTTTGTCAAGCGGCCACCCATGTCAGTACTAGCTGGAGTTGCGTTGCTTAACTTCAGTGATCAGACGAGAACCGGTGTGTCCAACGCAATACGCCGATCCCAGAATGAAATTGCGGGGAGTAAAGTTACTGGCTTTTGGCAAGAAAAAGAATATTATTCATGGATGACTTCTCCTGGACATGGATCATACAGGGGCCGAGAGTCTTGTACGGTTACACCGTTTGCACTTCTCTTGGGCCAGCTCTTCCTGCCGCAGACAGAAAAAGCTTTAGTAAATGGAATTTCAAGAAGGATCCATTCTCGACATACTCAAATGATGACAGAGGAGATTTCAGGAGATGAATAGTATCAATTAGGACCTTGGAGCCAGAGATAGATCATTGACATTTGCTCAGGACATGACATAAAAACCTTAATGTTAACTCTCCTTGATTGGGGAACTGCCAAACTGCTGCTCTGAGCTTATTTTTTGAAAATACACATGACTGCAGTGTTGTAAGATGTTGAAATGAAGGAATAGTGAAAGATCAAGTGGCAATTTACTAACATTTATCAATTTTTGAAGTGGTGCCATATCCAACGATAAGAACGCCATGGTCTAGACTTTGTGGGCTACACAGAAACCTGAAAGGATGTGAAACTCCACCGAAGTAAAACTGTAAAACATAATGAAGACTTTTATGTATTTTCCCAATGACAAAAGCAGTAGACAAGTACTTGCGAATTTTCTAGTACAGTGAAACCTATCTAATTGGTACACCTGTGGGACCCGGCCAAAGTGTACCCATCAGAGGGGTGTACGTATTGTTTCATAGTGTTTTTTTTTTCAAACTTAACAAAATTCTTAACGTGCACAAATTTAATTTTTACAAACAAACGAATCAATGGTCGTTTGTCTAGAATCAAGCTACCTACATATTTCCCGCCTATGGCAGGGTGGGGTACCCTTCTTGTCCCTCTGAATGGATACAAGGGTGATCTGTTGGACAGTGTTTTTCCGCAGCCGGTTGCAGACCAAAGCTGCAACTCCTATGCTTATTTATTGTCAGTCTACTGTTCTTCGGGATATTCCACCGACGCCAGGGGGCAAGCTCCTACACCTGGAAATTTTGCCTCATCTATCCGTTGCATAGTAGAGAGAGTTCTTTGATGTGTAAATGCCATTGAACACCACACGGGACTTCGGTTTTACTTCTCATCCGAAGGAAGGCACACTCGGGGCATCTCTCTCTCTCGTCTGAAAGAAGGCACCCCACCTCGGTCCAATATCGAACCTAGAACCGCTACCGCAGTTACCAAGCACGCTACCCACTGCGTCACCGAGACGGGATGTACCCATTAGACAAGGCGCAAAATGAGACGCAGGGTGTAGCAGCCCTGCGAAATTCTGCTAGCAGGCAATCACCGCACATCGAATCACAGTTTTCACCATACTTGCATCAAATAACACAAGAGAACTTGTCTGCTTCGCAGCACCGCTTTTTGTTATTGTCACGCCAACTGCACGCAGGAAACTGCGGCATTGGCACTGCGCTCCGCAGGGTCACGTGGCGCAGGCACCGAGTCACGTCACCCTGCGACTTAACATGCACAACTACATACTATCATGTGAGCCACAGAAATTTATAATGAGTCACCCTGCGTCTCATTTTGCAGAGGTGGTTTTCTGAAATGGTGACGTGTATTAGGTGTACCGTTTAGAGGGGTAGTAATCATATGGTAACGCCTATGGGCAAAAAAATCGGTATCTGAAGATTTTGTACCGATATGAGGGGTGTACCCATAGAGAGGTTTTACTGTAATATCAAACACACACCTGCATGGCATTTGCATTTATACCAATTGATATTGGGCCATTCTGTACCAACCACTGTGCCATTTCTGCAAAGCATACAATTTAAGAAAAATAAATGTGAACAAGAGCAATACGGTGTCAAATAATCAAATATCCAAAGTGCCTCGTCAATTCACCATCTTCATTCTGCGATATGTTCACATAACTTTGAATCGTGGCTTTGACTTTAGACTTTGCGAAGTGGCAGCTTTCATCATCTCCTTTATACGGATAATCATTTTCGGTTTCCAGGCCACCTTTTTTTTTTTAAACAAATGAAGACAAAAATAATTATTTATAATTTCAAATTATAAATACGTACACAGAATCAAGCAGGAACATACCTAATTTGATAATCTGTTCATACGCAATCGTCATTTCACCTCCGTTACATCCTTGGTCTATTTTGTCACAATCCACAAGTTCTTTGAAATAATTTTAAAATTACAAATAATTGAAAGGTGCAGTGTCATTTAAAAGCGTAATTTTGCAACAAAGGTGTCAAGGTAGTTCTGAAAGCAAATCTCGCACATGTATGCCATCACCCGTGGCAAGAAATTTTTCTGTTGTTTATTTATTAAGCTTAAAACCCACTTCGTAGCGTACTCTAATATTGCATCAGTGGCAGTGCCGTAACGAGGGCGTGGCGAAGAAGATGCCCGCCACAGGCTTGGGGCACAAAATTTTTAAGTTTTTGTCATTATTGGGTTATGGGGAGGCGCAAGTTAGACACTTGCCACGGGCGCTTCACAGCCCCGTTACGGCTCTGATCAGTGGTTTTAGGTTCGATACCGGATTGGGGGGGGGGGGGTTACCTTCTTTCGGGCGGAAGAGAGAGGTCCCGCTTGCGCCTTCCGTCGGATAGGAAGTAAAGCCATGGCTTCGTGTAGTATACAACGTCATTTGCACGTCAAACAATCCTCTCTACCTAATATGCAACGGGTAATGAGGCAAAATTTCCCAAGTATGGGAGCTAGACCCTTGGCGTTGGTGGAGTGCTCCAACGAACAGTAGGCCGACGATAAATATACAAAGGGGGTGCAGTTTTGGTCTGTAGCCGGCTGCGTAAAAATACCGTTCAACAGATCATGGGTTGATAGTTGCTTTGGTTGTTAGGTTATACTAACGGGGTTGGGGAGTAAGCCAAGCAGCCATAACAGGCTGAACCCTTAAGCCTGCTTCACAACAGCAACGGGAACGCCAACGGAAAACGTGTTTTTTGCAGAGGGGAGGGGCGACGGGTACGTCATGTGGTGGAGGTGCGCTCCTATTGGTCAAACGGCTTACGTTTAACGGGAAAGATGAAATTTTTTCAATTTTCCCGTCCGTTGCGGTTCTCGTTCCCGATGTTATTGTGAAGCGGGCTTTAGGAGGCTGCTGGCAGGAGATGCGGAAGTAGGTGTAGAGGTTATAGGAAAGGGGAATTTTGCAGCACTCAACGTTCTTTACAAACCACCAGTTTGTTAAGTGTATTTCCTTGCAGGGTCGTGAAATAGGTCAGAAAAAAAATGCTGTAAACAACACCAAGAACTTCCTTTAAGAAATAGTTCTTTTATTGAGTTAACGGATATAGGATGAACGCGATACAGAAAATAGACTGAAGGAGTGTGGGAATGTTAACATTTTGTTTCGTTGGTGTTTTAGGGCCCTTGAACTACAATGGTCATTAGAACTCCGTCCACTGCACAGTTTTAATGCAGAGTCTGCACAAACGATACGTTGTTAGGAAGATTTTGGAGTATTAGTACTACCCAGTGTTCCTAAGCGGTCACCCATGCGAGTACTAGCCGGGGTTGCGTTACTTAACTTCAGTGATCAGATGAGAACGGGTGCGTCCAACGGAATATAGCCGCTCCCGCCATGTTGTGAGAAGAAAGGAGGAGGAGCTGGTTAGGCCCACCACGAGGAATTCAAGTTATTTGAGGAGTAGCGGAAAGCCAAAGCAGACATGGGGTTGTTGTTGTTTGTTGGTGTTTTAGGGCCCTTCAACTACAAGGTCATTAAAGCCCCGTCCACAGCATAGTTCTTATGCAGAGACTTGCACAGACGCTACACTAATGCGACGATTTTTGGGTATTAGCAGTACCCAGTTTTCCCAAGCGGCCACCCATGTCAGTACTAGCTGGGATTGCGCTGCTTAACTTCAGTGATCAGACGAAAACTGGTGTGTCCAATGCAATTCGCCACTCCCGCAGACATGGGAGCAGGTTATAAGAGTGGACGAGGACGTTCTCTCTATGTTACATGGGTTGGGGAGTAAGCCAAGCAGCCGTAACAGGCCGAACCCTTAGGAGGCTGCTCGTGGGAGATGTGGAGGTAGGTGTAGAGGATGCAGGAGACGGGAAATTTGCAGCACTCAACGTTCTCTACCAGCCACTTGTGTTGGTACTAACGTGGGTTTGCGTTGCTTAACTTCAGTGATCTCACGGGAACTGGTGTGTGAACGGGAACGTGATGGGAAATAGGCTGGAATGGAGAGCCAGAACTCGCCGACCTGTCCTTATCATAGGCAAGGGTATGATATGGGGAGTAGAGGGGGGGCAATACGATATCTTGTATTGGTCGCTAATGTCATGGGACATCCGGGCTAAGTTTATGAGCTTCATCGCCCAATTACGCTCTTATCAGATCTTGTGAGTCAACTGTGGTTATCACGAATTGCACAACCAGCCATATGGTACTGGTTGATTTGATTTAGTTTTGTTGCTTTTTTTTTTCAGGCGAATCGCAGCGAATAAAATGATTTACTAACAACATGTTGGTATAACAGACTAACTACGGAGTAACCATGGACAATTAACGAAACTCATCACATGGGTGGTCGCTCGGGAAAGCTGGGTACTGCTAATACCCATAATCGTCGCATTAGTGTAGTGTCTGTGCAGTCTATGCATTAGAACTACACAGTGGACGGGTCTCTAATGACCTCGTAGTTGACGGGACCTTAAACTCCAACAAACAAACAAACGAAACTCATCAGGTCGGTTTATTTACTTTCCTCTTGACCTAGCTTCTCTAGTATCACAAGCTCTAAAAGTCAACTTCTGGCATTTGTAATTCCCACCTATTAATTATCAGCCCTGATAGATCAACCCATTACAGTGCTCTCGTTAACTATAAAGGGAATGAATGTTTATTAATTTCAAACCAATAGTTAAATTACCTTGTTCAGACAGGGATAGCAGCTCTTTATTGCGTATAGCCCACTGTCCTTCTACATTGCCCGTTACAGAAAAAGCCCAACAAGAGCCGCACATTCCCTGTTAGGAAACAATAAAGACGGAAGTTACCATTTACTCTATTACGTAATCATGTGAGAGGAAAAACGTACCCACCTGGTTCTTAACAGGTGTGACTGCATTTTGGGTTCTCCAATCAAATGAATCTGGTATGGTAATAGACGAGACTGTATCCTTATTTTGATTTAATTGTGGAATTGCGCTAGGTTTAAATCCTAAGAAGTTACGTCTAAATTCCTTTTCTGGAAACGAAAATGAAGTCATATAAAATGTAATATAACGATGCATTTTTTGTCGTGTTAGTAGAAATGGGACCTACAGTGACCACCCGTCATTTTCTGTTCATCTTTTTGAGTAAAGCAGTAGCTTCAGCCCTTATTTTTGACTGTTTGTGACGCGCTCCCCAAGTTCGCACTCCGAAACTGGAACCAATATTGAAAAAAAGTCTTTTATTTTTAGTTCAATGGTTCTTAACCTACGCACCCTTTCGATCTAATGTCAGAATGCCCTTTCCCCCTCAGAAGTGCAGGATTCACTGAATCTGTCCTGGTTAAGGGAGGCCCAAGGTCGCCATTACTACAGTTGGAGTAGCAACACAAGGCCAATTCCTGAATAACGTGTATCGAACCATAGAATCAGTTTGTTAAAATATTCCCATAAAAATTAATCACCATCATTATATCCTTATCACGCCTATGGCAAGGTCGGGTCTGCGGGTTCTAGCCTTCCACTATCGCCTATGTCCCACCAGGTCCCCGTCCACCCCACACACTACCATATCTTTACGGACAATCTGTTCTCACGTCTGCTTTGGACTCTCCGTACCCCGAGTGCTTTCAACCACTTATATTCCTGTAATGGAATCTAACGAGCTCCTCCCTCCCGGATCCCCATAAAAATTATTAACCTCTTTAATCTTTCGAAAATAAAAATCCTTTTGGGACTTATAAACTCGTCCTTTATTGCATTCAGAAGCGTGGGCACTGTAAGGAATGAGAGATTCCCTAGAGCAAGAAGTCTCAAAACATTCGTGTACATCAGTGGTCTTCAAACTTCGTCGACTCACGGAACCCTTAGAACTATAAGATGTTTTTGGGGGAACCCCATCCCACTTTAGAAAAGTATATCTTGCCGCTGCTAACGAATTTTCATTTTGACTCGCGGAACCTTCAGAGATGTATTGCGGAACCCTGAGGTTCCGCGGAACACAGTTTGAAGACCGCTGGTGTACATGAATAACCCTCCGAGGTTGGGACGTTTTCAAAGTTACTTCACAGCAAATAGTTTTCGATACCCCCAAGAACACGTCCGATTGCAGGTTTGAGACACCTGGCCTAGAGAAACTTAGGAACTTTCTCTACCTGTCAAGTCCGCGAATTGAGTAGCACCATATACGGCCGTTCCACGCTCAAAGTCTTGTAGCATCTTCACAGTTAGCATGTTTTTCCGGAATATTTTAAATCGCTTTTTAAATTCTAAATCCATTTATGAATTGCCGTTAACGACATGAATTACGTTGGATTTAAGCGATTAAAATGCAATTAGATACCTTTTTCGTCTGAATAAGTTTTATTGTATCTATGAACAAATTTCTTGAATAACCCCATGTGACCAATATCATGAGAGCCTCCACCAATACGTCTTCTCTGCTCATTTCAAAGAATTGGGTTTGTAAAAAAAGTTAAAAGCAAATATATCACAAATATAGTCAACATACACATTCATTAACAAGCATGTAACAAACAAGAAGTAATCCAACAGGGAAATAAAACTCTGAACGCTCAACAACAACCACAAAGAAGTAAACCAGACGACAGAAACAATTACAGCGACTATCACAAACATTGCCATATTAAGTGTTTACAGTATTAGTCTCCCTGTTTACTTCTGTTCAAGTTTCCCGTTCTCATTAACTTTTACGTCATCATACAAGGTCATAAATTTTGTATCCTTGGAAATTTAAAGCCAGAACAATGCGATCCTTAAACAACTCAAAATTATCAACACATTGTTACATAATGTGTGGCCCAAATAGACAGCTTCCGGTAACAACGAACGAACGGGCTACTTTATTCCTATTTAATAATTTTAAAAAGACTTTCTGCATTACAACGCAACAAAGTCGATTTAATATGCAGTTAAATTTTAATGCGATAATACGTTGCTAACTTCATGAACATTTATTAAATTATATATGAAAGCAATGCTGGCGTTATCACTTTCGAGTAATTAGGTTTGAAAGCTTACAATTTCACATTCAAGCATTAAATCTTGTCTGTTGCAGCGTAGGTAGGTTCATTAGAAAATCTTCATTGACAAGACAAGAAATTGAGTTTAAAATAATACAGTACAAGCTTCTGTTAGTATTATTATACCTGGGATGGTGTGCAGGTATTGCTCGTAACTTGTTTACTGTTTCTCCAACGTTGCTCCCAGATGTCTATTGTGCAAGTCTGTTGAACATACGCAATTTTAGGCAAAATTACCTTAAAGACTTAACAAAAAAAGATGCAATATTTTTAAATGTTTACTACTTACTCTACGCGTTCCACCAGTATTTGACGAGCATTTTGATGGGTCTACGTCATACGTGATCCTATATTTGACACCAGCTACAACCTTCAAGGAAGAAAGAGTTAATTACCAATGCTACCCAGGCTACTTCATGTATTGCCTCATTTATAAAGGAATAATGATTCAAAGGCATCGGTGCATATCAGGATACATTTTTCTTTCAAGTTTTAGCAGTTCACACTCTGGAACATGCGTTATTTAAAACTTATGCTGCTTGTTATACAAAACCTTTCAAAGTTAATACCTTCTTCACAGATTAGAGTGACGAAGATTCGTTGATAAAAGAACTTTTTCGAAGACATTCTAAGAACGTTAAGACGCCATTAATCGGACGTCTCCGAATGAAGAGGCCAAGTTCCACGTTAAGTTTTAACTTTAACCTATAATATATCCTTAATTAAGAGACCAAATTAATACCTCACTAACCTGACTAGAAGCTTGGGTAGGAGTATATGCTTCAAGACAATCGCCACCATTTTCACCAGCCGCACGAGCCACGGCGAATTGAGAAGCACTTCGAACAAAATTATCGTTTAGGTCTGCATCTGACCAACCTCCCGGCATACTACAATACACGACCTCCAACAAAATGAAAAAAGCGCAGGCTACTGAAATACCTTTCATTTTTAAGAAAACAAAATGACAGACAATTAAGAAACTCAACACTGTCACCAACACAGCTGAATGAAAGTTTTGGAATCACACACACGAGTACTTATAGATGTAGAACAGTGACGACATCGTTGTGAGCGCCGTAAGCAAAGCATGTTTCTATGCGCTAGATAAAGAAGGTCATACACGTAATGTGCGTAATACTGTACGTACTCTTAAAGATTTATTGAAGTAGTTATTTGTTATTATTCATGAAGCCTAAATTCTTTTAAAATGAGCAACTCATTATTTGCGTTGAAACGTGTTGACATTTCTACGCATAATTCAAATATTGCCATTCCAAAGGGCACGACCATAGTTGGTAGAGGTCCATTTTTACAAGTAAGAATTCTGTGTATTACTTTTATCGACTGAGAAGAATTAAACATTGGCGTTACTGGGGTGATTTTTTTTGTAAACAAAACTGTCTCTGCAATATCGGATTTCAAAATCAATTACATTGTATTATCTTAAAGGGGAACCATAATTTAAGACATGACTGAATTCAATATCACGTGACGTCTGGAGTCTTGGTCCTTGTAATTTAAAACTTGATTAGAAAATTAGCATCGTTTACACTATTATTATTATATTTTTTTGTAGTGTGCTGACAAGAAAGTTTCTAGGAATCACGCAGAACTTGAACTTACCAGTGATGGATGTTTGTATATTACTTCCGTGAGTACATCAGTTAGTCCTACTTGAAATTTAATGATTGAATTTAGATGCAGCAAGTGTCTTATAAAAAAGGCCTGTAGTTTGTTACTATAATATTATTATTTGTTGTTGATAGGTTCATGTAAATACATGCTTTCTTGTAGTTGAAGGAAAATGCGGGAAACCACTTGAAAAGCATAAAAAACACAAATTAGAAGTTGGTGACAAGTTTTCGTTATTGTCCGATAGCTTTACGTACGAAGTACTAAGTGTGGCGTCTACGGAAAATAGCAACAAGTGGTATGTGCACATTGTACAACTTTCGTACGGTGTGTTAGAATAATTATTTTTATAATGCTCAATATAATTTCTGTAGTGAAGAAATTAAAAACGTTGAACAAGTGCTAGAATCTGTACCCAAATGTTTGGAAAGAACTTATGTTGCTGAAAACGGCTTGGGTAATTCTTTACATCAGACGTACTCATTTCGCACGTTAAATTCGTAGGCATCAAGTACTGTTAAACCAATAATTCATTTAAAAACAAACTGTTTAGACTCAGGTTCTGAAGAAGGTAGGGAAGTGCAAACCAAAGAGAGTATTACAGATATGGTAATCATTTTCATGTGTCGCCACTACCTCTTCTAGTTAACTGGCATTTACTGACATTTGTTATACTTATTAGGAAGAAGGAGATGAAAACATTTCAACCAAGCGTCGAACTTTACCAAGCTGGTTATTAGCTGCTGCCAGTAGTGATCCAGAGAAAAGCGCAACTAATGTAAAAGGTAGTATGAAAAGGTGATTAAAGGTGTAATTTCACTGAATGAGACTTCATTGTCTGGGAGAGTCGGCCTGTTGTGAATTATGATATGCTACTTTTGAACTTTGACATTTTAACAAGTATGCGAGTATTTTAAAGTAGCAAACCTAACTTTAATAGATGATGTTTTATTCCAGAATAGTGAGTTTCTTATGGTTCATATATGTTAATTATGGAACCCCGTAATTTAATATGACAAATGAAATGGAGGCATTTTTTGTTAGATAGTCATACGTTATATTTGTCATTAATTCTTATGGAGCTCTATGGAAATACTCACTCTGCTTTATTTTTTAAAAATAACTGATGCGTTTTTTCGTTATAGGCCGTAAAAGAAAAAATGATAAAGTTACTGTTAACGATTCTCCTCCAAAGGCTAATCGCAGAAAAGGTAATGCAGATGTCATAGTTAATTAATACCTATTGCCATTTTGAAATGATGTGTGTTACACTGAATTTTTAGACATTTCAAGTGATGAGGATTCAGAAAACGAGGACAGAGCAGCATCTAAAACATTAACAACAAATGATACGAAGGATGAAGGCAGTGTAATTAATCATAATTCGACTCCAGTATGTTTATATATTAAATTAAGAGAATGATATCGTTCTGCGTTGTGTTTGTTAATTCATTTGTCAAATTTTAGGGTGCATCGAGTCTACCAAGACCATCCCAGAAAAACACTGACTCTTCTAATTTGATAAAAGATGTTGAATCTCAAAAGGACAGTAGACGCCCATGTGAATTTGGAAAAAAATGCTATAGGCTAGTAATTGGATCATAAAAAATTACGTTGGTTCAGTGTGGACTATATGATGTGGCCTTTACTCTGGTTTATCCATTTTTACCGCAGGAAGAACCCATTACATTTTAAAGAATGCAGTCACCCGGGGGATGATGATTATCATTCTGATCCATCAGTCGATAATTCAGATGATGATGATGATGATAGACCAGAATGTGAGTTTGGAACTGACTGCTATAGAAAAAATCCCCAACATATCAAGCAGTACAAGCACACTAAACGACCTAAAAGAAAAGCAGCTCGGGAGGCACAAAGTAAGGCGATTGAATGGGGACTTAATTTGTTTTATATACATTAATTCTTCAAACGTGTTAAAAAGAAAATGCGTGTTACTATTTGACGTAGAAAAAGCAAGCACACAAGGAAGAAGTGAAGAGGGTGACGAGTCCTACGATAGTAGTTTCATTGATGATGATGATTCGTTTGATGATTCTAGTTATTCACCAGATGAAGAGGATTTAAAGACCTTACAAACTGAGGCCAAGAAGTTTGTAAGGAATAAAAAGCTTCACAAAACGCCTTAATAATAATCACTTTGATGATTTGTATATCATCTCTGTATTGAATTTGTTTTGTAGAATATGAATTTATATGTATGTTAAAAAGTCTCGAGATTTTATCTAATAATGAACTTTGTAATTAGTGTTTGCACAATTAATTTCTGTGGTTATACACCTGTTGTATTAATATTTCTCACTGTTTTCAAAAGTCCTTACAATTATTTTTGCATATGGAATGCTCTCTGCTTTATTCAGCCTTGTAGGCAGTTACCTGGAGAGCAAAATAGATTTCATTTAGTAATGGATTCAGGTACTTAATGAAGCACCTGTTTATGTACTTTCATGGCGTATTTTTTAACAAGGCAAAGCAACTCCTAACCCTTTCCCGCCTATGGCAGGGTGGGGGTGTAGCCTTGCACAGGTTTTATGTGCTAAAATCTTCCGTCCTCTGAAACTTTCAGCCGATTTATGGAGAACAAACCACAGAGAGAGGGAGAGAAACTGTTACAGGGTGTATTATGAATTCTTATTGTTGGGAATGGCCATTGTGGCGTACTAATGAATAAGTAGTTGGGAGCGGTGAATTGTGTTGGACACACCAGTTCTCGTCCGATTACTGAAGTTAGGCAACGCAACCCCAGCTAGTGCTGACATGGGTGGCCGCTTGGGAAAACTGGGTACTGCTAATACCCAAAAATCGTCGCATTAGTGTAGTGTTTGTGCAGTCTCTGTATAAGAACTAAACTGTGGACGGGGCTCTAAATGACCTTGTAGTTGAAGGGCCCTAAAACACCAACAAACAAACATAAGTTGTTGGTATAAAGTGCATGTAAAGGAGTAAAATATTTTACATGGCCCAGGCTGCCAGCTGTAATAGCTCTCATCTTCTCTCGTTTTCTATTCGGAAATACCACATGTCTGTTTTACGTCTGAGAGCGTATAGTAGCTTTTCAGCACCTGGCATTGTACCTGTAGTGCTTCCGATATACTGTACGTATCTCACTTTTCAAGGAATGAAATACACTTAGCTGTCGTATTACAAATTTGCTTTGAGATTACAGCGAAGTATTTGTTTAAAATGAAACTGACGAGTTCTAAAAATCTGTCGGCTGCTTGAGTATATGATTTATGGCGGAAGTACTAGTTGAGTAAAATGATACTTCCGTGTTTTGTATTCTTGAAGTTTGCGAACTCGTCTCCTGCCAATGAAGGCGCGAGTTTGAGTTAACGTTTGTGTTTTTTTACAGTTTTAGTTCTGAATCAACGGGACTTTTAAGTAAAATCTAATAACTGGAAATTTTAATTCATTTTAGCGATAATAATTTATTTGTTAATGCTGTTCAAATGAATACCAGACGTTCTGTAGATAACACGCCGACGTTTTTAAGCCTAAGATGTTGTTATAAGGTATGTTCAATGTTTTGTGGAATTCATACGTTTTCCATATACTTTTAAACTATTGGATATGGTTAACTTCAATCAGAGAATTAAGTAATAAGGAAGCTTGTGTCATATTGCATTAATTTGTAGTATGACAAGGATCAGAATAACGAATTGTCATTTATTGGACAACTGTCAATTTCGTGTCAGTGGCGGGATTTTGTCGAGGTTTTAATTAATTGAAGTCTATTATTGTTGTCATGACTGCATGTTAAATGACTTATTCTATAGAATTGTTGTTACTTTTTAAATATATGTCATGTCGTTGAATTCAGTGACGGATGACATTTAAGAATTAAACGCATTTTTCGAATAGCAATAATTTAATGAATAGTTGCAAAATTGCAGTGCCTAACTATTTCAGAGTTTTACATTTACTACTATGAATATATTGGTATGTAAGGCGAATATCATTTATATGTAATAAAATGTTGTAAATGTGTTGCTCGATGAAATGCTGGCAAATGGACTAGATATTACTTTAAAGACTTTCAACATTTTAATTTTAATTTGTTAAATTAGTTTTACCTTTATAACCAAATAAGAGTTTCCAGCATCAGTGAATTTCTGTACATTTGTTTCTGAGCAATAATATCGACCCCATATTTCAACTAGCGGATCATCTAATAATTGAGTACTGTATATTTGTTGCATTCTAAACGTGTGACAAATCAAACATTTTCATGCTAGCAGTATAATTGATTGTATTTTTACAGCCTTGTAAAAAAATGTAAGCAGCCTGCTGAGCGACATGAAAGGAGACAAAGGGAAGATAGAAGCTGGTGAAAATAGTGAATCAGCATCTTCTTCGACATCACATGCTCAACGACCTAGGAGAAATATTATGCATAAAAATGCTGTAAGCAGGTTTCAATAATCTTTTTAATTTTATTTACGTGTTTACATTCTGTCTACCGAATAAAATTGTAGTCATCATGCATTATGTATGTAATGTTTTGTGGTGTCCCTGGGCAAGAGTGTTATAGAGTGTTTTTTAAAATAGAATATTACAATTGTATGTTGATAAACATATTTTTGTGATTGTTTTTCATGCTTAATTTAAAAAGAAATTATCGAGTGAGACGCTTTTTAAGAAGGTAGTTTTTGGGGAAGATATCTTGTTAATTCAAATGTAATCCAGTTGAATCTACATTGCACGAAATTCTTTAAGTAAAATGTTTTATTTCTATATCGCACCAGGAATTTCAGAATGGTTTACTATGGACAGAAGAAAAGGATTTGAAAAAAGCGCTGTATGCATCGTTACAAGATACCAAAAAATCGAGGTTATCAGAAAGTGAAGGTGATATAAGTGAACCATTCGGTATGGCTAAAATTCAAAGCATTAAAAAAAGAAAGAATGATGGCTTTCGTAATGGAATTTTTTCAGAAGAAAGTTCAAATTTGAGTCCTAAACGGTATGTAAGGTCTTGTTAGAGTAATTATTATTACTGTTTGATTTGCAACTTGGTCTATAATTGCTTACTAGTGCCAAAGTACATGCCCAACGGAAATTCGCTCAAGGTTCGAATCCCACAAGCCCTTCTGTGACGCCTGTGAAGTTTAAAAGTTCCACTCCGCCAGCCATGGATCTACTTCCATTGAAGAGGCCCAAGACGGAAGATTTTTTAACATTTCTTTGCTTTAGAGGTGATATATATTGGCGTTGACGCTTGCGGTTGACTAATTACTAATACCAAAGTTGTGAATGATTTTGTTATCAGGCACATCAGTTTTGCCACCATCACTGGATTATTTTAATTTAGATAGCAGGCTTGATAGAAGTTGCAACCGGCGGTGCTCTAGTTCTGTAAATGGATCATCATCCATAGAGCGTTTGAAGCCCAACCAGAAATTTACAGGTTTCGAATATATATTTATGGACTTTTTTCCAGTATTTTTAGGGTTTCATTTACGAATTTTCTCCTTTAGGAACTAGTAAAGGTCCTTTAAAATCACGTATAAAGCCACAACCATCTAAACATATAAAAGGGCCCCAAACGTTGAAAAAGACATTTCATAAAGACGACATGTCATCATCTACAGAATCTAGTTTATCTGACACAGATGATGAAATCTGCAAAAGGCCAGAGAAAAATAAGCCTGTTGTAAGCTGTTATGATCGATGTTTTTAATTTTGCATTATCTGTAACATGAGTAACTTGTTAATATTTTTCGTCATCCGATAATTACTAAAATGATGATGACAGTGGATGACATTTAGAGTGATAGTCAAATCTCATGTATAAACATTGCATGCAACGTTCTCGTTTGATTGTTTTATTTAATGTCGTATATTTTGCTAATGATTTCTTTTACGGCTATATTGTAGATTTTTGATATGACAAAGAAAAAGACAATAGACGTCGATGGTTTGATGGATGGTTCAGTTTGGTGTGACAAAGATGTATTGACCCATGAAGGGCCAACTGCCGGGAAACCAAAAGTACGTAGTTCAGTGCAAGCTTTAAAAAATAAATATCGACAGCAACGACTGGCAAAGCAGAAAGAAGCTTTAGTAAAAGCTAAGAAGAGTGATTTGACAACTACAAATAAGAAAGAAATTAAGGCAGCAGACTGCAAAAATGGAACTGCAAAGACGAAGAATATAGAGGATCATTTTAAGAAACAGCCAAAATCGACTGCCGTTAAAAGAAGTGATATTCAGGCTACCTCCACCAAAGATTCTCATAAAGAAGTTATTAAAACTTCAAAGCCAAACTCGAGAGCAACTTTGAGCACCAGTACTACCTCAGTTAAAGTCAAATCTTCTGGTGCAAAATGTTCCTCAAAGAACACAGAAACGTTAAATTCAACGAACGTTTGTAAGCCGGTTACTAGACAGGCTGCAATGCTTCTCCAGGCTGCTAGGCAAAATGAAGAAAAAATTGCCAATTCTAATGTCCCACCTACTAAGGTAGTGAAACCTGAGAAGAAAATGAAAATAAAAGAGGAGTCTGCTCTAGCCTCGCCTCCTCCTCCTCCTGTCTCATTACCACTGCCACCTTCTGCTCCCCCTCCTCCACCATCTACTTCTTCTACGAATGTAATGGATAAACACATACCTTTATTGGCCAGTGAACATTCTTACGTGAAGCGATTACCTGAATCTCCAACGGAAGTTGCTCCTAGACCCAAGCTATTAAGGGGTATGGCCAAGCAGCGCTTGCCGTCTGACTTTTCTTCAGACGACGATGAACCTTTAGCACGAAAACAGAGGGTTCCTCAGAGTACTGCTCTAAAAAAATCGAAGTACGTGAGTGGAGGCGATCAGAAGAACAACGAAAGCGCTAAAATTTGCACTAGCAAGCCAAAAGCTACTTGTAAATATCTGCGGTCTAGTAAAGATTCAACTGTTCCTAAAATGTTAGATGAGCCTAAGACGTCGACAGGCAGGTTAAGCAGAAAGACAATGGAAACGGCAACTGTCTATTTAGAATTACTTGGGCAAAAATACTCTGGTGAAGATGATTATGACGTTCCTGTAAAGAAGAAAAAAATGTTATCTAAAGGAGGTACCAAGAAAAGTCATCTTTTGTTAACTTCTAATAAATTGAAGACAATGCCAGATCTGAGAAGCAACCACAAAAACGCTGTGACGTCTGCTAGCAAGGATAAAGGAAAGCATAATGCATGTGAAGCTGCCTTGGATATTTCATCGTCCTCCACATTAAGCAGCACGACAACAAGTTCTAGTTCTTCGTCACCGTCTGATAATGATAAGGATCGGCATAGTGATAAACCATATGAGAAAAATAAATTAAATACCTGTACATCTCACTACAGTACGCGTACTCCAAATGTTCAAATTCATAGGACTGATGTTATAAAAACCAGAGACTACATGAAAAAGCTATCTGAAGCGCAGTTTAATTTGGAAAAAGCTCAAGGAAAAAAATCCACTTTTCAGAAAGATGGTCAACAAAAACAGACTATAAATCAGAAGAATGCAAAATCCTCCCAACTTGTCTCAAGAAATGTTAAGTCTTTAATGGGAGTATCTGCTAATGAAGGGTCTCTACCATGTCATGAAACCCAAATCACTACACATAGAGCAAAAACAACTTTAAAAGACTCTAGGGTCAAGAATAACCCAGAAAATCGGCAAGATGTGAAAAAGACTTTTGTCCAGGAGTTAGAAAATAGTTCTAAACGAACAAAAACAAAATTGGGTCCAAAAGCCCGTTCTCAAAATTTAAACATTCCATCCATTGATAAAGACACATTGAATGCGTCTGAAAGAAGTAAAAATGTGCCGTTAAAGAAAACCGTATTTAGGAGTCCTTTCAAACCACCCGTAAAAACTACTAAGCTAAATGTGATGATGGGACTTAATGAGACTGCACGGGAAAACAGGCATGGAAAAGCGAAAAAGCAATCTAAACATCGACGTTCCTCTAGCAGCAGCAGTTCATCGTCTTTTAGAGTTCCAGTACCAATCAAACGTGGCCCTGGACGTGTTCCTGCCATTCATGCTTTACGGTGCTATCCGTCGTCCCCATCATCATCTTCCACTTCAAGTTCTGATAGCAGTAGCACCAGCAGCTCGGAATCTTCAGAAGACTATCCCAGTAAACCTGAAAGTACAACCATATCGGTTAGACAGAATGTGACCAGCACCTCCGTTGCAGTGCAAGTTAATCTACTGAACGACATATCTGATCTTGATGACGATTTCTGGGAACCGGGATTTTTGGATACCGATTTGGAAGGGCTGTTTGCGATGGATCGAGTCGTCACTCCAACTCTTTGCAAGAGTTCTTCACCAAGTATATCACTTAATCGATCAGTTTTAGACTTAGACTCCAGTCCAGTCTCTTTCAAATCTCCTAAGTCTGCAGACGCAACACCTATCAAAAAGATGACGCCAACGCCAGAAAAAATTGATCTTTCATCTACTACCACATCCGATAGAGGAAAAGCAAAGCATCCAATTAAGGAAATAAAAAATTCACCTTCAAGTTTGCCAAGTTGTTCTCCTTTACAATTGAAGTAAGTAATATACATTTCATCATCGTTTATTAATCATTTTTTAAGTTCACAGCTTACTGCAATTGATAAAAATGTGCGTGAGATTAGGTTTTTTGGTTTTTTCTTTTGGCAAATGACACCATTAACTACACCAGATGTAGTATGTTAGGTATATTGTATAAAATACAAGTCTTCGAATCGTTAGTGCAATTAGGGCTGCAAGAATTGATCACTCCATTCGTCATCGAAGCAGTGAAAGTTTTTAAGTAAACGATTGTAATTTTTTTTTTTTAAAAAAGTCATTCAATTTGTAGTCACTGAATAAAGCATTATTAAAGGCTTTGTGACTTTATTTTTATAAATGTGAAGGATGAGTTCATTAAGTGTAATGACATCTCTAAATGCATTGCAGGCGTCCGCTACCAAGTGGAAGACGCCAGAAAATTGAAACTTCCGACGATGATTCGAGCGACTTTCAGATACCCCTTCTGACCTCTTCAGGAGTAAAGGATGCACCTGTATTTTATCCCACTACTGAAGAGTTTCAGGACCCATTGCAGTACATTGAAAAAATTCGACCTGTTGCTGAGAAATATGGTGTTTGCAAAATTATTCCACCCGCATCTTTCAAGGTTGATAATCCAGTTTTTTTTAATTGAATTGTATCACTAGTATATTTGTCTTGTTTCTAATGAAAAATGAACTTTAGCCTGAATGTAAAGTGAATGATGAGATGCGCTTTACAGCACATAACCAATACGTGCATAAAATGTTCCATAGGTAGAGTGTCTGTATTTCGTTATTGTAAAATAATTCGTAATTTGAGGGTAGCATTAATGAACTGCTTTCTTCTCTGTTTTTAAGATGGGGCCGTAATACTCAACAAATGACAGTAATTCGAAAAGCTCTAGAAAGTCAAGGAGTTGAATTTGACCAACATCCATTGGTGAGTACCTCTGGAAGATTTTAAATCACCCAAATACTTTGCATTCGCGTTGTTCTTGTTTGAGTAGATTGGCGGAATGGAATTGGACCTTCCGAGATTATATAAAACAGTTCAGCAATATGGAGGACTTAAAGAGGTTATTGAAAAGAAGAAGTGGCAGAAAGTTGGAGATTCAATGAAAATTGCAAAATCCGTAATATGTATTATTTTGTCGTCAGAGGTATTTAATTTGAAAATGTACTTTTTTTAACATTATAAATTTGTTGCTAAAATTAAGGCTCAGGATCGCGTGACAAAACTATATGATGCATACTGTAAATATCTACTGCCATATGATGCATTGTCCAAAGAAGAAAAATTGAAATTAGAGCGGCAGATTTGCAGTGAAAGACAGCGGAAAAAAGGACGATTTGCTGATGTTGAGGAATGTGTCACTAAAGGACGGTCTATGTCGTTGAGTAGTTTCTATCGGATTGCTCGTAACACTTTGGCAATGTGGTCAAAGAACGAACCTAAACCATTAGAAGTTGAGGTGCGTGATGTTTTTATACTTAATATTTCAAAGAATAATTCTTTTCTCGAATTCTGATAATACTTTGCTTGTAAATTTAAAAAAAAATGTTCATTTACTTGAACCAGCCCGTGATATATTCCGTAGGTCTAGCCTGTAAAACACTTTGATACTCATTTGGCCAAAAGGTTTCAGATTTGTTAAGAATATGTGGAAAGAATGGCGATTGCATTTCTGTTGCTGCCTTATGAAAAGGCACATAAAGCTGAAACATAATTGTTGTATTTATATTTTTATAGCAAGAGTATTGGAGTAAAGTCAAAGGAAGACGACACCATGTTTGTGTACATGCTGGAAATGTTGATAGTAGTACATACGGATATGGATTTCCTTGCAATAAAAGCAGCCCGTTTGCTAGGTGTGGTACAATAGCATATCTACTTCATAACTAATGATATTTTAAAAGCATTTAGTTATTCATTATATTCCATTATCTTGTTTCTCTAGGCATCAGTGGAATCTTAAAGTATTGACAAATAATTCAGGATCTGTTCTACGGTGCATGGGTCCAGTGATGGGTAAATGCGACATTTTTATGGGAATTTCTGATTCGTAATACGCATTTTTTAAAATTTATTATACGTGTTTTTTCGAAGGTGTGACTATTCCTACGTTGCATGTGGGTATGCTGTTTACAACTGGTTGTTGGTATAGAGATCCTCATTGTTTGCCATGGATAGAATATCTCCATGCTGGCGCAAGCAAAATTTGGTATTTAGTTTAAATGAATAAGATACTAACAAAAGTTATTGTTAATTTTGATTTTATATATGCATTTCTTATAAGGTATGGCATTCCTGCAAATCAAAGTTGTAGGTTTCGTGAGGCGATGGCCAAAATTGTGCCTGACTTTTGTGGCGACACTCCAATATGGTTGCCATCGGATACTGCAATGGTACAGAAATATTTTATACAGTTGAGCTTAATTATTGTGATTTCTGTACATAGTTATAATCTTTTGTTTTCATGTGGAAATTATTTCTAATACTTAGGTGCCACCGAATTTGCTTGTTGAAAATGGCGTTTCTCTGTGTAGACTGGTGCAAAATAGTGGGCAGTTTGTTGTTGTTTTTCCACGTGCCTTTACATCCACAATATGTTGTGGCTACACTGTGTCAGAATCTGTTTATTTCGCTGGTGCTGACTGGCTTGAAATTGCTCCAATAGCTTTCAAGGTTACTGTTTTTACTATTATCATCTGATTATGACTTAATGGTGCTTATTGGCAAAATGCTTTTTTGTGATTTCGCAGGAAATTGCAGATAGCTGTGAACCAGCTGTATTCTCTTTGCAGCGATTGATTATTAGCATTGCTAATGACAGTAGAGTGAGTGTTGAAGTTCTTCAGCAAATTTTACCTTTACTCAAGGAACTAAGGTACCTGACTAATTAATATGGGCATGATATCTGTTTTAAATTGCAATTTTTGTAAAATATTTTGATCTTTTTTGAAAGAGATAATGAGCTGTCATTAAGAAAGCAATTGTATGGTTTGGGCCTGAAGAAATCGGAGCATATTTCAGCAACAGAAATGAAAGATTCAAAAAAGCGGTGGGCTAAAAGTTTTGACGAAGAAAGAGAGTGCGACGTTTGTCGGGCAAATTGCTCCATATCGATGGTAATGGGATGTGATAAATTATTTCTTAATAATATGGTTAAATTCTTTTAACTCAGCATCTTCGATATATATAGGTAGTAAACTCTTCAGATGATGTAGTTTATTGTTTATTTCATGGAGTGGAATATTTGCAAAAGAAAAGAAAGGAAGCAAAATTTTTCAAATTATTGTATAAGTATGATCAAGTAAGTAATTCTAAGTTATTTCAAGTCACTAGTTTTTCACTTTCGGTCCACACACATTATTTCATACCCCAAAGTGTTGTCCCTGTTACGTGGTTATTAATTCAGTTGACGACTTTGAACTGCCGTAAATAATTATTTTGATTAATTGTTGCATATTACATCACATTTTGACATTAGGCTGAACTAAATGAGTTGGTGCAGAAAGCAGTGGAACAAATAGATCAAATAGACGCCTGTAGCAGCTCCAACAAGAAAAAGGTTGTAAGAAAAACTGTTAAAAAGACGACGTAATAATAATTATTTTTGTAAATAGATTTACAGCCCGTTGCATGTAAATGTATGTAGATGGATCTTAACAGTAAGTTAGTTTGATATTATTATTTTTTAAGAATATCACTTTGGTTACATCCTTTTAATGCTGTATGCTATTGTAATTATTATTTATTACCATACAATCATTTGCCATTACAAAAATGGAAAATATATTTTGTCAACATTTCGGTACTGTGATTTGGACTTCAAATATCAAACAACATGTTTAAAAATGCACGGTATATTTGAACATGTACTAATTTGGTACAAGTGGTGCGTGTATCAGAGAAACTTGTTTTAAAGTATTTCTTTATGACCAGATTAAGTATGTGCAAGTTGTTCACATGAAAAAATGGCACTGGGATATATCTTGGCATTATGGAACTCCTACGTTAGTTCTAGATTCCTTTTGTAATTGACTTCTTGTGAGCTACACCATTAGTAATTATTATAGATGAAGACAATATTTGATTTATCAAATTTTAATTCAAAAAAAAGTTTGGTATCATAATGTTGTTAAGCTGCAATATAATAGACGCAACATAACAGGGAAAGTGAAGCCACTATCAGGTCAGTAGAATTGTGTAACAATGGTGAACCTTGATAACATTGTAAATTAATTTTAAACCTCATTCATGAGAAGGAAAAAAATGTTTATAGTAAGGAGAAATCATCAAATTATTGGTCACTTTACTCGTGAACAGCATGCTAAAATTCCCTTAGCACAAGGGATGGGGAATTGCCAAAAATGTTTTAACTAGGGTGGTAACAGAGTTGTTTTTTAACATCCTTCAGGTCTTTTGCGACAAGTGTTTCATAATGTGACTGCCAAATTATGTGGAACAACTCTTCACTGCCAAACTGAATTTTTTTTATTTAAGTCCGGGTTTTAAAAATATATTTTATGCGTAGAAATGTCAAGGGTTTGTTTTCTAATTTATATAACAGTATCATGGTAAGATTGTTTAGGCGCCACTATTGGAATGTTTATAGTGTAATTTTTTTATATATATTAAAAATTCTTGATATAAAATATATCCAAATCATGGAAACATGTATTTAAACTTCTTTTTTTTTATAGGTGATTATAAAATCTTTAACGATTTCAACAAATTTTAATCGTTGATGTCTTGTACGCTTTGCATTGATAATACAAGAAATAAGTGAAACAAGAGTAAAATGCCATTTTCAACGAGAAAAATAAATAGGGTTTCTCACTTATTAAAAATCACTTAAGATATTAAATACTCTCTTAATTGGAAATTGGCATTTTATACACATTGAAGGTAATTCACTAAACTGACAAATTACTTTAAGAATTATGTACATTATTAACATTATCTCCTTTTTCTACACAAGTTTTACACACACGCACTGGTTGTTCCCAGCCTCTAAGTGGTACTGGTCTTAAATCTGGAGAGCAACCATCACACACGCCCTTACCACAAGCTCTACAGTGATGTTTTGATAGTTTTGAAGAAAATGGAGTATTGCATAAATAGCACTCTATAATATCTTCATCAGGTATCCAATATGATGGCCTTGCTGAATCCTTTATCATGCCTGAAACAAACTCTGCAATTAAATCAGACCGTAATGTGACGTTATATATAAACTTATACTCCTAAGTTTTATTTTAAAATATTGAAATGCAATGGCTGACCTAATGGGTAATCCACTGCAGATACTACTGTCCCAATTGCACCTTGCAATATCTCTCCAACTTTCCGAGGTAGTACATCGTCAGAATTTGGAGATGTGTCATCCTCTTGTTTTTCAGTAGCTATAAGAGACATGTACTATTATAGCAAATTTTGTTTAGTTAAAAAAAAAGCATTCAAACTAGTAGATGTTAGACAATTACTTGTATCCTTGCAGTTTTTACATACTCTTACAGGTGTCAAACCCCAACCTCGTTCTGGGACTGCTCGAAAATAGTTTGAACATTCTTCACAAAAGCCTTCACCACAAGCTCTACAATGGTGCTTGGTGTCAGATGCGCAAAATACTTCTTTACAGTTTGTACATTTCTGGAAGTCGTAATTAATTTAGTACAAAAAAAAACTGAAATGATTGCGTATGAGCCACTCGTATTTGCTAAATTCATTAACTCTACTAAAAAGGTGCAGAAATTGATAAAATCAATGCCTTTGAATAATATAATTGCAATGAATTTTGTCGTTTAGTTGTATTAAGCCTTGTTAAAGCATTAATCAAGTGCTTTTGGAACAAATTTAAAACTAAAACAAGATTCAAGAAGAGTTAATTATTTTGGTCTGCGAATAGCTCATATATATTCCCTAATTTAAGGACTACCGTATTCTACGGCATATAAGACACACCTTTTCTTAAAATTATAGCTCAAAGAAATCACCCGTGTCTTGTATGTGAAGTTTCGAACTCCATGGGTTAATGTTCAATACTGATTTTTTTCTTGTGCGTGCCCTACTGAAATAGTGGGGTAGGCCGGCATCCCCAAACAGACAACCCGGCCAAAATTCCTGCGGGTTCCAGACGCCTGTCTGGAGTGCCCCCCCCCCCCCCCCCCCCCCCCCCCCCCCCCCGACCCCCCCCCGGGCCCCCCCCCCCCGCCGGGGGGGCCCCCCCCCCCCCCCACAGTCACAGCATATTCAGTGGACCCGCAGACCAGACCCTGCCACAGGCGGGATGATGTACCATACTGAAATTGAGGGTACGTCTTATATGCCATCAAATACGGTATATCCCAACCCTACCAATACTTCCCACTATTTAAATACAGTCCCTGGCCATATTAGCGTGACTACCAGCTAATATCCAGCTGCAGATGCAACACCATAGTGTCGTCACCCCCCCCCCCCTGGTGCGAGTGGTGTCACCCAGGGCGGCCCGAACTTCTTAGTGACACCACTAACCAGCTGCAAACCACTGGGACCGCCATTGACCATGGACGGCTTGCCACACCATCAGAAGGGCATCAGGGGATGGAACAGCAATGCCAGTGTCTTCTGGCAGGTGGGCCACCTGATGGGCATCGCCATCCGCCCTCACGTTGGACATAATGCCGACATGCCCTGGGACCCACATAAACACCCCTGACTTGCCTGCTTATGAATCACGAGAAGCAAGTTGTGCATACCCTGGATGATGGCATGCCTGCCATAAAGGGTGTGCAACAGCTGAATCACAAAGTATCCAAAAGTATTACAAAAATATTACAAATGCAGAAAATGTCTAGTGGTCACATTAATATGGCCAGGTACTGTATATTGAAATTAATAGTTATATGAGCAAAAATTACTGTAATTTCTGCATTAGGTCTCCAGTATGGTGGAGCAATACGGTCAGCCACCCAACTGCTCAAAAGCTTTGAAGGTCCAGCGCCGATATTAACTACAGTATTAGACAAGTATCCTACGCCATCAATAAGTTTCTGTGCAGCATTTTGGGTAGTGTTGAGATTTGGAGTCCTCTAGAAGAAACGTTGAAATTGTGCTGACGTGTCACAATAATTGTAAGTATTAAAATGATTATTTCACAGTAAAAGTCTTTACTCCAGGCCACACGTGTTCAATTTCCGTCCTCACGCATGATTCAACAGGGTCTCTATTGCCATACCAATACTGCCTACTACGATATATAATCCCACAGTGGTCACACTCCAGAACGTACCTTAAAAGATCAAAACCAATTTCTGAATGCTTGACAATTCCGATACAATTTATAATCAAGGTACTTACCCAGACCACGCATATTTTGCTAAACCTAACCACGTTGAATCTGACGACGATGATGCTTTTGGGAGCACCACAGTTGTCCGTCCTTGTTCGTGGCACGCCTTATATAAATTTTAATTAATCCATTGATAGGATACTAAACTGAAAGCTTCAAACTGACTTCCCTCTCGCTCACCTTGCACGTAAACAATCTGTTGTCAAACTGATGCTGATATATACATTTATTGGAGGAATGGTGGTCGATGTTATCCAAGTGGTGATTCATGCTACGTTGGCAACCAGTACTTTAAAAGAAAATTATCATAAAACTTGTTAACTCGCTGCAAATCAATTAATCATAACTCATTAATCAGCATTATTTTTTAATTACTGGGTTTAACAACAATGGACAGGTGCATCTTGCATTTGTTTGCTTCTTATGCAAAATAATTTACTACTATTAATCGTTTCCCCGTCTAGGACAGGGTGGAATGCCCAATTTTGTCCCATTCGGACACATTACGCAACCGGCTACCAACCTAATGCTGCAACCCCTATGCTTATTTATCATCGGCCTACTGTTCGTTGCGGGAGCGGCGAGTTGCGTTGGACACACCAGTTCTCGTCTGATCACTGAAGTTAAGCAACGCAAGCCCAGTTAATACTGACATGGGTGGTCGCTCGGGAAAGCTGGGTACTGCTAATACCCAATAATCGTCGCATTAGTGTAGTGTCTGTGCAGTATACGCATTAGAACTATACAGTGGGCGGGTCTCTAATGACCTTGTAGTTGACGGGACCTTAAACTACAACAACAACAACTGTTCGTTGCAGCACTCCATCGACATTTGGGAGCGAGCTCCTACACCTGGATATTTTGCAACATATTTTACTCCATGGGGTAAGGTTTTTTTTTTACGTGCAGTGGTGACATCTCTCCCCACCACACGAGGGAGCGGCAAATTGCGTTGGACACACCAGTTCTCGTCTGATCACTGAAGTTAAGCAACACAATCCCAGTTAGTACTGACATGGGTGGCCGCTTGGGAAAAACTGGGTACCGTTAGTATCCAAAAATCGTCGCATTAGTGTAGTGTCTGTGCAGTCCCTGCATCAGAACTATACTGTGGACGGGGCTCTAATGACCTTGTAGTTGAAGGTCCCTAAAACACCAACAACCAAACCCATCACACAGGGCCAAGGGTTTACTTTCCCACTGGGACCCTCTGTCGCCCACAAGAACCTAAACCACCTGCATCAAATATCGAACCATGAAACTACTGCCGGTGAAATCCAGCACGCTACCTTTTTTTTTTTAAGCGGAATTAGTTTCATGGGTTGGGGAGTAAGCCAGGCAGCCATAACAGGACGAACCCTTAGGAGGCTGCCCCGCAGGAGATGAGGAGGTAGGTGAAAGGATGAAGGAGAGGGTTTATTTTGCAGCACTCAACGTTCTTTACCAACCACCCATGTTGGTACTGACGTGGGCTTGCGCTGCTTAACTTCAGTGATCTCACGGGAACTGGTGTGTGTCCAACGCAACTTGGCTGCACAGAATGTGAATAATATATTTAAAAACAATTTTAGAGCCTTACCCACAGGACAAACACTTTCCAGAGCAAGTGAAATACTGATCAGGAAATGTTTCAGCAACGGTGTTCTCAATTTCACCATTAAACTTTGTGTTAAGAACCTTAAAATTGATCATTATACTGTTAAATTGATATCAAGAAATATGCCTCGTTAGTACCAACAGCCATACCTGTAATGCCTGATAAACAACTATGGGTGAACGAGATGATCGAACATCAACATTTTTGAGCTGTTTTTTGATGGCTTTTACTAAACCGCTGAAGTCAGTTGGATGATTAACAGTTTTCGTTCCAACGTAGGCTAATGCTGAAAACGCATCAAAAGTATATCCCAAATCATGGAATCGCTGTTTTAGTACGTCAACGCAAATCTTTTGTTTCTCTGAAACAAAGATGTTCAATAACGTCAACAAACAAACGTTTAATAACGTCATATAATTATGACTGTGGAAAATAAAAGGTCGAGTCCTACATCTGCAAATTTTTATTACCTATGATAGTTACCTTCCTCCTCCTCTAAGAAACAAGATCACTAAACTACCCACTATTTAATACGGTATCAAAATATTGACAATTAATAAGTACTTGCCAGATTGTAAAATCTGTGTATGTTGCGTTTCATGAAAAATGATAATTGCTGGACCAAGCTGCGATAGAGGTCCAGAAATTTTACATCTTTCTGATGCAGCTTTTAATTCCTTTTTGAAATGGGATTTATAGGCACGAGCTGCATCTCCAAGAAACTGAAAAAGATCATTATGCAATCGTTCCGCTCTTGTACGGTATATAACTACATCCGAGATGGCCAAAACCTGTGAGAAGTAATTCGGGTATTAATTTTTGCCTTTTTTTCCCCCTCCCCAGATAATGTTCACTTCCTGTTATCAAAGACTTACTTTAAGAAGTAATCTAGTCCTTTGATTTGGATTGGCAGACACACCAAGTAATCCTTCAGTGTCAATAACTATGATTTTTAAGTCACGGTTATATGCTGCCCATACACCAAATGTACAAGATGATGATGAAGCTGAAGTCCGAAATACTTCTTCGCCATTAAAAAATGCATGATTCAAGGTATGTGACTTTCCTTCACCAGTATTTCCAAATATAGACACCACTTTAACACTACACGATCTTCCACATCCAAGTTTCTTCAGGAACTCTTCCTCACATAAAACCTACCAAGATAAAAAAAAAAAATTAAACTATTACCCAGTACCTAAAAAAAAAAAATTGAAGCAGAGAAATATGGAGAATAATCAATTCAGATATTCATTCAAGGACTTACTTGAAGAACTTCTTTTTCATTTACTAAATGAAAACTACGAGTACTTGTAGTGCTTTCCAAATATTCCGAGTTGTTATCATGGTTCAAATCGCTGGTGGTTTTTCTGCTGTCTGTCATTTGCACAACAGCTGAACGTTGTGTATCATAAAACGAAGTCATTTTTAAGTGAATTTTTAATAAGCACCACACAACATAACGTTTATATGAAAATGTAAATGCACTTCTAGTTCAAAAATGTAGCTGGAGCAGAACTTGACGATGTCTCGACTATACAAACAGTCATTGCTGAAGTAATGTTGTCGAAATTTGAAAAAAAAATTAATAGTCAATAGTCATGATCCTCTCATTCATTCATGTGATAACCGTATTGAGCAATATGTAATTTTAACTTTCCCGTCCTAATCTTCATTATCATAGAACCTTCTCACTTCACAAAGTTCTTGAAAATATTTATAACTAACCTATGAATGACGTAAGGTTACCATGACGTAGTCTAAAGTCACATGGCAAACCATTATAGCAGACGAACAGCTGTGGTGGTGACACATGATATCACAAGGTCACTCACTGGTTAGCTTTCTTCAATTGTCTCTTCTTTTTTTTTTTTTTTACCAGTCTGTAATTACACTCGCGGAGAAAATGCAACATCATGAAAGAATGATGGAAATGTGATACCATTTGACAAAGAAGGAAGGTCTTGAGGAATTGATTTTAATTTGACAATTTACATATACCCAGTGGACGAAATTACAGAGTGATCAGTAGGTGATAGGACCATTATTATGAACGATATCTTTGGCAATAGGCATTGATTCAGTGGGCTACCACAAAATCCCTCAGTGCACTCAATGTCAAATCATGTCCCATAGATTCTCGATTGGGGACTGAGGTCTGGAAATTGTGCTGGCCAAAGGAAAACCTGAGCACCTTGCAAAACCTGCGTTCTGATGTCAGTTGGTTGTGCTATGCATTATTATTGTTGTTGTTTGTTGGTGTTTTAGGGCCCGTCAACTACAACGTCATTAGAGCCCGTCCACAGTGTCGTTCTTATGCAGATACTGCACAGACACTACACTAATGCGACGATTTTTGGATACTAGTGGTACCCAGTTTTTCCAAGTGGCCACCCATATCAGTACTAGCTGGGGTTGCGTTGCTTACTTGAGTGATCAGACAAGAACTGGTGTGTCCAACGCTATTTGCAGATCCCGGCTATGCATTATATTACTGAAAAGCAGTATTCTTGTAAACTCTGATGATAGGATGGTGCAAGAGGTTGTAGCACCTTATCACTATGTCAGCAAGCCGTTATCATGCCCATTGCAATTTTTAGAGGTGAATGGATGTTGATGTCGATGGCATCCCAAACTTTGATTCCACGTTGATTAACTGCATGGCATTGAACAATAAGGCAAGGCGCAAAATGAGGCCGCAGGGTGACGCAGCCCTGCGAAATTCTGCTAGCAGGCAATCACTGTTACGTTGAAAGCCATTTTAGTTGTCGCAAATTGCAAACCAGTATGTTGAAAAACTGCGATTCAATGTGAGGTGATTGCCTCCTAGCAGAATTTCGCAGGGCTGCGTTACGCTGCGTCACCCTGCGGCCTCATTTTGCGCCTTGCCTAACAGCCCAATCTGTTCGAATCCCGTGTTGTCTCCAGACTGCTATTTGCACTTTGCAAGATACGTACAAGGTTTGTTACCACTGCAATTGTTCATGTCAGTGGTTCACTGTTAAGAGGCAGCATTCACAAAGGAGGGTGTAACTGTAACCCTGTCTCGGCCAATCTTTGTGCATCCAAATCTACCTGCACACTTTTCAAAATGTCATCTGCTATGAATTGTGGGGTCACTATTACTTGTATTCTGAAATTAGTCAAGATCCAATGTCCCTCTAAGACAATTTACATTTCTTTCTTCTGCCCACTGTTCCCAAATTGTATTTACAGTTCTTTCTATCAAATTCCTTGTGAAAGATTCCTGACAGCATCTTGTAGGCATCACCACTACTCAATCTTCCTATTGACAACAACACCAATGCACAATACTGTAATGATTGTCTGGGCCGTTCCCCCCCCCTTTTATCTTCCTACTTTTTCAACTTAAAGCGACAATAATTAATCTTCCCGAAAAATATTTGAGGTTGGCGCTATGTACAGTATTTCCGCTAGAAAAGGAAAGTGTCAACCACTGCACTGTTTTGGATTTGCATAAGCTTTGTCTTTAGGAAAGCGTGGACGGTATTATATTACGTCCATCCACATTATCCATTTGCACCATACTCCCGATCTCACATTAACAATAAAATAGCTGCGCTTATCATTTTCACCGTTTTGGAGGGATCTAATTTTCAACATCAATTTCGTCAGCCGGAACCTTGTTGGGGTGACAAGCGGAATGCCACAATCGATACCAAGCGCACCTGCACATTACACGTGTACTGCGGTTCTCTTCGTCGCGTTCTGATAAAATGAGACCGTTGTCTTACATACTGTACGTTTCATAAGTAAAAATATTTATTACATAAACCATGAAGTTATCTTATCGAAAAATATCCTTAATCGCAATATACACCGTTGTGCCAAGACAATGTTAAGTTAATCCCTTGCTCACAGTACTTTGGATAGGGCTGTTCCCAAAAAGCTTGAATAACGTTAACGAGTTTGATCAATTAAGAAATACAAATTTTGGCGCATTAGATGTACTGTTGAGGTTCTTAGAACTTTTTAAGTGATTATATGTTTAAAATGCCTAACAAAACATCATCATAGCCTTCAAATGTAAACTTATAATAATTTTCTGACGGTGGTGTACTTTGTGGACGACCAAGAATGACGTGTTTTGTTTAGTACAAGACTAACGTACGCTCACCCTTGACGTGACAGAGGTTCAAGATGGCCACGTGCGTAAGGTTGGTATTCGGCTTATTTTGAGAAACTTAAGTTTTCTTTTAGATAAAGAATTTATGAAAACCGTAGTTATGAGTTGAATTAATTGATTTTAGTAGATGTGTTAGCTATGTGATAATTTTTTTAATCTTTGCTCTATTCAATAGTCAATTCATTACGCTCAATTTACTGAGCGTAAATTGCTTTTGTGATGCTATGACTATAAATGTTGCCCGCAGTATTATGTTTAATTCATCACTTATTATATTTACAAAAATATTGAAGCATTCGGTTAATGTTTATTATGAATTAATTATATTTATTCGAGTGTCATTGTCACTTTTGGTTCCTTAAGATTTTCATTATAATACGTCTATAGGGGATACGTCAGTTCTTTTCGTAGTAGAACGCTATTTATGTATATGAAGATTCTTTATATAGTTTTCTGGTAAAAGTGTAGTTTAACCCAAGGAATTATTTCGTCATTCGTAGCAGATGAAATGTGGCGCTTCGGTCAGTATAACTTCGTTAAATACTCGTTCTAGGGCCAAGAACTTAAAGGTAAAGAACTTCATAAATTTATTTAATGAATATCTTTTTCGTTATTTCAACTGGAAGCTTCCGATTTATTTAATGATTTCGATTCATGAATTTATTTCTCGTTATTTTAACTGGAAGCTTTCGATTTATTCAATGATTTCGATTCATGAATTCATTTCTCGTTATTTTAACTGGAAGCTTTCGATTGCATAAATCGAAAGCTTCCAATTAAAATAACGAGAAAGATATTCATTAAATAAATTTATGAAGTTCTTTACCTTGATTTCAACACGCCTAATATTTCGCGAATCACTTTCATTATGTCCAAACGATTTAAAAACAATAGCATGTGCAGCAAGCCCTGGAACGAGTATTTTGACGACGTTATACCGACCGAAGCGCCACATTTCATCTGCTACGAATGACGAAATAATTCCTTGGGTTAAACTACACTTTTACCTAGTTTTCTTTACTGTTATCTAGAAACAGTGAGCTGTTCATCCCAGTATTGTGAAACAGTGTTATAAAATTGACTTTTATAATTCAAGTAATTCATTCATTTATTAGGTTAGAGGTTATAGTCGTATTAATCGCCGTAGTTCACCTCATCACATGCGTTGACAGGAGCAACTTTAAGACATGTGAGCAAAGTGGATTCTGCAAGTATGATAACCAATAATTATTAAAGAAAAAAATAATGATTATTCGATACTATAAAATTTGCCAATGTTTATTTATAGGCGGAATCGTAATATGCAACCTAATAAATCACCTTATGAATTTCTTATAAACACGTTAAAAATTCATCCTAGCCATGTTGAAGGAAAACTTCTTAATAATAAAAACAACGTGCATTATAAGATGACTCTGTATGGCGTCGAAGATAACACTTTTCGTCTTAAAATTGAAGAGGACAATCCGTTAAGACCTAGATTTCAGCCACATATAGCTATAATCAATCTTCCTAAACCACAAAAGTAGTAAACATTTATCAAATTGATATTGCGAGTTATAAAATAATGACTAATAAATAATGTTTTGGTTGTTGTAGAATAGAAGTTAAAGACCAAGATGCTAATGGATTTACAGTCCAGTTAGGGGAAAGTAAAGCAGTGTTGCACGTAAAACCATTTCGTCTTGATATCTACAGTGGAAATGAACTTGTAATGAGTGTTAATGCTAGAGGATTAATGAAATTCGAACACAGCCGTGAGAAACCAGTGCCGTGCGTACTTTTGTCTCGCAGAAATTTAACATTTATAGTAAAGTTGGATAGGATTTTTGTGTTTTTAAGCAGCTATATGATTTGTTATTTAGGAAAGAAGCTGAAGTTGCTCATGCAGAGGGAGAAGGTGAAGCTCCTGTTGATACCACTCCGAAAGTTGAACAAGTGGAAGAAGAAGAAGAGGAACCAGACATGTGGGAAGAAACATTCAAATCTCATCATGATAGCAAACCTCATGGTTAATACATTAAAAATTCATTTTATACTTGAGGCCATATATACTAATGTGCACTTTTACTTTGTAATTGATATCGTTATATTTGGGTATAGGTCCATCTTCGGTTGGAATTGATATCTCCTTCATTGGATATGAAAATGTATACGGTATTCCTGAGCATGCGGATGATTTTTCACTGAAGCAAACAAAGTATGCTTTTCTGGTATTTTAGTGATATTTAAAGTCGTAATTGTAGTTTTCAGAACTGGACATTGCACAATTACAAGACTTACTTTGCTTCTTTAAAGTCACTGCACGTGGCGTTAGAAACATGCAAACTTGTAGTTAGTTTCGTACTAAGGCCTTGTTGATATTTGCTTTCGATTGGTTTTGATGACGGAATGTTTGGCAACTAATTAATCGTAATTTTCGATTCAGATCAACAGATCCATACCGGTTATACAATTTGGATGTCTTTGAATATGAGCTCCGAAATCCTATGGCATTATATGGCTCTATACCCTATATGGTGGCACATAAGTTAGTGAAATTAATTCTCGAAAAAAAAAAGCATTTTTAGTGTTGAATTTTTTAAACTTTAAAAGCACTTTAATGTGTTTTGATGTAGTGAAATTTCAACAGTGGGTTTGTTGTGGATGAATGCTGCGGAAATGTGGATTGATATTATGTCCGGTTCTGAACAGGTAAATGTACTTAGTTTTGATTCGTTAATTATGTGTCGTTTAAATGTAATTAATTGTCATATGGTGTAGGTCGCTTAATTGTTGTATTTCGTCATTTCACTACCGTATTTATAATTAGCTTATGAAAGTGTTAGTACGGATGCCCCATCTTCGTTTAGTAATAGTAGTTTCAGTTTTTTTAAATTGAATTTGTTTTATCACTTCATATATGGATGTACTTTTTCGTACTGTGGTCTTACAATTTTTGTGAATATGGTATAGTGCTATAATGTTAATTTTTTCGAAGCATGCATGTTTTTTTTGGAGAAAAGTAAGGTTGTTTAGAGTGTTTGTAAATGGACCCTTGGGCTTTTTGTGCTTCATTTGGTTTCTCCTCCTCTGTCTATCCTCCCTTTAAATGCTATCATTAGAACGTTGTGCTGAGCATTGTGGACTTTGTCAAGGGCCAGACACGAATTCCACAAATGGACACTCACTGGTTTGCCGAGACGGGCATTCTTGATTTCTTCTTATTCTTGGGGCCAAGTCATGTTGATGTGGCTCGTCAATACGCCACACTCACTGGAACCACCCAAGTTCCACCAGTAAGTGAGACATCATCAAAAAAATGATTTTTTTTTAAGTCATTCAGTGATTAGTTTCACTTTATTGTTTTATTATCGTTATTAGGTATTCTCTCTAGCATATCATCAGTGTCGATGGAATTACAATGATCAAGATGATGTTCGGCAAGTTGATAGTAGATTCGATGAATATGATATCCCATATGATGTCATTTGGTTAGATATTGAACACACGGATGGAAAAAGGTCTCAAAAATGTTCGCTACTTTTAATGTAGTTTATTATAGACAAGAATTTAATTTTGGTTGTGTTGTTGCTTTCGGTAGGTATTTCACTTGGGACAATGTAAGATTTCCTTCTCCAAAAGACATGATAATGAATCTAACCGCTAAAGGCAGAAAAATGGTCACTATTGTTGATCCACATATTAAAAGAGCCTCTGGTTATTTTGTACATGATGATGCTACAGCTAAAGGCTATTATTGTAAAACAAAAGATGGTGCTGATTATGAAGGTAATTACTACTAATTTTAAAATACGAGTACGTAATGATCTTTTTGCTGATAAGATATTGTTTTTAAAGGTTGGTGTTGGCCCGGATCATCTGGTTACTTGGATTTCTTAAATCCGGAAGTTCGTAATTATTGGGCTCAAAATTATGCTCTGGATCGTTACGAGGGATCAACACTATCATTACATATTTGGAATGATATGAATGAACCTTCTGTATTCAATGGGCCTGAAGCTACTATGCATAAAGATGCTAAACACCATGGAGGATGGGAACACAGAGACATCCACAATTTATATGGCTTATTAGTGGTTAGAATAGTATTTCATCATTCTAGTGATTCGATTTACTTCAGAGACGTTTGTTGATTGTTGTATTTTTTGTTTGTTAGATTTTTTCAACTCATAAAGGATTATTAGATCGTTCCAAAGCGACCCAACGCCCTTTCATTCTTTCCAGAGCATTTTATACAAGCATTCAAAGATATGGTAATTGTTTTTTTGTCTTTTTGAATATGATAGCCGACGTAAGATGAAATCGTTATCATTAAAATAATTATTTGCAGCGGCTGTTTGGACTGGAGATAATACAGCTAGTTGGTCTCATCTCCAAATTACCATTCCTATGTTACTGAGTCTTAGTGTAGCTGGAGTTTCTTTTTGTGGTGCAGATGTTGGTGGTTTTTTTAATAATCCTGATACTGAACTTCTCGTTAGGTGGTACCAGGTAAATATAACATTGTATTCAACAATTTTCTAGAGGGGGTGTAGTTTTTAATTAAGGTCAATCTGGTATTGCATTAATGTATTAACGATGAATTGATTTTTAGGCTGGTGCTTTTCAACCCTTCTTTCGTGCTCATGCACACCTGGATACTCCAAGACGAGAGCCTTATCTTTTGGACGAACAAAACCGAATGATAGTTCGTGAAGCTATTCGTAAACGCTATAGCTTTTTACCCTTTTGGTATACTCTATTTTATGAAAATGAAAGAACTGGATTGTCCCCGATGAGGCCAATGTGGTATGAATTTCCAAAAGATAAAAACACTTTCAAGATGGAAGATCAGTATATGTTGGGTAGGAAACTCTGAAAACTTTTAATATCGTTATGTGCTGAACATATTTTGAATTTATTTCAAATTATTCTTTAGGAAATGCGTTGCTTATTTACCCAGTAGTCACACAGGGTGCAACATCTGTTGATGTCTATTTCCCTGGTGAAAATGAGGTTCGTGGGTTTTTTTTTGGGGGGGAATAAAAACTATCTTGTCTTTAAATGTGAATTAAGGTTTGAATTTCTTTAAAGATTTGGTATGATATTGACAACTATGAAATACACGATAAACCTGGACGTGCAACAGTAGCTGCACCTTTAAACAAAGTATGTGTACTGTGACAGCATAGTCGATTAATTTTTTTGTAAGCTTACCATATGTTTCCTCAGATTCCAGTCTTCATACGTGGTGGATCTATCGTCCCTAAAAAGGAGAGAATTCGTAGGGCGTCGTCTTTAGGAATCGATGATCCCTTTACACTGGTGGTTGCTTTAAGTAAAGAGGTTAGTTTAAAAACCAATCATTTATATTTCGTCTAATGCTATAAACTTAAGTCATTTCCTTTTCTTTCATCAGGGTACTGCAAATGGAACTATTTACATTGATGATGGTTATAGTTATGCCTACAAAAGAGGGAATTTTATTTATAACATTATCTCTTATAACAATAACATACTTTCCGCTAGGTAAGGGCTAAATTAGTTTGTGAAATTTCGTTGTCTATATTAGTTTTATTATTACGATTAATTTATAATTATGTAAGCAATTTTCTTCGTGGTGTTTCTTTCCCACTGCTTTGGATTTCCAATCCAGAATGAAATATGCCAGGAATAAGGAATTATATAGAGATTAGGAACTGAAATTGTTTTGTCGTTTTAGGGCCAGTGGGGCTGGTGGTAAATTCCCAACTAAAGGATGGCTAGAAAGAGTAGTCATTATTGGACTGCATAAGAAACCTACTTCAGTAAATGTCCAAAGTGCATGTAAGTGAATTGTCTTTTATATAAATATTTGGAGCTATGAACTAGCTCTCTAAAATCAATCGTGGAAGTAGAGTAATGTGTTGTTATAACTGACATATCTATTTATTACTGTAGCGATTGGAAAACAAAATGTAGATTTTAGAATGGATAATCAGCATCCAGTTTTAACTCTAAGGAAACCTGCTGTGAATATGGCTGAAGAATGGTCTATTACACTACACTACGATTGAGTGGTATGAAATTGTAGAGTTGGTTGTCAGTCATGTGTTTTTGTTAAGAAAAACGACTGATGATTAATAAATTTCACGTTGGTGAGAGATATTGGGATATTAATATACTGTATAGTGATTGTCTTATGGAGGTTTCCAGTATGTGCTTATTGCGTTCCATTCCCCCTGTATGTGGTAGTAGTTTAAAATTTTGGTGATCAGCGGAGTTGTTAAAATTATTAGATTGACATCAAGATTATATTGATGTCTTACATAGTGTTTTGCCTTTTTTTGCCACAACCCATGCGTCATTTTTTACATGTTAATTTGCACATATCTGGAGACTTCAAGATAACGTTTAAATTCCAATTTCTTTTGGCACTTTACAGTAAAAATTAACCAATAAAAGATCTTGTTTTCATACAAATGGGAACTATTGTAAATGCTTATATTGTTTTTAAGGGTAAATGTAGGTTTAATTTCTTTAGTTAAAATAGATTCTGCTTTTCACAAAACACACTTGTAGTATGGCCATCTTTAGCCTGTCGTAGAGTAACAAATACCTGTGATAATACCGTTGTTCGTGTTACTTTGACTGGCGCTGTGTTTCATTGTTTTACCCTACTTATGGGAATTGGATTCGTAAGTAATGTAATCTGGAATACTTGTTAATTGGTTTCCTATTTTTATAACTGATTTATCAATCAGATAATTATAAATGCAATAGAATGGAAGAGGGCGACTAACACTGGCAAAGTGACGTGTGTTCTCGCTCGCTCTTTGGGATACGTAGCCTGCTATTCAAGCTGCGATGAAAACTATTGTAATGTCGGGGCTTTGGGGCAAGTCGAATAAAAATACGACTGCTATTTCTTTGCGAGTTCCCGCCGGTTGATTAAATTTATTTTCTGGACGTCTAGAGCTTCGGGACACCCAACATTGGAAAAGGCGGGAAAGTAGTTAAGAGTAGAAGAAAGCGCGCTGGAACTGTCCAATCATAAGCGAGCACGTCACAAACCCCCGCGCGTATTTCACAGCGCGTGCAGCATTCTATGATTACAATGGCAGGTTTTAGGGCTTCTAGACTTGAAAATTTTCACTTGGACATAAAAGAAATAAAGATCCGAAATTAAAGATTGGGGAAAATTTTGAAGACATCTTGATAATTGCAGACTTAATTTAGCAAGTCAAGAAATGACAGGATTTTGAAAGGTAACCCCTAAATGTCTACTTTTCCTTCTAATCCTTTGATTGCCTATACACATTCTATAGATTAGAACAGACTATTGAAGTGCTAATTATGTAGTTTGGACCCATTTGTTGAACTGTCGGTGTTGTAATTTAGATATCTTATAACTATTTATTTCTCAAATGAGACAGGAGCGAGTGTGACAAAGTCAAGTAAGTTATTCATACTGAATCTCGATGTCATCTCTTCAAAGATGACTTGTCATTAGGTATTGAAATGGTGCCATAATTCGATACTGATCGAATATCGATAAATGATTAAATTAATTAGTCAAATTTCAGAATTTGAATATCTATGCTATTACCGGCATTGGTTACAGATAACCACATATTTTGTAAATATTTATTCCGACGAATTTACACTTGTATTTAAATGACAATTACTTACTACATTGTTGATACTATGTAACTGACAGTTTCGTTTCTTATATTTATTATGTTGCATAGAAAGCAACTGAATCACTAAACATCTGTTGCTATTTATAAGTTTGTAGTGGTACAACGACGAGTAGTTAGGCGCGTCTTTTTCGAAGTGTTTTTTTTTTCCCAAGTGTGAGGAAAGTGAACAGAAGGCTTTCAAAATTCAGAACGAATAAGCCTTAAGCTCTTTCACAAACTTGATAAACGTGTTTCTCAAGCGTGAGAGATAGTAACTTACTGATATCGTTACGTAACTAAATTTTTTTTGTGGTTCAAACAATTGGAAACTGACAATTTGACAATTACAAACATGGCTAATGAACCAGTGTGTATTAAACAAATTATACCTCATCCTTGTGATCCAGGTGATGGATTTCAAATGAGACACCGCTTGTATCACAGATATAATCCAAGACCTATAGGATTCATATTTCAACAAGAGGAAGGTGAAGTTCGTAGTGCACATGGATATTATCAATATCAATCCTACAGAGAAACTTACAAGGTAAGTTTAAAAACATACTGTAACATTTTTTGGTGGATATTTCAGTGAATTTGGTAAGTTGATTGAAAGTAGGCGTTTGCCAAAGCAATACAACGTGGAGACCATTGTTCATATTGTGATATAGGCAGGGCTGGATATACGTAAGTTTATGACACACGATGGCCTTGAATAAGTGAGTCATTCAAGTACGAGGCATTTAAAAGTGTTCGCTGACTGAAACGATACCAGAAATTAATTGCGTGGTGGAGAAAAGTAGTGAGAACTTGTATGATATAATGTAGGCGTATATAATGCTATTAAAGCGTTTGAAGGTAGTTCATTGAGATAACAGGTTAACTGCTCTCACTGACTCTTAGGTTGGATAGGGTTCAATAAATGGATTGCCTTCCTTTCTGGAAAAAATGTTTGTGGAGTAAGTCATAAACCCTAAGGTACAATGACGAAAAGTTGCCATTCACCATTTACTTTTTATGAATCTCAACAAATTCATTTCTTTTGCTCTTCAGTGTAAAAATAACACGCTGTGAAAATGAATTGAAACCAATGAATGACTTACTGCATTAAAAATTTTTTTTGTTTTTATTTTCGTATGTGGGTCGCAGGCATATAAATGCAATGTTTTTCAGTTAGTCATCCAGTGATGATTTAAATATAGTGTTGTCAAGAATAGGTGGGACGATATAAAATGTAATAGTTGTTGATATACTGAAATCTAGCATGTAGGGAGTAAACTTACTGAACTATACTGTAGGTTAAGTAATAATCTATGTTTATCATAAACTTGGATTAGTAATTTCAAAAGGGCTTGAGTCTGGATGTCGTCATACGGCAGAATTTATGGAGATGGCAAAAATATATATATAAAGGAATGCTTTCATAGCATTTAATTCCGATTTCCTTACTCATCCGGTAATCCTCATCAGCCGCACCTTGGCATATACAAATGAAGTCAGCCTGTATGTGTATATAATGAAAGAGTTAAGGAAGTGGATATGGCAAACTTAAAATTATGATAAGTTTCATTATCACATAAAGGGTTGAATCCTTATTTTGGTGACAGTGAAGTAATCATGCATACTATACCTCTGCATGATGCTAAGAGGAGGCGGCTTAAAGAGTTATTGCATGTCGGCAGCAAGTCGCCTAATATCCTTGAACTGTCTAACATGACTTGTGAGTTCCCGATGTGCCCCTCACTTACTGTATCTTTTTTTTACTGGAGCTTATACCTATAAATTATAGTTGAAATGTTTATGGCCTCGATGACATATGCGTCACGGCTCGGGGCATTCTCGTAGCACTCTTCCTGTTTAGTATGGTCCACACCACTACCATAATATTTTACACTAACCGTTTTTCTTACTCATAAATGAGACTGGGGGAGACGAGTGTCTAGGGCGAAACTTGCATTCCCCTTCATTGCAGAGATATTGTTGCAAATATTTTGACATTAGTGGAAGTACAGGCCCTGATTGTGGTCGTCTTGTCCATGAAAGTTGAGCACCAATTGCGTTGGACACACCAGTTCTCGTCTGATCACTGAAGTTAAGCAACGCAACCCCAGTTAGTACTGACATGGGTGGTCGCTCAGGAAAACTGGGTAATAGTAGTGTCTATGCATTACAACTATGCAGTGGACGGGTCTTTAATGACCTTGCAGTTGACGGCACCTAAAACACAAACAACATCCAAACTAGGGCATAATTTCTCTGCAGATTGTACTGACTGGTTAACCGCATAAACGGGGAAGAGAAAATTATTGCACTCGATTAATTTTGTTAATTATTTTCTAAGGAGGAAGACAGGTCAGGTCTTAAGCATGTGCAGACTATGAGGCCGCACAGGGCCCCCCTGCGGGGGTTTCCGCCGCCACATATATTGCAAAAATGCATGCAGAAAGACAGTATTATAACAGAATTTTAAAGTTTTAACATTGTTAACTTAGGGGGCTCCCAAAAAGGGTTCCTCGCACAGGGCCCCCAAATGCCAGAGGACGTGCCTGGATGAAGTTATGAACCAACTGCTGAGCTGTGAAGATCACAATGGCGTCAGACAATCTCTTGCCTTCTGAGATTTTACTGATGTAAACATTTTATTTCGTGCAGGAGTTCAGTCATGTACCGGACAGCAGTGATTTGTTGAACTCATGATCTCAAGTTCGATTCTGATCGAGACAGATGACATCTTTGGGACTAGAGGGACGCACCAAAGCGAAACCCTTCATCGGCTGGAAAGTAGTGGTTCCATGATGGGTATACTGGAGAAAAATATACGTTCAGATCGGAAAATCTTCCTAATGTCGGTAAATTACCTTCAGAGGTAGTTAGTTAGTCAGGCGTGGTGTAGAAACCAAAGCAAAATCACGTTTCTTTCTTGTCTGTAAGAAATCACTTACCTCGACCAGGCTCGAACGTCTGTACTTTGAGCATTCGTGTGCTCATTGTCAGCGTCAGTTTATGCAGAGAAGCAACCTTCACGTCGATTACATATTCACTTCGTTCTCAGTCTAAACCGGAGAAAAGATCCGTTGTAGACACTGGTGATGATGGTGATGATGAAAATAATCAAAGAGATAATAACAATAATACAATTAAAATCAACAGCGTTTTCTCATTCTTTATTGGTGTGTGCATCAGAGCATGATCAACTTGCCTACTAGTGTCAGAGATGATGATAGTAGTATTTTGCGCATGCGTCGAGATCCCTTGATAAAGCACCGTAGATGAGATTTTATTCCACCCACCAACTAAGAATGAATATAATCAATAAATTTTGCAGTATCCTTGCAGAATCGTGCTCAAAATGCTGTGTTTAGACCGCATGGACTAGGTTTCTGTGAAATAGGGTATATATATGCATCAAATTCGTAACAACTTACACATTTCTATAAAGGATAAATCTGTATTCTACGTAGAGAATTGTTTTTTTTTTCTCGTAAGAAGAAGTTTGTAAGGGGCCATTTTCTTGTTCTAATTCAGTAAAAGACAAAGAATTAGAAAAAGAACCTATGTTATAGAACAACAAAAAAAGAATCTTGTAGTCCTAGGATTCTTTCCGGTTTTGCAGTCTTCGGAGATAAATTCTATTGAGACGATAGGTTATCAAGAAGGATGCCGTATCAATATAAAACTCATACTATTTTCAATGTAAGTAATGAACTACTCACTACTGTTTTAAATTATATTCAATTTTTTTTTTAACAATTTCTCACACTTGTTTTGTGATAATTGTCAGTATCTCGTCAATAAGTTTTCATATATCTTATTTGACTCTTAGATGTGTTCTAAATGGTGTTTCCTCGATACAAAAGAGAATTTATTCTGTTCGCAAAAATGGACAAAATTATTTTAATTTTTCCTAACTCTTTTTGTTTTTTGCAGATTACTTGCATTATTATAACAATTCCTCCTCTGTTGCATGCAGGATATGATTTATTTAAGTGATGCGAGGCTTAAAGGGTGTGTCCTTGATGCTGTACTGGTTGGCATCATTTATTTCACTTTTGTTTCTCTAGGTCTCTATTTCACATTATAGTTATTACACTTTCTATCTATTAAATATAAGAGTAATGTTTGAGCTGTGTTTGCATTTATTATTCGGCCAATATTTATCCTCCATTTTCCTGTGCAGTATTTTTGTGAATAGAAAGTTTTATGTTGAGATAAAATTGGTGCGATTTTACAAATCAGTCATGTGCCAGGTTCCTATTGTGTAACGTTGATCTAATTGCATTGCTTTTAATGCATGAAATTCTTACTCATGATTTGTCATGCGTGGTTTTCGCTAGGTTAAAGGATATCACTGCGTTGAACAAAAAAAAAATTCAATATATAATTTAAAAAACAGGTCCTTAAAAATGGTATGGTGCAAGAAAAATGCTACTAGTACTGATTCATAGATAATTTATGACTGCAGCAGTACATCATGGCAGAGGAGAAAGTGCACATGAGATGCAGTACGTGTCCCTTCTCCGTGCTACTAGTAATAAAAATTCCATACTGAACACGAATAAAACTAGTGGGTATATTCATTATCGTGATCATCGCCACTAACCGTTTTTCTGCCTGTGGCAAGGTCGGGTTATAAACATTGAGACACATTAACTATCTGTCAGACGGTATTTTTACACAGTTGACTGCTAACCTAATGCTGCAACCCCTATGCTTATTTCTCGTTGACTTATTTTGATTCGTTGAGGCACTTCACCCATCCACAGGCGGCTCATGGGGTAGGCAGACCTAGGTGGCTGCCTAGGGCGGCTAATTTCAGAGGTACTTCCTTTCCATGCAGTCCATCTGTCGTGGGAGCGGCGAATTGCGTTGGACACATCAATTCTCGTCTGATCACTGAAGTTAAGCAGCCCAACCCCAGCTAGTACTGACATGGGTGGCCGTTTGGGAAAACTGGGTACAGCTAATACCCAAAAATCGTCGCATTAGTGTAGTGTCTGTGCAGTCTCTGCATAAGAACTATGCTGTGGACGGGACTCTAATGACCTTTGTAGTTGAAGTGCCCTAAAACACCAACAAACAACAACTCCATCTGTCATTTAAAAGGCTCACAGTCCTGGGGTTCCCAAACTTCTGCGATTGGTGGAGCCTTCTCTAAATGTAGGCTTTCTCGAGGCTCCTTGCTGCAGAGCCATAGCAATCCATTGGAAATGGGACAAATATCAAGGGCACTCTGACGATTTACAATTGCATGAAAGGTAATGGGGGCGGCGGCGATGGACCCACTTGCGTAGGGCGCCTGGAACTTGCGAGCCAGGCCTGCCCCCACCGGCTCCAAGAGGTGAGGTCCTACACTTTGTAATTTTGCCGAACTGTAGGCCTACGAATGTTTTATTCCATGCAGTAAGGGTCCTTTTCCGTGCAGTGGTGACATCGTACACACCACACGGGACCATGGCGTTACTTCCTATCCGACGGAAGGCGCACTGGGAGCCTCTTCCGTCTCTCGCCCCAAAAGAAATTAAAAATCCTCGGTTCAGGCAGTGCCGTCTTAACAGCATTGTGTCTCTGGCCAAAACAGTGTGCTGGAGCCCCTACGTCAACCACTCATAAGAATAATATGTAAATGGTCACTTGACATCCACAGAGTAGCATGGGGTCCCCCGGGCAGTTGCCCAGCGGGCCATGCATTAAGACGGCACTGGGTCCAGGATTGAACATGGAATCACGGAACTAGTAGTCCAGCACGCTATCTCGAGGAGATATTGGTGGTGTTAAAGATGTAAAACAACCTGCCTACGCCCCATGAAATGCATACGTCTTTACCGTGCGGATTTCAACGAAGAATATTTGGGCTCATAAATTTAGCAGCCCTGCATGACTAGAAGTGAGCAGCAAACGGGGATCGGGCATCAGGACGATGGCGATGTTGAAGTCACTGTCCAATTTTAAGCTTGTGAGGTCCGGATATCCCGTTCATTCTCCCCCACACCCTGTCTAATGCTGTGGTTATATTCTTGCTTCCTTACCAATTTCTTTCTGCACTGCGGTTTTTGTCTTTCAATTTCCGGGTGCTTTCGTTGTTTTCCTGGAAATCTGACAACTGCATCGTTGCACTGCCCTTGATCTTCACCAACCGTCTCCACCCTAAGTCTCAAAATGCGTTTTTTCGCAGGCACCCCTGCAATGCCTTATTAAGTACGCCATTGGTCCTGAGTTACTCCAATTAGAGAGCAAAAAACTTGGGAAATGTTAATGGATCACAAAGTGATGCATTTGATATGCAGAGCCTGTTGTCCTCCATTTAAAGTGGTCTGGGTCAGTGTCAGTTCGCTATTGTCCACTAAAGCTGTTAACCAAATTGAAGTCTCCTTCAGGGGTTGTCTTCCGTGTATATATATATATATATATATATTCAGCCTTCACAAAGTAACCTTCAAAGCGTGTTTTTCCAGTCGCCCTTTACATTAACATTATTAACAATTAACTCCTTGGGGCCTATGGAACTTGACGTTCCCCTGCCTTTCCAAATGCTCCCATCTCCCTCTCTCTCGGCTCCAGACATTATTATAAAACAAAATGTTTCGAGGTAGATATGCCAATCAAGGGTGGTCTTGAGATCCCTGCTTTCATTAAGATCAATTATAGTTAAAAATTATGCGGTAGTTAATGTCAGTTTTTAGCTTTTTTTTTGGTCAAAGTCTGCCTCAAAATTTGTACTCCGATTCTTTGAAGAAGGATCTGATTTCTGTGCTCTGCTCTCAGTACTGGAACTAGGGGTCCATTGTGTTGGTGGTCCATTATCATGGTATGTATTACCTTAACTTTTTATTCTTTTTCCGAAATTTTCATAGTTTCATATAAAGTATTCATACAAAAATACTCACTGAATTCAAACGTGCAACTTCAGCTTGACTTGCTTTTTACTTAATAATCCTTTTAACGTCCATAGTAGACAGAGTTGGGTTTGCTACATGGAACACAAACTCATATTTTGGTGATCCGAGTGAAATTACAGAAAATTCGACTGAACTTTCAGGAAAATTGAGGAAGTTACCGGAAACTCATGAGTGGCCACGACCCTTTCAGTCGCCTCGTACGAGAAGACTGGGAAACACTTAGATTATACCAGGGGTGGCCAACTAGTCGATCGTAATCGACCGGTCGATCCCGAAGCCAAGTGGCTCAGTGTTTCTAGGTCTGCGTCAGTGGTTCTAGGTTCGATACTGGAACCGAAGTGGGTCCAGTATCGAACCTACCCTCCCCACTTTGACTACGCCTATGACAACAAGTCGATCGCTACACATTTTTAAGATAAAAAGTAGATCTTATGTACCCAAAAGTTGGCCACTCCTGGATTATACGATCCAAAAAAAGTAATGTTAATAAATACTGCATTTGCACATCTTTTTGCTGGACTTTTTTGGTGGTTCCTATTTAGTAAAGTGACCAGATTTTCCAGAGGGCAAAGCGGGACGGGGACTTTTGGTGAGTGCCCCAAAGTATGGGTGGTGAACAGTGCCGGATTTAGGTATTGAGAGGCCCTAGGCTATTTCAATTTTGAGGCCCATTTCTTAAGTTTTGAAGCCCGCTAAATGTTGAGGCCCTAAGCTGCAGCCTGCTTAGCCTATTGGTAAATCCGGCACTGGTGGTGAGACATGCTTTCCTGAAGAGCAAAGAACAAAACTTGTGACTTCGTACCTACTGCACCTTATAGCTTGAATGTGTGTCCATCAAGCACGGGATGCATCATCATCATCATACCCTTATCCCGCTTGCGGCAGGGTCGGGTCTGCGGTTCTAGCCCTCCACCTCACACTTGCATTCTGTTGACGTGGCTCTTCCTCACTGCCCAGCACTCCGATTCATATAGCATAGCAGGTCGAAACACTGCCCTGCAGAATTTCCCTTTCAACTTGATTGGGACACTCCTATCACACAGGACTCTGCTTCCTTATCTCCACTTCAACCATCCCCATTGATTCTGCGGGTCACAGGACTGGTCAGGCACAGGATGCCTGGTGTTTTAATTTGATGCAGACGATGATCAGTTGCCAAACTAGAAGGATCATTCTGTGTGGGTACTCTGTACACGTATCTCATTGACAAGTGAATGCTTTTGAGAAGTTGCCGACAAATTGGGACAAACTGGCTCAAGGGACGGCGGGACATGAAGTCTGAAATCGGGACGTCTGGTCACCCTATATTTAGTCAACAATTTGGGATAAGAGGTAACTTTGTGATCTTCATTAGGTGCATCCCAGGGATGCAGGTGGTCGGTAGCACCCGGGGTAGGGGGAGACCAAAGCAGACGTGGGAGCAGGTTGTCCATAAGGACATGGCAGCGTGTGGGGTGGACGTGGACCTGGTGGGAAATAGACGGGTGTGGAGGGGTAGACCCTGCAGGCCCGACCCTGCCACAGGCGGGATAAGAGTACGATGATGAGGTAACTGTGATCTTATTTACCATGCATCGTCAATAGGCCGACGTCGCGTGGATCGAATGGTTCAGTGCGCTTACCTGTTGAGCTCAAAGCACGCAGGTATGTTTACCCGTGATCAAAGTTGGTAGTTTTTTTATGTTATGAGGTAGAGCAGCATTTAATATTTAAAGTGCGCCTTCCGCCAAATAAAATATAATCATCTTAAATGTATGAATGTGCGATATCATCTGTCTGAATTCGAATAGAAAATCACGATCTGACGATATATGGAATTATTAAATGGTGGCGCTCTGGCGGTGCTATGCCCCACATTTAAGTACGTAGGAATTGGAATCGTGTGATTGTAGCGATGAGAGTTGATGAAAGAGTGAGAGTTTGTTATAAAATAATTCAAAATCCAGATCATATATTGATTCCTACTTACAGGATTTTATCCTACGAGTGCTGAAACGCTCTATTGATGCATTAGTTGCTCTTGAAATTACATAAACCCTCTGTATTGACGTGTTCTATGCTGCGCGTGCATCAAGAGAAGTGCATGACGTCATCGCGTTCCATTCGAATAGGCCTACTGTTTGTTTGCCGGATTTCACGAATGTCGATGAAATTGACGCTGTTGTGATATGTAGGTCCTATTTTACACTTAATATAAAGTTTAATTACATTCTAATTAAGTATGACTAAGATGCATTTACTGTAATTACATTGTATTTCCCCTAAATTTCTGTCCATTGTTGAGATATGGTGTTGTCGGACACGCCGATTTTAGAATGTTGATGACGAAATCGTTTCGTGGAAATGTAAATGAAATTCTTGTTGCTTGAAAGCAGTAAAGAATGGCGAATGGAATTTTAGGTGCTAGTTGGGTCCCATAGCTTTCCTCCTTTTAAACTACTGCGTTTCTAAACTTCGCCTATAAATTTCACCACTAATTAATTTTAGTGCCGCGCTTTCATATGCACACTGGATAGACGGGTTAGGCGCCTGCTTCCCATGAATAATTTGACCATTAATCCACTAAAAAGAGATTTTCCCGTCGCCTTCAAGTTTATTCAATTAATATGTAGACCATTGATACTGCTGATTTATTTCGCAGCCTTCAACCATAAAAATCCTAAAAATAGTAGGGGGCCTACTAGTTGCCAAGCCAAGGAGCACAACATCGATAGCCTTAATAGTGACAAACTCTGCCAGAGTAAGGCTGGGGCATATGCTTCTCTCAGACATCGTCATTAACCTTTCTCCTGCCTATGGCAGGTTCCCAGCTATGTCCCATCGGGACGCAAACGGGCTATCTAATGGACGTATTTGCAACCCCTTTACTTATACAGGGTGTCCATGAACTCAGCAAAAAAGAAACACGTCTTTTAGAGGGTGCCAAACTAAGCATTTTTAGCATAGGAATGTAGAGTCCAAAGTCAAGCCTTAACAAATGGCATGCAAAATAAGGTGTTGTATATCATTTGGCCATACTTGCTTTCACATCAATTAGCAGGTCACATGAATCACGTTTTTCTACAAGAACAGTCGCCAGAACTTATGGCAAACATTCCACCTCAAATTCGCCAACAGATGTGGTTTCAGCACGATGGAGCCTCAGCACACTTTACCTTGAATGTGTGAGCTCATCTTAATGCCACCTTTGGGGACTGCTGGATTGGTAGAGGAGGACCTGTTCCTTGGCCACCACGATCACCTGATTTGACACCAATTGATTATTTTCTGTGGGGACACATTAAAAGCCAAGTTTATGCAACCCCTGTCGACTCTGCTGAGGATCTTGTGGCCAGAATTGCAGTTGCTGCTGGAGATGTACAGGACATCTAGATGTACAGGCAGGGATCTTTAAAAGAGTTAGACCAGTGTTTTTCAGCCTTTTTATTGAAACTGAACCCTTTGAAGCATTTAGACTTCTTGCGGAACCCTTTGGAGCATTTAGACTTCTTGCAGAACCCTTTGGAGCATTTAGACCTTTCGCGGAACCCCATACAGTGACAGAAAAAAAACATTAATGCCTAATGTTTGAGGGAGACACCAGAAGTTCACTTCCACTGACAAAAGTCATTCTCGTTTGTTGTGTTTTCATTGTTATTTTTATATTTACCTTGCCATTGGCGGAACCCTTGGGCGGACCTCACGGAACCCTGGTTGAAAAACACTGAGTTAGACAATCACTGCATAACTGCAAATGGTAGCCACTTTGAACATTTATTGTGAAAACTTTACATGAAAATTGACTATAGAGAGTTAGTGGTGGACGTCGACGATGATGATACGAATGATAAGAGGTCAAATGAGGCAAATCTGCAAGCTCAATTGCTGGTCTGCTTTTCGTGAGCATGCACAGTTGCCTCAATTGACCTCATATCGTCATCATCGACGTTCACCACTAACTCTCTTATGTCTACCAACACCTTATTTTGCTTGCCATTTGTTAAGGCTTGACTTTGGACCCTACATTCCTATGCTAAAAATGATTAGTTGGCACCCTCTAAAATACGTTTTTTTTATGCCGAGTTCACGGACACCCTGTACATCGTTGGCCTCCACGTCACGCCTAGCCAAGCCATGGACGTGACGCCAAGGGGGGAGACTCCCTAATACCTGGAGATTTTATCTTACATGCAATGCTACAGTTTTATTTGCCCTCCGACGGAAGGACTGGGGCCTCAACCCCAATCCGCCTCGGCCACGATCGAGCCTAAAACCACTAACGACCTGACCGACCTCGTCGCCACCGAGAAGGTGTCATATGTATCTCCTAATTAGACAACATTATGTCTCTGCATATACACATTCAAATCTGTGACCCTTTCGGGCCTTCCTCATGATGATAGCGGATGCAACACTATTCAGAAATGGTCATGGTAACATCTTTGGAAATGCGCATCAAAAAGACCAAAATAACGGAACGTTTAATTATAATGGTAGTCTTCATTTCAAACCTCATTGGGTAATATATCAAAGGAATAAGCTGCTGATGTTGACAGTTTGTTAGCAGCATATATGCGTTAGCCTGGTATTTACTGGCCCTTCAAGGACGTATAAAAGCTAAAAATACAGAAGGAAAATGCATATGAACAGGGCTTCCTGTTTTTTTTTGTGTGGTAATTGATTAAGGAACTATAGATATAAGGATGCATACATAACAATAATGTTTCGTTTAATGAAAGGTGAGGAGAAGAGGCTAATGAAAATTACATATTTCTTTGCATTTCAGAATAAATGAAAGTCTTTTTTTTTTATTGTTCCCATTTAATATTTTTTTTCCTTCTAGAAAACTTTTGCTTATTTAATGAAAATTAAGATGATATTAAAAGTTATTCATCTAACTTCTCGCGGATGTCAATCGTCATAAACACCCTAACTGGTAAATGGTAAAATCTTTTCCGGCAAATGATGTTTTGATACTGATCTCTATTTTTTTTATATTGATAAGGACATTTACTGCTTATTAACTTCTTGCATGTATATTTCAAAGGAATTACATATTAAGTTGTAAGCACGACTGGTAAATATGTTAAGGAATAATATGGTATTCGCGCATAATTATGTGCAGTCACATAATAAATGTTCGCATCCATTTGGGACAGTTGGACTACATAAGGTAAAACTTTAAAAATCTTAATGAGAATTTAGATTTGAAAGCCAATAGCTTAATATATTAATGCTATTAAAGCTAGTTGAGAATCTTTCTTTCTTTCATGACCTGAAAATGTTGCATTAGTCTAAAATTTTAATCAAGTGCCATTGAGGATTATATTTCATGGCAGGAAAAATTCAGTCATCAACTTAAATACAATGTAATCTTTCATATAAACTTCTAATTTATTCACTTAGGTAACCAAATTGTTATTTTTTTTATTTATCATAAATAATAATATTCAGTTAGCAAATCTGATCTGTTACATTGCATTAAATGATTTAATATTTAAAACAATTGTTTTTGATTTCCACGGCTAGAGTACCGATATTTAGGATATAATTGGAGATGTTAATCAGTTTGGGGAAATATGCTGAAGATGAACATTAAATGAAATATTGATTTTGTATTATATGACTGACCTTTCCGCATGGGTCTGGAATATCCCTGTTACTTACTGTTATTGTGCAATAGGTGGGAGCGGCGAGTTGCGTTGGACACACCAGTTCTCGTCTGATCACTGAAGTTAAGCAACGCAAGCCCAGTTAGTACTGACATGGGTGGTCGCTCGGGAAAGCTGGGTACTGCTAATACCCAATAATCGTCCCATTAGTGTAGTGTCTGTGCAGTCTATGCGTTAGAACTATGCAGTGGACGGGTCTCTAATGACCTTGTAGGTGACCGGACCTTAAACACCAACAAACAAACAACAATGTGCAATAGGTCAGACACCACGCAATATTATAACCAACAAAGAATTAATTTACCTGCCAAAATTTCTATTTGGTTATATAATGCGGTGTTGGAACACGTGGGGTAGGCCGGCATCCCCCCCCCGTCACAGACAACAAAGCCAATATTCCTGCGGGTTCCATTCACTTGGCTAGGGTGCCCCCAGTCAGAGCATGTTCAGTGGGCCCGCAGACCCAACCCTGCCACCGGCGGGATAAGGGTATGATGATTTGTTGTTGTTTGTTTGTTGGAGTTTTAGGGCCCTTCAACTACATGGTCATTTAGAGCCCCGTCCACAGTGTAGTTCTTATGTAGAGACTGCACAGACACTACACTAATGGGACGATTTTTGGGTATTAGCAGTACCCAGTTTTCCCAAGCGGCCACCCATGTCAGTACTAGCTGGGATTGCGTTGCTTAACTTCAGTGATCGGACGAGAACTGGTGTGTCCAACGCAATTCACTGCTCCCAGGGTATGGTGATGATGATGTATTATATCAGCATTATATAATTGACGTGCTGCAGTACATGAGTGGAATGTCGAGAGCTGATAGAATTATAAATGAGTATCGGTATATTAGAGGGAGGGACGCTGGGGGGGGGATGGACATCGCGGAAAAAATGAGGGAGAGTAGATTGAGGTGGTATGGGCACGTAATGCGAAGAGAGGAGGAGAAGCTCGTTAGGTCCATTACAGGAATGCAAGTGGTTGGAAGCACCCGGGGCAGGAGGGGGAGACCAAAGCAGTCGTGGGAGCAGGTTGTATACGAACCCAAGTATCCAGATTGCTGGATTAATTTATGGGTTGTTGAGTAAGCCAAGCAGCCATAACAGGACGAACCCTTAGGAGGCTGCTCGGGGGAGATGAGGAGGCAGGTGTTGAAGATGTAGGAGAGGGGAAATTTGAGGCACCCAACGTTCTTTACCAACCAACCAAACATTTGTTCGTAAGGATATGGTAGTTTGTCTGTTGACGGGGACCTGATGGGAGATAGGCTGGAGTGGAGAGTTAGAACCCGTAGACCCGACCCTGCCATAGGCGAGATAAGGGGATGATGATAATGATGTGTTATACGATTGACAGTGTTTCAACTTTTTTTTCATTCTTTGTCTTCGTATGGACTGCTTTGTGTTCCTGCGTTGCCTCTATTTTAATGAAAGTATTACGTTTTCTCTGCAGCTCGGTTGGTAGAGCGCGAAGTATGTAGATTCACCCCTGTCCAAGGACGGTGGTTTACTTTTTGGTAAGAGGAAGACAGAAAATGTGAAAAGCCTCGTTTCTGTGTGTGATTGGACGATGTCATCTGCCCTTCCATGAAGCCTGAACACCCGTATCGGGTAGTCAGGACATGAAAGTGAAACAACAATGGTATCGGTAATATTAAATGCCAAAACGTTTCTAACTGCAAAGCAAAAGAGTAACTTTTTTTTTAATACGCTCATGTAATTAATTGATGACAGTTGTCGTGACTCATGAATTTTCAATGATGCAATTTGTTTTTTAATACAGGCTGATGGGTTCTCATGTCATATTTATGTGTGCATGAGATGTAATAAGTTTTGAAGTGCGTTTCGTAATTGTTTCTTTTCGGGTCTAGGTCTCAGCTTTCCAAATAGGACCCATTATTATTAGTTTTGCTAACTAAATTAGTTTTCTATACATGTTTTATGCATCATCATGTTTCATTTAAAAACTTGATATATGCATAATTAAATGTCTTTTTATTTTTCTTGTAGTTCGGCGAAAGAGGCTCTGGACTACGACCTCGTGGAGAACCACAAGATTTTCATAGAATAAGAGCCAGATGCCGGCAGCAAGGGATTTTATTTGAAGATCCAGAGTTTCCGGCGGATGGCAGTTCGATATTTTATAGTCGTACTCTGCCCAAACCATTTGAATGGAAAAGACCACATGTAAGCATAAGCCTACAGTAGATCATCAGCCTTTTTCAACTAGTGTGGTGCGTGGTCCACTGTTGGGTTTTCAAATTTTATTGCTGTATAAATATCCAATTTGGTCTCTTGTGTTAAGTGCTGGATGAGAGCTATCGTCATGCACATAGAAAATTAGACAAGGTCCAAGTTTTGTGGTGTAATACGTTGAAAAAAGTGATTGACAGACAATGTTGTGCTTTATTCAGCAGAATCCTCTCTGACTTATAATGACAGTCTATTAGGAACAAGTAACATTTCATGGAAATGTATATAATTACATTTATAACATATACTGCAGTCTTAACACTGACTGTGTAACTGGCACTGCAGTATTTTAGTCCTTCAAATATCAGTTTCAGTAGAGTTGTTGGACAATTGCAGGTTTTGAATCAGTTGAGAGAAAAAAAATTTTTTTTTTCCCATTGAGATGATTGGCTTCTTTCCAAAATAACAACATTATTATTATTATTGTGGTGCAAGGGTAGGAAATCTTAAAAATCTTTTTCATGTTAGATCCATCACATCTGGCATTATTTTCATTCTACCCAATGTGTAACTGTGATCTTATTTTTATAGATGAATCAGTGAGAAGATGACGAAATAGCTTTATTTAGCATTGCCGCTAAATACGAAAACTTCAAACAAAACTGTTATCCTGATGCAATAGCACTTGCCCTACTTTTGTGCAGAATTTTTATTACGCAGCTATTTCCTGCGGGTTCTTTAGTACCGCATAGGTTTGAAATACCACTGTGAAGTTCTGATGCAGAAACTGCACAGACACTACACTAATGCGACGATTTTTGGGTATTAGCAGTACCCAGTTTTCCCAAGCGGCCACCCATGTCAGTACTAGCTGGGGTTGCACTGCTTAACTTCAGTGATCAGCAGAGAACTGGTGTGTCCAAAGCAATTCCCGCTCCCTACAAGGTCATTAGAGCTCCGTCCACTGCGTAGTTCCAACGCAGAGACCGCCCAGACACTACATTAATCCGAAGATTTTTGGGTATTAGCAGTAGCCAGTTTTCCCAAGCGGCCACCCAAACTAGTACTAGCTGGGGTTGCGTTGCTTCATTTCAGTGCAGACGAGAACTGGTGTCAACAACTCCTAACCCTTTTCCCACCTATGGCAGGGTCGGGTACCCATGTTGTTCCTCTGAATGAACATACGGCGATATATTGGTCATAGTTTTTTTATTCTGCAGCCGGTTGCCGGCCAAAGCTGCACCCCTACGCTTATTTATCATCGGTCTAGTGTTCGTTGGGGAATGCTACCGACGCCAGGGGGCGAGCTCCTACACCTGGAAATTTTTGCCTTATCTACCCGTTGCGTAGTAGAGAGGGTTCTTTTACGTGCAAGTGCCATCGTACACCCACACGGGACCTCGGTTTTACTTCTCATCCGAAAGAAGGCACACTCGCAGCTTCTCTCTCACCCGAAAGAAGCCGACCCACCACGGTCCAGTATCGAACCTAGAACTACTGGCGTAGTTGCCTAGCGTGCTAACCACTACGCCACCGCGGCGGGTCAATAGGTTTGAAATGTTACCTAAAATTAATTGGTTAAAAACAGCAAAAGATTTCCAAAGACTTGCACGAGATCAGTGCCAGATTTACCACTAGGCTAAGTAGGCTGAAGCCTAGGGCTGTGGTGGCGAACCGTTATTTTTAAAGACGGGTCACAATAAGAAAAAAAAACCCCAAAAAGTTGTCCGCTTTATTCATCCCTGATTGTCTCATAAATAGCGTAGTTTATGTTAATGCCATGCATCATAAAAAGTCAACTCTGTTATCGACGACTGCATAGAAACGTGTATAACAGCAACGATGGTTAATTCTGGAATTTATGACGTGGTGGCGTAGTGGTTAGCTCACTCGGCAACTACGCCAGTAGTTCCAGGTTCGATACTGGACCATGGTGGGTCGGCTTCTTTCGGGCGAGAGAGAAGCCGCGAGTGTGCCTTCTTTCGGATGAGAAGTAAAACCGAGGTCACGTGTGGGTGTACGATGGCACTTGCACGTAAAAGAACCCTCTCTACTACGCAACGGGTAGATGAGGCCAAAATTCCCAGGTGTAGGAGCTCGCCCCCTGGCGTCGGTAGCATTCCCCAACGAACACTAGACCGACGATAAATAAGCGTAGGGGTGCAGCTTTGGCCGGCAACCGGCTGCAGAAAAAACTATGTCCAATAGATCACCCTGTGTCCATTCAGAGGGACAAATGGGTACCCGACCCTACCATAGGCGGGAAAAGGGTAAGGAGTTGCTTTTACTATAACAACCTTCAAGGCTAAGGAAAAATTGTTATTTAAGTAAGTAGAGCATATTCACACTGCCGAAACAGTGTCTGATATCGTTTCATTTAAAATGCACTGACTTATCTATTTATAATAGTTTTTGATTGATTATAGAGTCAGTATGTTAAATCGATGCTGCAAATATATGCTCTTGTTTTGCTACCCTCAATTTAAGACTCAGTACCAGAAATTACCTCTTGGAAGTTCAGTACAAAACATGCATTGCGTGTTTTTCATTCATTATACGCAGTATGCCATGTAGTCTATTTCTCTTGGTGGCACAGTGATGCGTGCTTGACTGGTAAGCTATAGGTTACACCCTGAGGCTGAATATTTTTGGGTTAGGTGAAATGAGTTTGCGCGCCGAGTGTCGAACCCCCGACTAAAACACCTACCATTGTCTTCTGAACGATAGCTCACAACCGTTTACTACATTACTTCAGGCTAGGCCTTTTGTTGTGCCTTTCAAGGCGTGTCCTGGTGTATCCAAGTTGCGTTGGACACACCAGTTCTCGTGAGATCACTGAAGTTAAGCAGCGCAAGCCCACGTTAGTATCAACATGGGTGGTTGGTAAGGAACGTTGGGTGCTGCAAATCTCCCCTCTCCTACGTCCTCAACACCTCCCTCCTCATCTCCCGTGAGCAGCCTCCTAAGGGTTTGTCCTGTTATGGCTACTTGACTTACTCCCCAACCCATGAAATTAATCCAGCATCCTATTTCGGGTGGCAAGAAAAGTCATTGTTTCCTTTGGTGTGTCCAATGTAAGAGGGTGTATAGAGGGTGTATAATAGGGTGTATAGTTCTCGTCTGGTCACTGAAGTTAAGCAACGCAAGCCCAGTTAGTACCGACATGGGTGGTCGCTCGGGAAAGCTGGGTACTGCTAGTACCCAATAATCGTCACGTTAGTGTAGTGTCTGTGCAGTCTCTGCATCAGAACTATGCAGTGGACGGGTCTCTAATGACCTTGTAGTTGACGGGACCTTAAACACCAACAAACAAACAAACAAACTATTGTTCCTGGTGTCGGTAATACGTCAAATAAGCAGGGGCTTTGGCCTTATGTCAACAACCGGCTGCATAAAAATATGTACCATTTTGCAATAACGTCCCGTGTCGTTTTTTTTTTGTGGTAAAGCATTTGCACTCAAAGGGATTTAGGCCTACAGAGCTCAGCAAGTTTTCTTCTAAATATGTCTCAGGTCCCAGGTCCCCAAACTTTGTTGGAAGATAGCCACATGAATACTATTTAGAAACCACTAATTGAGTCTTAACTGACACTCGGAATGTGGCTATTGTGCATGCGACGGTGATCTTTCAAATAAACAACTCTTTATAAAAAAACTAATGGTTTTTTTCTTTATTCTGGCCAACTCCGGGCCACAAGTCCGTAGTTTGGAGAAATTGTTACATCGTTTAGCAGATATCATTTAATCACTCCTTCCTGGAATATCTTGCTCCTATGCAATCACTTTTAAAAAAAAAGAAACGAAATGCCAAGATAAACATCAAAAAATAGGTACTGTACCAGGAACAAAACATCTGCGTGATAAGTACAACGCCTGGCCTGGTATTTAGTCCTTTAGAACAGGAAGCTGTTTAGTTTCACTATATTTGAAGCTGGGGGGTATTTCTTGGTGGGGCTGATGAGTGGCAACAGGAATTGACAAGTGTAATATCTGAAAATTGTGTTGATCCAATTCATAGATTTGTTCATTGTAGGTCACAATACTTTTTACTTGCATGCACATGCTCACTTGTTTCATTTCATTCTTTACAGAAAAGACACTTTGTTGGGGTTCACCTCAAAATAGCAATATAGATTATTGTTACAGCATGCCTGATAGATACTGCACTTCATGTTTCATCACTTTATTGTACGACTTTCCATATTCAAATATTTATTAATTTCAGGTTGGAAAAATAATAAAGAACTTCGTTCATCTTCTAGACTGTAATGGGGACTCTTAAGTGGATATGGAGCGGCGAGTTGCGTTGGACACACCAGTTCTCGTCTGATCACTGAAGTTAAGCAACGCAAGCCCAGTTAGTACTGACAAGGGTGGTCGCTCGGGAAAGCTGGGTACTGCTAATACCCAATAATCGTCGCATTAGTGTAGTGTCTGTGCAGTATATGTATTAGAACTATGCAGTGGACGGGTCTCTCATGACGTTGTAGTTGACGGGACCTTAAACTCCAGCAAACAAACAATAAACAATCTAAGTGGACATATCTATATCAATTTTTATATTTAGAAGCTGCGCGGGAGCGACAAATTGCGTTGGACACACCAGTTCTTGCCTGATCACTGAAATTAAGCAACGCAACCCCACCTAGTACTGACATGGGTGGCTGCTTGGGAAAACTGGGTACTGCTAGTATCCAAAAATCGTCTCATTAGTGTAGTGTCTGTGCAGTCTCTGCAATAGAACTACGTAGTGGACGGGGCTCTAATGACCTTGTAGTTGAAGGGCCCTAAAACACCAACAAACAACAACAATTAGAAGCTGCGCTCTTAAAGGATTTTTGTAATTAACCATTAAAACATGGTCCATTGTCAGAAAAATGTGTGGCATTTTGGTTTAAAAAAATATGGCGCAGGATTATAGCACAATGGCATTGGAGACCTAATAAGTTATTTGATGAAAATATTTAATTTTAGGAACTTTGTGAAGATCCTCGATTGTTCGTCGAAGGAGCAAGCCGTTTTGACGTACAACAAGGCGAATTAGGTGAGGATTTGTTATGATTCAGGATCGGGATATTTAATTTCTTGAATTAATGTCAGCTTGTATTTTAATTAGGTGATTGTTGGCTACTGGCTGCTGTCGCAAATCTTACATTGAATCATGCGCTGTTTGTTCGAGTGGTGCCAGACGATCAAAGTTTTGTTGAAGATTATGCTGGAGTATTTCATTTTAGGTGATTAATATTACACTTCAGATTCTCTGAGACAATTCCAGAGTTGTCTCGTACAAAATGGCTTGGGTATTAAGAGACTTAATAAAAACTGAGTCCTTTAATCCGAGCTTATTCGAGAGATAAAATATATTTCTGACATTTGTTTTCATGGTAGTTAACAATACAAACAAAACTTTACTAAGTCAGAACTTGTAAGAGTTGTGTGTGAACGGTTGTTTTAATATCTTTATAAAAAAGTGCTTGTCTTGTTTCAGATTTTGGCAGTATGGACGTTGGGTAGATGTTGTCGTTGATGATCGTTTGCCAACATATTCCGGGCGCCTAGTATTTATGCACTCTTCAGAGCGTAATGAATTTTGGAGCGCATTGCTTGAAAAAGCTTATGCTAAGTAAGTTGAATATGAATATGTAATCCTTTGTGACGGATACCTTGCTGGCGAGATCTTTTCATGCTAGACCCATATGCCCAGATCTCCACCAGCACCCCAGCAACACCTTTGCCTTTCGCACCCATTCCAGCCGCTCCACCCCAGAACCTCTTCCAATGTGGGGGTTCCCCAACTCCTTCTGCAGTGATCCAGTGCTGGGCAGACCAGTATCACATGCCTGACGTCCTCCACCTGATCCCTGCACAATCCACAGCCCTCCTCTCCACCTGTGATCTTTGCCATCCTCTGTTTCGTCTCCAGTGACCCAGCTCTTGCCCGAAACAGAAGTGAGCTCTCCCACGTATTGTCGTAGATTACCTCCCTCTCTATGTTAAGCTTGTTCCCATACACCCTCAGCGTTTTCTTTGCAGCCCTTCCCTCCATACTCTGTCGCCACTGCCCTAACCCCCATTCCTTCACTTTGTCCTGTACGAGTCTTTGCAGCGTTACTGCCCCCTCCTTGCCCTCCCTGGGGTGCAGTGTTATGCAGTGTTATGAATAATATGAATGCATATGAGTTTTTTTTTTTATTGGCGGTCGTTTAGTATTTTCTCAAAAAATTAAAATTGTTACTCTTTTAACAGACTTCATGGTTCCTATGAGGCATTAAAAGGTGGTACTACTTGTGAAGCTATGGAAGATTTCACTGGTGGTGTCACAGAGTTGTATGAATTGGACAAAATGCCTCCTCATTTCTTTCGAATTTTGCTGAAAGCATATGAAAGGTCGTCCTTACTGGGATGCTCTATTACGGTAATTCACTGGAGTTATCAGATGCCAATTCCAGTTTGTCGTTTATTTTTTTTGGAAATTAATTTTTTTTATGAATAATAGCCAGATCCTAATATCACGGAAGCGGAGCTACCAAATGGACTTATAAAAGGGCATGCTTACAGCATCACACGTATTAAACTGGTGAATTTACTTTATTTTGTCCATTAGTTGTTTCTGAAAGTCCTGCTGACATAAGGCTTGTTTGAGGTTTTCCTCCGTCAGTTTTGTTGTGTATAGGGGGAGGATGGTGTCACTTTATTTGGAACTCCGGAGATTTTGTTGCATACACCGAGAGCCATTGTAGAGCTGTTGTACATCATCACATCCTTAAGAGAACTAATTCGATTATCCAAGTGACCAATTTTTTGATATGAATGTTTAGGTGGACATTAGAACTCCTCGGATGTCTGGGAAAATACCTCTTGTTAGGATTAGAAATCCTTGGGGAAATGAAGCAGAGTGGAAAGGAGCTTGGTCTGACAGGTGATTCATTCCATTAGTATATAACGGCCAAACACTATTGCCTGTGGCCATCGTTTGCCACAATGACTCTAATAATATAAAACTAATTCATTTCAGTTCTCCAGAATGGCGATACATACCTGATGGTGAAAAGCAAGAACTAGGCTTGACTTTTGAGTCTGATGGAGAATTTTGGTAATCTTTCAAGTATTTTTGTGATTCGTGCTAGTTACAAGCGTGAACTGGTAAAAAAAAATTGAATGAATTGTTTTTTTTTAACAGGATGTCATTCCAGGACTTCCAAAATAATTTTAATCGGGTAGAAGTGTGTAATTTAGATCCAGACTCATTAGATGAAGACGTTAAGGGAAACAAAAACAAAAGGTGGCAATCGAATACATTTGAAGGTTCATGGGTTCGTGGTGTTACTGCAGGCGGTTGTAGAAATTATCTCGGTTGGTGTATAAATTAGATTTTACGGATTTTTTTTTAACTTCCATGCATGGCCGGCCCTAGAGTTTGCGGGGTCCAAGGCAGCAGGCGATAGCGGGGCCCCAGTACCAAGTTTTTTTTTAATTCACCAGCGCGGGGCCCAAAGCGGTCGCCTCGGTCGCTTTGCCCTAAGGCCGGCCCTGCAGTTACACCTACAATAAATACTTTTGCAAACCATACAGATACATTCTGGTATAACCCACAATACCGGGTCGCCTTGGAGGATCCTGATGATGATGACGACGACGATGACGACGATAAAGGGAAATGCACTGTAATTATAGGATTGATGCAAAAAAATCGACGAACAATGCGAAAAATGGGAGCGGAATGTTTAACCATTGGATTTGCTGTTTATAAGGTTTTAAATTTTTATTTTTAAAATCAAAACTGAACTTGTATGATAAAGTGGTGATCATTTTTTTCTTAAATTTTTAGCTGGATAATCCAGATTCTCTTCCTAAGCCACTGGACAAAACTTTTTTTAAATATCAAACTTCGGTGGCTAGGTCGCAGTCGTTTATTAACCTGCGAGAGGTTAGTTGCCGTTTCAAATTACTTCCAGGTAATTATTGTATTGTTCCTTCTACCTTCGAGCCAAATGAAGAAGGCGAATTTGTTTTGAGAGTATTCACAGAAAAGAAGACAAATGTACAGTAAGTGTTTCGAACCCAGTTAGTTATGTTGTCATTGGGAGTCAGGGCCGGCGCTATATTTTGCGAGGCCCTGTGCCAAATACTGATGCGGGGCCCTGTGCAAAATGATGATGTGGGGCCTTCACCTATATGAAAGGTACTTAGAAAAATTGCACCTCAGAGAGGGCCCCGCGTATTCCCTGAATGCTCGGGGCCCTGTGCCGTCGCACAGTTCGCACACCCATCACGCCGGCCCTGTTGCACGTTATTACTATTTATTTATAATGATTAAATGTGTTTTTGTTTTCAGAGAATTAGATGAAGATATTGATATTGATAAGCCTGATGATAGCGTAAGTATCATACATAGGTAGACATTTTAGAATTTTTAATTAGACTTTGTACTCCTGTAATTTGAGTACGTGGGAGCGACCTTAAGCTGCAGTGTCTTTCATTTGGAGAAAAGAGGGTGGGCAGGGTCCTGCTCATAACAAGAAATTCTGATTAACTTCATTTTATGCTAGCCCCGATGAACTAGGTGACTCCACAGAGGAAGTAGAGAAAGGCCTAAATTATATTAAGAACAACGACAGAAAAATGGAGCCTAAAAATGAACATGGAAAAGACAGAGTATATAGGCCCCTAGCTTTCAATTGGAAAGGACAGGGTAGGGGCAAGGTGGCGATAAAGATGCACGAGTTCATGTACCTAGGATCGGTGTTTCAGTACAATGGGGAAATAGATTTGGATGTGGCTCATAGGATAACTGTAGGGTGAATGATCACTGTGTGATCGGAGGGTTCCACTAAAGATGAAGGGGAAATTCTACAGGGTAGTGGTTAGGCCGGCTATGCTATATAGGTCATAGTGTTGGGTAGTACGAATGGGCCATGGAGGCAGAGTGCAAATAGCTGTAATGAGAATGCTGCGGTACATGGGTGAGGTGTCGACAGCACACCGAATTAGGAATGAGTATATTAGGAGTACTTTGGGAGCTGGAGACCAATGCCGGATTTAGATATTGACAGGCCCTAGGCTATTTCAGTTTTGAGGCCCCTTTCAAGCCCCTTTTAAACCCCTTTTCTTAAGTTTTGAAGCCCGCTAAATGTTGAGGACCTAGGCTTCAGCCTAATTAGCCTATTGGTAAATCCGGCACTGCTGGGGACATCGCGGATTAGATAAGAGAGAACACTTTGAGGAGTGGTTCAGGTTATTGGAAGTACCCGGGGCAGAGGGGAACGAAATTAGACGTGGGAGCAGGTTGTACGAAGAGAGAGATATCTGATAGTGTGTGGAGTGGATTGAGGCCTAGTAGAAGATAGGTGGGAGTGGAGGTCCAGAACCTGCAGACTCAACCTTGCCACAGGTGGGATGAGGGTATGATGAGGATGAGGATGTTAGCCCCGATGACCATATGGTTCTAAATTTTGTGTTTTGTAAACTTTTTTGATGTAGTAGGTGCAATTTAATGGCATGATTGCTGTCATAGCACTTTATATCCCTCTGCTACTAAATATGTGAAGAAGCTTTTTTTGCTTCGAAGAATAAAATTCTTAGCAGTACTGTATATGTAATAATAAGTAATTATTTTGCACCGATTTTTTAACAGTACAATGCATGATTTCCTTTTATACTGCACAACTTTTTTTAATAATTATTTCTATGTTATTTATTTTAAAACATTCGTTCCTTTGGTTCACCTCCATGTTTCTGTTACCTTTTCTGAATGTAGGCTAAATCTAGGTCTCCAAATAAAGGTTCAGGACAGTGTATTCGTCCTGTTAGAGTAAGTTATTGCAACTCACTGTAAATTAAATACCTTTCACTTTATAATCATTTTCATGATCCATCTTATATATAAAATCAACAATCGAGATTGATATATGTATGTGCCCATTCATTAATTTTTCTACTATCATATTTTAATCACTCATGCATGAAGCACAATTTTTCTCTTTCTCTACTATTTATAGTGCATGTATTGTTTCATGTCTTTGAGAACTGAACCTGATAACGTTTTCCTTGCACATTTTACTTAGCTTCACATTGTTTTGATCGATTGCTTTTCAGAAATTTATATGACATGGGTGGTCGCTCGGGAAAGCTGGGTACTGCTAATACCCAATAATCGTCGCATTAGTGTAGTGTCTGTGCAGTCTATGCATTAGAACTATACAGTGGACGGGTCTCTAATGACCTTGTAGTTGACGGGACCTTAAACTCTAACAAACAACAGAAGTAATTTTACCTGGCAGAGAGCATTTGCAGAATAAGGCTATTTTAATTCAGTAATCTCATGGAGCACATAATTAGTATTTTGATTTCAGAGTCAGCTTTTAATAGCAGTTTATTTATCTAAGTGCAAGCTATGATATGCTGTCCCGCAACAATTGGAAGATTGACTACGATATTCAGAAAATTAAAATGAGTACTGATAAGGTATTTCATGCGAAATCACACTTTAATTAAGACTAGAAACCTGTCATTTGTACTTATCAGCCTATCAGACTATTATAACTAGAAATATGCTGATTGGTTTTTAACAAAAATCTTACAAGGTTAGCTGAATATGTATCGCATCAGCCTGTCAATTTCGACTCTTAAAGCCATAAATTAAGAGATAAGGTTAAAAAAAAAAGTATTGTTGCATATCTAACAGGTTGTCAGGTACATTTTCAAATCGCAGGACAGGTTTTAGATGATAAATTTCACGTTCTTTGTTACCTTAGCAATGATATTGAATACCAACAAGAGAATTGTGGTTTTTTTCAAGCCAGGGAGGGGCTGTATTGCGTTGGACACACCAGTTCTCTCCTGATCACTTAAGTTAAGCAACGCAAACCCCAACTAGTACTGACATGGGTGGCCGCTTGGGAAAACTGGATACCGCTAGTATCCAAAAGTCGTCGCATTAGTGTAGTGTCTGTGCAGTCTCTGCATCAGAACCACACAGTGGACGAGGCTCTAATGACCTTGTTGTTGAAAGGCCCTAAAACAACAATCACAACAACAACCCCCAGCTAGTACTGACATGGGTGACTGCTTGGGAAAACTGGGTACTGCTATTATTCAAAAATCGTCGTCTTAGGGTAGTCTTTGTGCAGTTCTTGCATTAGAACTACGTAGTGGACAGGGCTCTAATGACGTAGTAGTTGAAAGGCCCTTAAACACCAGCAAAACAAGCCGAACAACCGTTAATTTTAGTAATCATTAAATCAGAAGCATTATAAGGCGATAGTTTAAAATTCTCACTAACAAATTAGCAATAAAATAAGTACAGATTTGTAGTTCATCTCAGTGGCGTCGCTAGGGTTGGCGTTACCTGGTGTAATGACACCATGGTGTCACCCCCCTCTCTCCCGAAAAATGCCGCTTGTTCTGCTTTGGTGTCACCCCATTTCTCATGGTGTAAGTGGTGTCATCCGGTGCGTCCGGCACCCCCAAGTGACGCCACTGGTTCATCTGAATTTGACATCCTGGGGCTCTAATGACCTTTGTATTTGTCATGTTGGCGTTTTAGGGCCTTTCGACTACAAGGTCATTAGAGCCCCGACCACTGTCTAGTTGTAATGCAGAGATTTTGAGTATTAGAGGTACCAAGTTTTCCTAAACTGTCACTCATGTTAGTACTAGCTGAGGTTGCGTTGTTTCACTTTGGTGTTCAGACGAGAACTGGTGTGTCCTTGTTTTTGAAGGGCCCTAAAACACCAACAAATGAAATCAATAAGCCTGTGGCTACCTAATCACGTCCTAAATAGGCGTATGCTGCAGCTTCTGTTGCTTTGACTTTTATTCGCATCTTATTCTGTTTCTGTTAACAGAATCGTTGTTTAATTTTTATTATCTCGTATTGAAGTTGCAATTACGTCATCAGTACTTTATTATAAGTAACTTCTACTAGGGTAAAGTTGTGATTGTGGTGAAATTCGGGAATGTAATGATTGCATGGGGGTACGTTATCAAAATTAAATATATGGAGATTTCTTTGTTGGACTGTTTAACCCATTTTCATTAACATAGGATTTTTCTTGAATTCTTATTGGTTTTTGAGATTGGGCTAGCGATTATTTTATTCACTAAAATGAATTCTTGAAGTAGGACGGACGTTGATACTGATTAACCCTTTGCTTAATTTAGGCTCGAGCTGAACCGGACACGGATGCTAAAGAAGCCATGAGAGCTGTCTTTCGGAAGATATCTGGTGATGACATGGAAATCGATGCTGTGGAATTAAAGGATGTCTTAGACATGGCTTTGAAAAGGGGTAATTATTTTTTTTTTTCGAGTTTTGCACGAACTGTTTACGGGGGGTAGGAGATTGGACCCCTCAGTGCTTGGCATTTGCCGACGATATTGGAAAAGTTAGCGACAGCAGAGAACAGATAGAGAAGAGACTAAACGATATTAGAGGAGCGATAGAAAAGGGAGGGCTAAAGATGAACATGACAATGTCAGAGTATTTAGCTTTCAGTTGGTGCAAGAGGTAAAGTACTTAGGATCAACGTTCCAAAGCAATGGGGAGATAGACTTGGATTTGACCCGTACAATCAGTGGGGTGGGGGTGGCTGAAGTGGAGACAGGCAAGTGGAGTGCTGTTTGATAGGAGGCTCCCAATCAAGCTGAAAGGGAAGTCCTATAGGGCAGTGGTTAGGCCAGCTATGCTATATGGATCAGAGTGTTGGGCAGTAAGGAAGACCCACGTCAATAGAATGCAAGTGGCCGAGATGCGAATGCTGCGGCAGTGGCGTCACTACGGGCGTGCGGGCTTCACCGGGTGACGCCATTCGCACCATGAGAAATGGGGTGACACCAAAGCAGAAGAAGCGGCTTTTTTCAGGAGAGAGGGGGGGGGGTGGCATCATGGTGTCACCGCACCAGGTGACGCCAGCTCTAACGACGTCACTGTGCTGCGGTACATGAGTGGGGTGTCGAGAGCTGATAGAATTAGTAATGCGTATATTAGAGGTAGCCTGGAGGTGGGGGACATCGTGGAAAAAATGAGGGAGAGTAGATTGAGGTGGTATGGACACGTCATGAGAAGAGGGAAGGAGGAGCTCGTTAGGTACTTGCCTGGAATGCGGGTGATCGGTAGCACCCGGGGCAGTGAAAGACCGAAGCAGACGTGGGAACAGAGGCGTCGCTAGGGTTGGCGTCACGCAGTGCGGTGACCTGTGTGTTTGTTGGTGTTTTAGGGCCCTTCAACTACAAGGTCATTAGAGTCCCGTCCAGTATGTAGTTCTGATGCAGAGACTGCACAGACACTACAGTATTGCGACGATTTTTGGATACTAGCGGTACCCAGTTTTCCCAAGCGGCCATCCATATCAGTACTAGCTGGGGTTGCGTTGCTTAACTTCAGTGATCAGACGAGAACTGGTGTATTCAACGCAATTTGCCGCTCCCAGTGCTGTGACGCCATGGTGTGAGCTCCTCCCTCCGAAAAGAAAAAAGGCGCTCTGCATGCTCTGTTCCTTCTTCTGTTTTGGTGCCACCCCTTTTGTCATGGTGCGAGTGGTGTCACTCGGTGCGGCCCGCATCCCCTAGTGACGTTTTCCTAGTTTTCCGTAAGGATATGGTAGTGTGTGGGGTGGACGGCGACCTGGTGGGAGACAGATGGGAGTGGAGGGCTGGAACCCGCAGACCCGGACCTGCCACAGGTGGGATAAGGGGATGATGATGACTCATTTAATGCGGATGCAATATTTTTTTAAAACATATTTTGAAGAATCCTGGCCAGTTAGGTTTCTGTTTTGCATCCGTGTTACTTTAATCCATAAAAAGTTATTTTTATACTAATTTTTTGTAGCAGCATCTAGTTCCGGGTCGGCTGTTATATGTTTTATAGGCAATGTGTTCGTATATTATTCTAGTTTGTTGTCAGCATTTTGGATATTTTAGGCTTCAATTTTACGCTGTAGTCGTTATGTTTCATGGTTGTATATGCTCTAATTTTACTATCCTCTTATTTATAAACTTAATTTCAGAATCTTACAATCGATTAACCCATTTTTGTTTGGTGAATTTGACTCATAAATCCAACTGTTGCTAACGATTATTAGTTACAGGAATGTTTGTTAACTGTATGCTTGGTGTTTTTTTTAAATTGTATGTTGTAACTGTACTGTTTTTTGTTGAGTCTGTTTTTGTTTCATTCGCATGCTTACTTTTCTGGGCTTGCTGCTTTTTTGTTTTTATCATAAATGCTGCAGAGGATGATGGTAAGCTTGGCCGTGATAACAATTTTTTTTTTAATATTAAAGTGATATTTTTTTTTTGATTTCATGGGCAGTTGAATGGGGGATAGACTCGGATGGGACCCACAGAATCAATGGGGGATGGCAGAAGTGGAGACAGGCAAAGCGGAGTCCGGTGTGATAGGAGGGTCCCAATCAAGATGAAAGGGAAGTTTTACAGGGCAGTGGTTAGGCCAATTATGCCAGGCGTGTCAAACTGGATGTACCCTGGGGGCTACATCTATAACATGTGCGTTGTCATAAAGGCCATGCAGTGTTGACTTTTTTTTTTTTTGTAATTTGTGCTTAAAAGTACTAAGAGGCCCGAGTTTATTTGACATAACAATTGTGGAAATAGTTTTAATTAAAGTATGGCACATGGCACCCCATTCCAACTACGCCCAGGGGTAACTGTCCCTCTCTCATTACGACTTTGAGTAGCAGACTGTATACCGTATGTATAATACATGATAGCGATTGTGAGGGCCGCAACTCTAGGCTTCAAGGGCTGCATGCGACCCGCGGGTCACCAGTTTGACACCCCTGAGCTATGCTATATGGGTCAGAGTGCTGGGCAGTGAGGAAGAGCTATGCAAGTAGCCGAGATGCGAATGCTGCGGTATATGAGCGGAGTTTCGAGAGCTGATAGTTAGGAAGAGTATATCAGAGGTAGTCTGGGGTTGGGGTCGTGTCATTTGAGTGGACATGGGAACGGTAAAGAGTATTCAAATTCAATTACTTTTTTTATATTGCCTAGACATATATCATTCAATTCAGCAGATAGACAACTGACAACTAATATTATTTGTGCTCATCTGTAATGTGCTTAATTATGATTTTTTAGAATTTTCCTTTGATGGATTTAGTCTGGATGTTTGTCGTAGTATGGTCGCCATGATGGATGTATCCTTTTCACTAAAGAAACAACTTCTCTCGGTTCGTTGGTTAAGAGCGGCTGCATTTCGTTGAACCCAGCAGTTCTCGTCTGATCACTGAAGTTAAGCAACGCAACCCCAGCTAGTACTGGCATGGATGACCACCTGGGAACACTGGGTACTGGAAATACCAAATGGTCGTAACAGCGTAGTGTCTGTGCAGACTTTGCATTAGAATTAAGTAGCGGACGGTGTTATACCAATGGGTGGGGAAGTCGGCCATGCAGCGATAACGGGCCGGACCCTGTGGAGGCTGCTCGGGAATTTAGTAGCACCAAGTGTTCCCAGCCAGCCACCCATGTAGCAGTGGCGTACCGAGGGGTGGGCAGAGAGGGACAGATGCCCCCGGGCGCAGAAGACAGGGGGCGCAAAATATTAATTCGCATTAAGTTTATCGGGTGCCAGAGAGCGCAGATTTCGGTCTTTGTCCCCGGGCGCAGAATACCCTCGGTACGCCACTGCCATGTAGTACCGATGTGGTGCAGCCAAGTTGAGTTGGAGTGCAGCCACGTTCCGTTGGTGCAGCCAAGTTGCGTTGGTGCAGCCAAGTTGCGTTGGACACACCAGTTCTCGTCTGATCACTGAAGTTAAGCAACGCAAGCCCACGTTAGTGCCATCATGGGTGGTTGGTAAATAACGTTGGGTGCTGCCAATTTCCCTTCTCCTAGGTCCTCTACACCTCCCTCCTCATCTCCCGTGAGCAGCCTCCTAAGGGTTCGTCCTGTTATGGCTGCTTGGCTTACTCCCCAAACCCATGAAATTAATTCAACACCTTTCGAGGGCTTCCTCTTTTGAGCGAGAAGGGAAAGCCCCAATGTACTATCCATCAGAGGACAATTAGAGCCGTGGCTCTGTGTAGTGCTGCCTGCACGTGAAAGACCTCTTTCTAGATAGATCGCTAAAATATGCTTGTAAACCTGTAAAATTCTCAGGTGGAAGACCTCACCCCTTTCTGGCGTCGATAAATTACTTTCACGAGTAGAGAGAGGTCAAGGAACAAACAATTGCAATGTTTGAACCATGTTATTGCCGAAAAGATCTGGAGGTTGATGTGGCTGGGACTCGTGTCAGTGTATTTGAGCCATGCTGTTGGCCATAAGATCTGGAGAATGATCTAAAGCAGGTAATTAGCAAACTCAAACGATTATTTGGGATATCCTTAACATTTCTACAGGTAGATAGATCCGGGAAATTAGGATTTGAAGAGTTTCTGGAATTATGGGGAGATATTCTGACTTGGAAGGTAAGTGGTCATATTAAAATCGGTTCCACAATTTCGGTTTTGGTCAAATACATTGTAAGCATTTTTAATTCGTAGAATGTTTTCAAGACATACGATAACGACAATTCGCAACATTTGACAACTTTTGAGCTGAGAAATGCGCTGAAATCTGCAGGTATGGTATTTATTATTTTCTTAAATAGTTTTTTTTTTGTAAAATATCTCTTCTTAAAATACGATTTATTTATTTATTATTATTTTTTTGTTTAGGGTACCATGTAAATTGGCACATTTTAAAGGCACTTGTGCTGCGTTATGGAGAGAAAAACAGTACAATGACTTTTGATAACTTCATTATGTGCGCTGTCAAATTAAAATCAATGATTGGTAATATAAACTTTGTATTTCTTCCTCTCTCGCTGGAAATTTTACTTTATTATCTCTTAGTGTCATGAACCCGCCGCGGTAGTGGTTAGCACGCTCGGCAACTACGCCAGTAGTTCTAGGTTCGATACTGGACCGTGATGGGTTGGCTTCTTTCGGGCGAGAGAGAAGCTGCGAGTGTGCCTTCTTGCGGATGAGAAGTAAAACCGAGGTCCCCTGTGGGTGTACGATGGCACTTACACCCTTTTTACTACGCAACGGGTAGATGAGGCAAAATTTCCAGGTGTAGGAGCTCGCCCCCCTGGCGTCGGTAGCATTCCTCAACGCACACTAGACCGACGATAAATAAGCGTAGGGGTGCAGCTTTGGCCGGCAACCGGCTGCAGAATAAAAAAACCATGACCAATATATCACCATATGTCCATTCAGAGGGACAAATGGGTACCCGACCCTGCCATAGGAGGGAAAAGGGTTAGGAGTTGCTTTCAAAAACCCGCCACGGTGGCGTAGTGGTCAGCACGCTCGGCAACTACGCCAGTAGTTCTAGGTTCGACACTGGACCACGGTGGGTCGGCTTCTTTCGGGCGAGAGAGAGACCGCGAGTGTGCCTTCTTCCGGATGAGAAGTAAAACTGAGGTCCCGTGTGGGTGTACGATGGCACTTGCACGTAAAAGAACCCTCTCTACTATGCAACGGGGAGATGAGGCAAAATTTCCAGGTGTAGGAGCTCGCCCCCTGGCGTCGGTAGCATTCCCCAACGAGCACTAGACCGACGATAAATAAGCGTAGGGGTGCAGCTTTGGACGGCAACCGGCTGCAGAAAAAACTATGACCAATATATCACCATATGTCCATTCAGAGGGACAAGATGGGTACCCGACCCTGCCATAGGCGGGAAAACGGTTAGGAGTTGCTGGAGTTGAGTTGCTATCTTTTAGTGTCATAAGATTTGAATTTCTAGAGCTTTATTTAATTAATTTATTAAATTTGTTTTGCAGAATTGTTCAAATGCAAGGATCCGAAAGGCACACAAAAAGCTACTTTCACGATGGAAGAGGTAACTAGCTTTGATTAAATTGTTCTGAATCTTATCTTTAGCGTAGTTTAATATAATTTTCAGCCTGAAAAAATGAACTATACTAATAATATTATGATTATTATTTTATTTATAGTGGATAGAGAAAACAATGTATTCGTAAAAAATAATTTACGAGTCAGCTGATGACCAAATACTACTCTCAGTGTATTTTTTTGTTTTGTCATTTTTATCTTTTTATGTCGTATTTTAGCGCATATAACGCGCGCGGTTTACGCTTTTTTTTTCTTACCGTGCACCCCCCCTCGTGCGGTATTTCCGCGGGAGCGGCAAATTGCGTTGGACACACCAGTTCTCGTCTGATCACTGAAGTTAAGCAACGCAACCTCAGCTAGTACTGACGTGGGTGGCCGCTTGAGAAAACTGGGTACTGCTATTACCCCAAAAATCGTTGGATTAGTGTAGTGTCTGTGCAGTCTCTGCATAAGAACTACGCAGTGGACGGGGCTCTAATGACCTTGCAGTTCAAGGGCCCTAAAACACCAGCAAACAAACAAGCGGTGTTTGTGGAGGCGCGTTATACCAAAACTTTTTTTGCAGGAAGTCGCGTTGAAGGTATAAAATCTCTGCCATGAATCTTAACCAATCAGTGCCGGATTTTCCAATAGGCTAATTAGGCTGAAGCCTAGGGCCTCAACATTTAGCGGGCTTAAAAACTTAAAGAAAATGGGTTCAAATGGACTTGAAAAGGGCCTGAACATTGAAATAGCCTAGGGCCTTTCAATATCTAAATCCGGCACTGTAACCAATGGTCAGGACCGTAACGAGGGCGTGGCGAAGAAGGCGGGCGCAAATGGGTTTGGGGCGCAAAATGTTTAAGTTTTTTGTCATTATTGGGTTACGGGCAAGCGAAAGTTAGACACTTGCCACAGGCGCTTCATACCCCCGTTACGGCACTGTCAATGGTGAATTTTAATGAAAAAGAGTCCATCCAAGAAATATTATGGTTTCTTCCGCTCTTGCCACTACCCCGCAGTGTAAGATGTGCGTTTAATTCTGAGCATGATGCTAAAATTAGGTGTAACAGAACCAGGGGCCTTTTATATACCCTTAAGTAAGCGACTAAAGCAGTGGTTCTCAAACCTTTTTTTTATAGGATTTCTTCATGGTCCCCAGTTTGAAACCACTAGACTAAGGGGATTCCCTGGTTTATGACCCCTTTCACGAACTCGTCCAATTGTGACTCATGCGCGGGAGCGGCTTATTGCGTTGGACCAAGACCTAAACAGAAGGCCTTTTCACTGATACGTGACGTCATCTTTAGTAGTGCTAAAACCTACTGCAAATGAATGCTGACGCTTGCCTTTTCACAGCAAAGTAGTGAGTTATTTATTAATAAAATATAAGACATTTTAAATGAAAATGTAAATATTTTTTAACTTAATACACAGTATGAAAATAACTAATTAATTTACAAATTTTTCTAAGAAACACATGCAAATTAAAAATACACACTACCTATGCTACATACCTAAATATACACTACAGATTAATGCTTGATTTTTTTATTTCTGCCTCATTTTTTTCAATAGCCATGGAAGTGTCTAAACTATATGAAAGATTTTTATCTGCACTAATGGATAGTAGTGCTCAATTTGCCTATTTATTAAAAATGTTTAAAACTAATTTCACATTTTGACATTTTACACTAGTAGGAGATAAAGCTTTTAGTGATATGAGCACTTTATGCAGCTGTCAATTTTCAGGGCATTAAATTGCTTTAATCTATTACTGTGAGCATAAAGAATTTTTCCTGTTGATCCAGACACAGATCAGGGGGGAGCACTTCAAACAAAGTGCACCCAAATTATTTTTAAAAATTCAGAATCTCTTTGTATAAATCTAGCTAGCAATTAAATAGGTCCTCTACTGCCCCTTAGACAATATCCTAGCTTCAGTGGTTTAGCCATCTGCAGATTGGACTGGCAGTATAGAAATGGGAATAGCAAATGCAAAAATGCCTCATCAGTTGCAAAGTTGAATCATGCACCAGTTGAAATATGCACCCATTGAGGCACTGAAGGGGGAGCAATTGGTGCATTGTTCCCCCCTCTGGATCTGCCCCTGGTTCACCCACTGGCATCAGTGGTGTGCCCCAATGAACAGTAGACCAATGATAAATAAGCTTGGTGGAAAACCATGTCCAATATAGCACCATTGTGTGCAATCAGAGGGACAAGATGGGTACCCGACCCTACCATAGGCAGGAAAGGGTTAGGAGTTACTTTACTGCTTTTGTCATTAATTATGCAAATAACATGTATACCTAGCTTTTCTAACCCTATGACTATTTTTTCTTAAATAGTATACAACATCTCAACTGTCTTAGTCTTAATTGGAATTCTATAGATTAATGGAATTCTATACATTAAATCTAAATATATAAGCCTAATACTACTCATTAAATTTTAAATCTGCTTACCTTGCTATGTATAGCTACAGTATAATCCGTTTTGTCGCCATTTTGGGACGTTTTGGAAACTGAAGACATGAACTTTAGGTCCACTTCTACAGTTTCCCTTGCATCCAACCACAACACAATTTTCTGGCATTTTGTTTAAGCAAATCCAAATAGTGTGAATTACATTTAAAAGCGATTTAACTTAAAAAATGCAACTAAAATATGACTTTAAAAAACTGCTTGCAATACACACTATATGGTCGTTTACAAGCATGTTAGCACTACTTTGTGTGACGTCACTAGCTAGTGACGTCACACTGCAAAGGCCTTGTTATCTAGGAGGCTTTGGTTGGACGCACCAGTTGTCATCAGATCACTGAAGTTAAGCAACGCAACCCCTAGTTAGTACTAACATGGGTGGCCGCTTGGGAAAACTCGGTACTGCTAATACCAAAAAAAAATTCGTCGCTTTAGTGTAGTGTCTGTGTAGGCTGTGCAGTAGAACTATGCAGTGGACGGGGCTCTAATGACCTTGTAGTTGAAGGGCCCTAAAACCCCAACATACGAACAAAAAACAGGGTATAAGGGGGTGCGCGTTATAGGGCCTACGTGGATGTGCGTTATATGCGCTAAAATACGGTAGTCATGTACACCTGAAAGGTATACTCTCATAATATATCGGTGTTGTCCTTTTGATCTAATTTATACATCATAAAATGTTATGTATTTAAGATTTTTAAAAATTTTTTTTTGTATTGTTGTTATCCCATATATTCAATATGCTTTATATTTCATTAGCTATCATCATTTTGTTATGAACATTAATAAGCATGTATTTTAATATATGAAATATGACACCTAGCTGAAAGGTAATACCTATAATTGTTTTATTATATAGAGAATTAATTATGTTATCATCAATGATGTAACTAGGGTGCAAAACCGCGCACTATGGGCGTCTCAAGTGCTGAAATACTCCCGTCCACCAATTATTTTTTGAGAGACATTTGCAGAGGTTCAAACCGCCTCGGTGGTGCAGGAGGTATCGTACTTGTTTACTGCGTCAGTGGTTCCAGGTTCGATACTGTATCGAGGTGGATTGGCTTCTTTCGGGTGAGAGATAATTCCCGAGTGCACCTTCCGTCGGATGAGAAGTAAAACCGAGGTCCCGTGTGGTGTACGATGTCATTTTCACGTAAAAAGAACCCTCTCTACTATGCAACGGGTAGATGAAGCAAAATTTCCAGGTGTGGGACCTCACCTCCTGACGTCGTTGGAGTCCCCAATAGGCCGACATCGGCATCCGACTGCGTAAAAAATACCGTCCTGCTAAAAATTACCTATGTGTCCATTCAGAGAGACAATGGGTGAATACCCGACCCTGCCATAGGTGGAAAAAGGGTTAGTGCAGGGGTGGCCAACCTTTTCAGTAGGCGGGCCAAATTTAAGAAATAATATTCCCTGCCGGGCCACTAACCTAATTTTTTTTTTGTTGTTGAATTGTCCGAGCGCCCTTTGGCATCTGTCCCAGTGCCAATGCCTTGCTATGGCTCTGCAACAAGGCGCAAGATTTAGGCCCCACCAATCAGAGAAGTTTGGAAACTCCAGAACTATGAACATTTTAAATGATGGATAGATACACTGCATGTCAGGGTCCTGTCAGGGGCATGTCAGGGCCGCCTGTGGTCAAACGCTTGCCTGGTTGATGCCGACTCATGAAGTAATATTGTTTGGTGATATTTACAGTAAGTTTATGTTCATTTGACCTAGCTCCGCGGGCCGCATGCGGCCCACGGGCCTCGTTTTGGCCACCCCTGGGGTAGTGGTTGCTTTCTGCATCTGCAGCGGTTTGCACCCTGCGTATACGTACGTAAAAAGGGCCTCATAAAAGTGCTTCTGGGGTCCACAATTCTAGTTACTTCATTGATTTCCGTTATGGCATTATATAGCTTATTTGTATTTATTGATATACGAAGATATTGTATATTTTAATAATTTACTTTAATTGGTAACAGGAACTTCCTGTCAATATTGACGCCTTAGAAAAGGGTACCAAGTTTAAAATGTGCCTATTAGGGCAGTGGTTCTCAACAGGCTGGGTAAGTGCTTAAGATTTAAAGTACGTACATATTAAGCAAACGTGTTGAGCAGTTGGGAAATTCTGGAGGACGTACTTCAGTAACTTAATTGCTAGAGTGCCTTACTTTTTTTAATTTGTGGTGTGCCGGGATCGAAACGGAGATTTCCTTTTTCGGACAAGAGAAGACCATGAAAACCTCAAGTAGACGCTGGAGCAGATCGTACGAGGCCATTTGATTGTATGTTGGGTGGATAGGGATCTAAACCTCAAGTGCACCCACTCACGTTTTCTGATTTCCAACGAGATGTAAAGCCATGGTGATCAAAACAGGCTTGGGAGCAGATTGTGTAGGGTGGATAGAGACCTAGTGGAGGGCCAGAACCCGCAGTCCTGACCCTTTCCACAGGCGGGATTATGGTATGATGACACTAAATGTAATGACAGGTTGTCACTACATTTCTTTCCCAGACACTGATGCAGCCAAATTGCGTTGGACATACCAGTTCTCGTGAGATCACTGAAGTTAAGCAGCGCAAGCCCACGTTAGTACCAACATGGGTGGCTGGTAAAGAACGTTGGGTGCTGCAAATTTACCCTCTCCTACGTCCTCTACACCTCCCTTCTCATCTCCCGCGAGCAGCCTCCTAAGGGTTCGTCCTGTTATGGCTGCTTGGCCTACTCCCCAACCTATGTAATCAATCCAGCAATCGGCAATGTCCTTCGCCAAGTGCAGGGTTGGGCTTTCTCATCTAGTGCCCCGGTTCAACTCCCTAGCTGAGGTATCGGATATTAGTGCCACATTTGGACATCTTGTAGGGCTGATAGTCTTTTACGTTTCAAGTGAAGTACGAAACAAATATATTTAATATCCAGACTAGAATCCAGTAATGACATAACCTCTTGCGTCTGTCGTTCAGTGGCGCAGAGTGTTTGACTCTTGAATTCATAGTTTCAGGTTTTAGTCTGGTCGAGACGGATGGCTGCTGTCGGGCAAAAGTTAACGCCAAGTGTGCGATTGTAAAAACAACTTTTTTTTTTAATCAGAGTGTCAAATGTATGAGCAGGGCCGGCTCATGAGTTTCAGGCGCCCTAGGCAAGTGAGTCCATCGCCGCCGCCCCCATTAAATCTACCACAGTTCTAAATTGTCCAAGCGTCCCTCACGTGCTTGGCATTTGTCCCAATACCAACATTTAGAAAAGGCCCAACCAATCAGAGAAATTTGGGAACCCCAGGACTGTGAAATTTTAAATGAATGATAGACTGCATGGCGACCCGCCGCGGTGGCGTAGTGGTTAGCTCACTCGGCAACTACGCCAGTAGTTCTAGGTTCGATACTGGACCGTGGTGGGTCGGCTTCTTTCGGGCGAGAGAGAAGCCGCGAGTGTGCCTTCTTTCGGATGAGAAGAAAAACCGAGGTCCCGTGTGGGTGTACGATGGCACTTGCACGTAAAAGAACCCTCTGTACTACGCAACGGGTAGATGAGGCAAAATTTCCAGGTGTAGGAGCTCGCCCCCTGGCGTCGGTAGCAGTCCCCAACGAACACTAGACCGACGATAAATAAGCGTAGGGGTGCAGCTTTGGCCGGCAACCGGCTGCAGAAAAATCTATGTCCAATATATCACCCTGTGTCCATTCAGAGGGACAAATGGGTACCCGACCCTGCCATAGGCGGGAAAAGGGTTAGGAGTTGCTTTGTTTTTAGACTGCATGGGAAGGAAGTACCTCTGAAATCAGCCGCCCCTATGAAATTTGCCGCCCTAGGCAGCCGCCTCTGTGTTTGAGTAAGTAGGCAGATTTTCCAGGTGCAGAAACTCGCCCCGTCCTGGGTCCTCGAGGTTAATGTGTCTTTACTGTTGCTAGAACACGTTTGCTTAATTGATTGTGCTCTCAAGAATTAGTTTGGCCTCTAGGATGATGAAATGGCACACAGAAATTAAGGCTGGTTGAGAACCTCTGCAGTGGCTTACTATCTAAATGTTTTACTCTAGTAAGAAATAGAGATATTTACAACTTAAATATTTTAGACCATTGCTCATTATGAAAGAAAAAAAGTTAATTATAAAGGTATTTAATAAATATATTTTAATCTTCACCTTGTTGTTGTTTTTTTTAAATTTCACTTTGTTTTTCAATTGTAGATTCGGACGTGACCCATAGAATCAATGGGGATGGTTGAAGTGGAGACAGGCAAGTGGAGTCCTGTGTGATAGAAGGATCCCAATCAAGTTGAAAGGGAAGTTTTCAGGGCAGTGGTTAGGCCCAAGAGGATGTTCAACAGGGAGCGGCAAGTTGGGTTGGACACACCAGTTCTCGTCTGATCACTGAAGTTAAGCAACGCAAGCCCAGTTAGTACTGACATGGGTGGCCGCTCGGGAAAACTGGGTACCGCTAGTATCCAAAAATCGTCGCATTCGTGTAGTGTCTGTGCAGCCCCTGCATCAGAACTACACAGTGGATGGGGCTCTAATGACCTTGTAGTTGAAGGGCCCTAAAACAACAACAACAACAAAGGATGTTCAACAGGGCTTACAGGACATTACAATAGCAATGGCAAAGGGGGGGTCTGAAGGTGAACATGAAGAAAACAGAATACTTAGCTTTCAGTTGGAGTGGCCAGGACCAAGGGGGTGTAGTTCGTTGTGGGAATGAGGTGATACCAGAGGTGACACCATCAGTGTTTCGAAGCAATGGGGAAATCGACTCCGGCGTTACCCATAGAATCAATGCAGGATGGCTGAAGTGGAGACAGGCAAGCGGTGTGCTGTGCGACCGCAGTCCCAATTAAGTTGAAAGGTGAAGTTTAAAAAACGGTAGTTAGGCCCGCCATGCTCTATGAATCTGAGTGTTGGGCAGTGAGGAAGAACCATGAGAGGAGAATGCAAGTGGCCGAGATGCGAATGCTGCGTTACATGAGTGGAGGTGTCGCGTGCTGACAGAGTCCACAATCAGTACGTTAGAGGCAGCGTTGGGGGGTGGGTGACATCGCGGAGAAGATCAGAGAAAATAGCCTGAGGTGGTATGGGCATGTGATGCCAAGGGGGGGAGGAGGAGGTTAGGCGGTATATTATGGGTTGTTGTTGTTGTTTGTTGGAGTTTAAGGTCCCGTCAACTACAAGGTCATTAGAGACCCGTCCACTGTATAGTTCTAATGCATATACTGCACAGACACTACACTAATGCGACGATTATTGGGTATTAGCAGTACCCAGCTTTCCCGAGCGACCACCCATGTCAATACTAACTGGGCTTGCGTTGCTTAACTTCAGTGATCAGACGAGAACTGGTGTGTCCAACGCAACTCGCCGCTCCCGTATATTATGGGACACCAGGTGGTTAGTGGCATCAGGAGTAGGGGGAGACCAAAGCGGACGTGGGAGCAGGTTGTACAGAGGGACATGATTACATGCGGGGTGGATGAAAGCCGGGTTGGGGATAGGCGGGAATGGAGGATTATAACCCCCAGACCCGACCCTGCCATAGGCGGGATCCACTACAGTTAGGCCTGCTATGCTATATGGGTCAGAGCGTTGGCCAGTGAGGAAGAGCCACGTCAATAGAATTGCAAGTAGCCCAGATGCGAATGCTGAGGTACGTGAGTGGGGTTTCGAGAGCTGATAAGAGTTAGGAATGAGTATATTAGAGGTAGCCTGGGGGTGGGGGACATCGCGGAAAAAATGAGGGAGAGTAGATTGAGGTGGTATGGACACGTAATGAGAAGAGGGGAGGAAGAGCTCGTTAGGTCCTTGCCTGGAATACAGGTTGTCGGTAGCACCGGGGCAGGGGGAGACCGAAGCAGACGTGGGAACAGAGGCGTCGCTAGGGTTGGCGTCACCCAGTGCCGTGACCTGTGTGTTTGTTGTTGTTTTAGGGTCCATTTCGGGAATGCAGGTGGTTGGAAGCACCCGGGAGTTGTCCGTAAGGGTATGGTAGTGTGTGGGGTGGGCGGCGACCTGGTGGGAGATAGACGGGAGTGGAAGGCTAGAACCCGCAGACCTGACCCTGCCACAGGCGGGTAAGGTTTCTAAAATCTACTTGTGTTTACAGCGATTTCAACAAACAGTTTCTAGCGTAGGCGGCTTCATTTTGATGTCATCTTTGAATTTCCGGTGCAGCAACCTGTGTTTCCATGTTCTTCTCTAATCAACAGGTAATTTGATACTTTAAATATACCTGAAGTGAAACTATTTTTATGATAAAATCAAACTGAAATTTGAGATGATTACTCATCGTCACTTAGGATACCACTATTTATTTTCAGAATATGATTTGTAATATGAAAAAACAAGATTTTTAAAACTGTGGTAATGTCATCGTTCTAACTTTTTCACCTATGGCAGGGTCTGGCTCCCACATCTGCCACATTGATATCGGGAACTCATGGACAAGCTGACTTTTTTATAAGCCATCGACACCTGACCTGATACCAGCTAGTAGTAGCGTAAATCTATTAGGGACCAAGGCGACGCGTCCTCCTGCCCAGAATTATGCTCATGGGGCAAGGGCGAATCCAAAGAGAGAGGAGCAATGTTGCAATTGCTCCCCCTCAGTGCCTTAATGGGCGCATATTCCAACTAGTTCAGGATTCAGCTTTGCAAGTGATGAAGCATTTTTTGCATTGCCATCCTCATTTCTGTACTGCCAGTCCAATCTGCAGTTGGCTAAGCCTCTGAAGATAGCGCATTGTCTAAGGAGTAGGAGCTCGCCCCCCCCCTGACGTCGGTGGAGTGTCCCAACGAACAGCGGGTCTTGTCGGTCTTGTCCCTCCACTCGGGAGGACAAGATGGGTACTCGACCCTGCAGGGCCGGCCCTAGAGTTTGCGGGGCCCAAGGCAGCAGGCGATAGCGGGGCCCCAGTACCAAGTTTTTTTAATTCACCAGCGCGTTGTCCAAGGCGGTGACCTCGGTCGCCTTGCCCTAAGGCTGGTCCTGCGATCCTGCAATAGGTTAGGAGTTGATTTTGCTTCTCGTGAGTTTCAGGCGCCCTAGGCAAATGGGTCCATCTCCATCCCCCCCATTAAATTTAATGCAGTTCTAACTTTTCCGAGCGTCCCTCAAGCCTTTGGCATTTTTCTCATTGCCAGTGGATTGGTATGACTCTGCAACAAGGCGCCTCGAGAAAGCCAACATTTAGAAAAGGCCCCGCCAATCAGAGAAGTTTGGGAACTCCAGGGCAATGAACATATTCAATGACTGATAGACTGCATGGCGAGGAAGAACCTGCGAAATTAGCCGCCTAGGTTTGTCTGCCTCATGAGCCGCCTGTAGTGCAATGTGTGCGTTGTACACAGGCGCCAGGATATTAAAGGGCCCAAAGACATCAGGGGTGAAGAAAATATTTGCATTTGCTGTAAACACTACTTTTTTCCAAATTGTTAGTATTACTTTTGTTTTATATAGCGATTTTGTAGTAGGCGAGAGGACTGGGATAGGGGCGCCAAATAACGTCTTGCACACAGGCGCCAGATACTACTGGCACACCCCCACTGCCTTCGCTCCAGAGGGGAGCGGCGAATTGCGTTGGACACACCAGTTCTCGTGTGATCACTGAAGTTAAGCAGCGCAACCCCAGCTAGTACTGACATGGGTGGCCGCTTGGGAAAACTGGGTACCGCTAGTATCCAAAAATCGTCGCATTAGTGTAGTGTCTGTGCAGTTTCTGCATCAGAACTACACAGTGGACGGGGCTCTAATGACCTTGTAGTTGAAGGGCCCTAAAACACCAACAAACAAACAAACAATTCGCTCCAGAGAAGCCATTCACTTGTGCCAGGAGCGAACTTAGAACCACATGACTCACAAGTCAAGCAAACGGACTCACCCAGGCAGAGATGGTATTACCATGGATCACGTTCATCGATCTAAAATGCAATATAAAACTATTGACCATGTCTAAACCGGATGTTGACATTAAAAAGTGACTTTTTATCTTTTATAAAAATATTTGATCCTTGATATTCGTGCATCTCACCACTTAAAATGAAGAAAGGATTATCAAGTGCCAGTATTCAACATTCTGTGATCGATTTTAGTTTCCAAAGTTGAATTCCATGGTTTTACTGCATCATTCCAGAGAGAGTAGTTGGATACTGAGCTCAAAATACACAGGTCGGCCCTGGTGGAATTTGCTGAAGTATTGTGGGTTAGGACTGACCCCAAAATCGATTTCGTACATCTACTTCAAGAGGTAATTTACCCGACGCTAGGAGACCAGTTCCTACACCTGCGGGAGCGGCAAATTGCGTTGGACACACCGGTTCTCGTCTGATCACTGGGGTTAAGCAATGCAACCCCAGGTAGTACTGAAATGGGTGGCCGCTTGGGAAAACTGGGTACTGCTAATACCCAATAATCGTCCCATTAGTGTAGTGTCTGTGCAGTCTCTGCATCAGAACTACGCAGTGGACGGGCCTCTAATGACCTTGTAGTTGAAGGGCCCTAAAACACCAACAAACAATCTCACACCTACAATTTTGTAGATATTTATGAAAATTGGTGTTAGTGTACGCCCCACCAGGGTTTTCGGTCCTGTGTGGTTTGGGAGATATCACCAGGTTGCATGCCCCCTCCCCCCCCTGGTGTCGGAAAGTGCGTACTCCGTAGTGGTTAGCACGCTCGGGAACTGCGCCAATAGTTCCAGGTTTGATACTGGACCGAAGTGGGTTGACTTCTTTCGGGCGAGAACGAGGCCCCCGAGTGCTCCTTCTTTCGGATGAGAAGTAAAACCGAGGTCCCGTGTTGATTTACGGTGTCACTTGCAGGTAAAAGAGCCCTCTCTACTACGCAACGAATAGATGAGGCAAAATTTCCAGGTGTAGGAGCTCGCCTCCTGGCGTCGGTGGAATTCCCTAACGAACACTAGACCGACGATAAATAAGCGCTGGGGTACAGCTTTGGCCGGCAACCAACAAAAGCAACTCCTAACCATTTTCCTACCTATGGCAGGGTCGGGTACCCATTTGTCCCTCTGAATGGACGTAGGGCGATATATTTGGTCATAGTTTTTTCTGCAGCCGGTTGCCGGCCAAAGCTGCGGTCCCCTGCACTTATTTATCGTCGGTCTCGTGTTCGTTGGGGAATGCTACCGACGCCAGGGGGCGAGCTCCTACACTTGGAAATTTTGCCTCATCTACCCGTTGCGTAGTAGAGAGGGTTCCTTTACGTGCAAGTGCCATCGTACACCCATACGGGACCTCGGTTTTACTTGTCATCCGAAAGAAGGCACACTGGCGGCCTCTCTCTCTCTCTCTCTCTCGCCCGAAAGAAGCCGACCCACCTCGGTCCAGTATCGAACCTAGAACTACTGACGCAGTTGCCGAACGTGCTAACCACTACGCCACCGCGCGGGTCCAACGGGCCGGCAACCGGCTGCAGAAAAAAAAACTATGATCAATTTATCGCGGTTGTGTCCATTCAGAGGGACAAGATGGGTACCCGACCCTGCCATTGGCGGGAAAAAGGGTTAGGAGTCGCTACATCTAATGTCCTTGGCATTTCAGGACTTGTTGTACGTATTCATTTGGTTTGTTGGTGTTTAAGGTCCCGTCAACTACAAGGTTATTAGAGACCCGTCCACAGCATAGTTCTAATGCATATACTGCACAGACACTACACTAATGCGACGATTATTGGGTATTAGCAGTACCCAGCTTTCCCGAGCGACCACCCATGTCAGTACTAACTGGGCTTGCGTTGCTTAACTTCAGTGATCAGACGAGAACTGGTGTGTCCAACGCAACTCGCCGCTCTGCATATTCATCATCATCGTCATCATCATCATCATCATCATCATACCCTTATCCCGCCTGTGGCAGGGTCGGGTCTGCGAGTTCTAGCCCTCCACTCCCGTCTATTTCCTACCAGGTTTCCGTTAAATCTTAAATTAATTTTAAATTATTAATTTAGTGCGTAAAATAGATCAGCGCTGACATTGAAACGTGGAATTCGATTTCGTTTTCCAAAGGACATTTTTCACAGTTTTGAATATTTCGCAGAAATTGGCGTGTTGTGTATGTAGGTAAGAATAAAAATTATATCCAATTTATATTATTTATTGCTTTCTTGCCGTCGTCTTAAAATTAATCCCTTGAGTAAATTTTATTATGAAATCTGAAAACCTGGTTGACTTTAATAATCAAAGTTTACACTACACCATAAAATATTTCTTTTACAATATTCTGCACACTTTATTTCATTCTCACCTACTAGGGTTCACAATATTTTCTCGTGTACCGAAATTTCTCCTGAATTTTATTTTCACATTTATAAATAAGATGGGTCTCTACGGGGGGGACTGAAATGGCACCCACGTTTACCCCTCTCTCTCTCCCCTTCCGACACCTTACAGTAATGAATTTTCTGTAAATCCACCAAATTATTTTTCTTCATGGCCATCCAGTTGACTATAGACCCTCTTTGGTGGCGCAGGAGGTAGGGTTAGTGCATTCACCTATTGTGTCACTGGTTCCAGGTTTGATACTGGAGGGAGCGGTGAGTTGCGTTGGACACACCAGTTCTCGTCCGATCACTGAAGTTAAGCAACGCAAGCCCAGTTAGTACTGACATGGGTGGTCGCTCGGGAAAGCTGGGTACTGCTAATACCCAATAATTGTCGCATTAGTGTAGTGTCTGTGCAGTCCCTGCATCAGAACTACACAGTGGACGGGGCTCTAATGACCTCGTAGTTGACGGGCCCTTAAACTCCAACAAACAAAAATTGATACTGGATCGAGGTGAGCAGTGGTTGATTGTTTGTTTGTTGGTGTTTTAGGTCCCGTCCACTGTGTAGTTCTGATGCAGAAACTGCACAAAAACTACAATAATGCGACGATTTTTTGGATACTAGCGGCACCCAGTTTTCCCAAGTGGCCACCCATGTCAGTACTAGCTGGGGTTGCGCTGCTTAACTTCAGTGATCAGACGAGAACTGGTGTGTCCAACGCAATTCGCCGCTCCCGTGAGCAGTGCCGTACCGAGGGGGGACAGATGTCACCGGGCACAGAAGACAGGGAGCACAAAATGCGGTTAGCATTAAGTTTAGAGGGTGCAGATTTCGGTCTTTGTCCCCGGGTGCACAGAATACCTTCGGAACGCCACTGGAGGTACTGTAAGTTGACTGGCGAATAGCCCCGAGTGCGCTTTCCTTCGGATGAGAAGTAAAACCGAGGTCCCGTGGGGTGTACGGGGGCGTTGGCACGTCAAAGAACCATCTCTACTATGCAACAGGTAGATGAGACAAAATTTCCTGGTGTATGAGGTCCCCCCCTGACGTCGTTATTGTTTGTTGGCTTTTCAGGGCCCTTCAACTACAAGGTCATTAGAGCCCCGTTCACTGTGTAATTATCATGCGGAGGCTGCACAGACACTACACTAATGTGATGATTTTTGGGTATTAGCAGTACCCAGTTTTCCTAAGCAGCCACCCAAGTCAGTACTAACTGGGGTTGCGTTGCTTAACTTCAGTGATCAGACGAGGACTGGTGTGTCTGACGTCGGTGGAGTGCTCCGACGGACAGTAGACCGACGATCAATAAGTATAAAGGCAGTGCCGGATTTACCACTAGGCTAAGTAGGTTGAAGCCTAGGGCCTCAATATTTAGCGGGCTTCAAAACTTAAGAAAAGAGGCCTCAGACGGGCTTGAAAGGGGCTTCTCAATATCTAAATTCGGCCCTGCATAGGGGTTGCAGCTTTGGCCTGCAGCCGGCTGCGGAAATACACCGGGGAATATATCACCCTTGTGTCCATTCAGAAGGACAAAAATACAGTTCTGTTTTTCTGACGCGTGTGGCTCAACAAGAACCTTATGGGTTTCCGTACTAGTTTTTTTTTTTGAAAAAATATTCCTTTTTCCTTTCAAAAACGAAGACTAATTTCGATTCACACTTTTGTTGATTATCGTTAATTATTTGTTTTTAAATGAAAGATTTACCTCTCAGCGGCGAAGGTAAGATTTAACGCGAGATCTAAGTCTAGTACTGTTATAAATCACCATAATAATTATTCTTTTTGGTGTGTGGACAAAATGAAAATGTGATATTCGCCTCCGAGCCAAGAGCAAGTGCATAATTACTGAGGTCTGGTGAATAGAAAATTAACGCGAAATTAAAGTGAGGTATGTGTCTGTATGCAAAATAACCTTTCTTAACCAAGTATAAAGTTGGTTCCTAATGTAATTCCTATAAAAATAGTGTTTGTAGGAGCTCCAAGCTTTTACCAAACGCAGTCGTGCATTTCTTTTAGGAAGTAATTGCATTTTCTTTTGCTCTAGCGTCATAACGAAAAAGAAGAAATAAAAGTGCAAATGTAAAGTGAAATGTTGCGTTTCGACAATGTTTTTAAAGGAAAATATACACTATGTGAAATAACTTCAGGCCACTGTACGTGGATGGATTGAAGTTAGATGACTTCCATAAAATTATATTAGGCCATTGTAATGCCAATGCGCTGTGTTACGTACAAGGTGTACATTATCTCCATTACACACAGTATATATACACTCATCATACCCCTATCCTCCCCTGTGGCAGGGTTGGGTCTGTGGGTTCTAGCCCTCCACTCCCGTTATCTTTCACCAGGCCCCCCCCTCCACCTCACACACTACCATATCCTTACGGACAACCTGCTCCCACACAGTGGCGTCACTAGGGGGTGCGGGCCGCACCGGGTGACACCAAAACAAAAGAAGGAACAGAGCAAGTAGAGCGGCTTTTATTTTTGGAGGGAGGGTGTGACACCATGGCGTCACCGCACTGGGAGCAGCAAATTGCGTTGGACACACCAGTTCTCGTCTGATCACTGAAGTTAAGCAACGCAACCCCAGCTAGTACTGACATAGATGGCCGCTTGGGAGAACTGGGTACCGCTAGTATCCAAAAATCGTCGCATTAGTGTAGTGTCTGTGCAGTCTCTGCATCACAACTACACAGTGGCACGGGCCCTAAAACACCAACAAACAAACAGGTCACCGCACTGGGTGACGCCAGTGCCGAGGTGCTTCCAACCTCTTGCATTCCTGAAATGGACCTAACGAGCTCCTCCTTCTCTCTTATCATTACGTGTCCATACCACCTCAACCTACTCTCCCTCATTTTTTTCCTGGATCTCCACTAGGTCCTAATTCTATCAGCTCTCGACACCCCCCACTCATGTACCGCAGCATTCGCATCTCGGCTACTTGCATTCTATTGACGTGACTCTTACTGCCCAACAGTCTGATCCATATAACATAGCGTGCCTAACCACTGCCCTGTAAAACTTCCCTTTCAACTTGATTGGGACCCTCCTGTCACTCAGGACTCCATTTGCTTGTCTGCACCTTAACCATCCCGCATTGATTCTATGGGTCACATCCGAGTGTATAGACTACATACATATACCGTAAAATTAAGAGTAAAAATCATAGAAATTACAGTACACCCTCGTTTAACCGTCCCCGGAGGATATCTTGGTCCCATGTGGTGTAAATTGCCATTTGCGCGTCAAAGAACCCTCTCTACTATTCAACTCGTAGATGAGGTAGAAGCCGGTTGCAGAAAATGCCGTCCAATATATCACCCGTGTGTCCATTCAGAGGGACAAGATGGATATCCAACCGTACCATGCGGGGCGGGGGAAGGGTAGGACTTGCTTTCGCATTAAATCTACAGCTAAAAACGGTTTTACGGTATTTGACTCAAGGTTGACTTTATTTGTATGTTATCTGGATGATGTTTGTCTATTAATATTGGCAGTTTTATGTCAAGTACAGGTATCTTGAATACAGGAAGTCGTTTTTAATGCTCCAAACGGTATTTACTGATAAGCGTGTTGCCAGGTATTTTCGTGTTTTACCAACAGGCCGGATGGTGGTCTGGACTGTTTCGCACCAGACAGTGGCCGACACTCTGTGATCGGTGCTCTACGACCGGTATTCTATTGCCGGCTTTCTAAGGCCATCACTCCAAAACCAGCTCTCTATGTCCGGCTCTATAAGGCCCGTGCGATAAGACCGGCAATGTGTGACCAGTACTCTAAGGACAGCTTACTAAGCTCGGGACTGTATGGTCGGCTCTCTATGGATGGTACTCAATGGCCAGCACGTTAAGGCCAAAACTGTAAGACCGACACTTTAAAGGTAGAACCGCACTAGTGCAGCACAGCACAGCAAAATATACTTACAATGTATCTGAATGGCGCAATTCACACTGCAGTAGCACGACACGTAACTGCAACTGCACAGCACGACAGAGTTCCACCAGAAAGATATTTTTGCTGCATAGTCTCGTGCCGTAGAACGCCCCCAACACATTTTCGAATGACAATATGGCGATGGATGACGAAAAATTCATATTGACCAATCAGAACATAGAATTGTCACTGTCGCAGCGCTGCAGTTGTAGTGTGTTTTGACAATAATTTTGCAGTGCAGTGCTGTGCGGCACTAGTGCGGTTCTACCTTAAAGCTGGCAGGGCCGTAACGAGGGCGTGGCGAAGAAGGCGGCCCCCACGGGCGCAACTGGGTCTGGGGCGCAAAATGTTTAAGTTTTTTGTCATTATTGCGTTACGGGCAAGCGAAAGTTAGACACTTGACACAGGCACTTCATACCCTCGTTACGGCACTGAAAGATGGCACTCTTTGGCCGGCACTCCAAGCTCAGAACTCTATGGCCGATCCTCTGCTGGGCCCCATAACTGAGCTTTGGATTGAGCCCTCTAAGTGTACTTTGCACCACTTTTAAAGTTCCACTTTGCACCAGGCCTTGCTATTGTTCAGGGCGGCCCATTCGTGCCTTGTGGCAACCCAAGCGGAGGAGGGCACATCAATGGTGAGGGTCGTCGGAAATTTATAATTTTGAAAGAGGGTCGCGAGCCTAGGGAATGTTCTTATTAAAAGATTTGGTGCAAGCGCCTTACCTTATGTCCGCCATTATATATGCGCGCGCATAAGACCCGTAATAAGATGTCCTTTTCGAATAGAATTCCAAAAGGAAAAGAAAGTAAAGTTTGATTGTTCAGTGTGGTAGCCATTGAAAATGATAGAATTATCCGACAATACTTTAAAAACGATATGCTGTACTCGGAATAAACAAAGGAGGTAACCCGGTAACTGTTTATTTAGCAGAAAGTTTCCCCTTTTTACTATTGAAAAGAAAATCCATCAAAGTGGATGTAGAATACCACCAATCAAGAATTTTGAAGGCGCCGCCATTAGACAACTTTAATCTTTAATTAATCTAATGGTATCGATTGGAGACAAACTATAGAATTAAATCCATTCAATTTCATTTTTATCATTTATACAGAATTTCTTCCATGTCTGAAATTGTACACCCTAGTGAAAGCGAGTTTAGAAAATGCACCATATTTCTCGTACTCAGGTTTAGCTGCCACTGAAAAAAAGGTTTGTAAACTACAGTAGTTATTGAATAGACTTTAGATTTTCGCTTAAAGGTCAGTTAAAAATTTGTTATTTTTAATCATATTGCTGAGTACAAATGTTGTGGTGACATGACGACAGCAATTGTGCTTTGTAATCAGTTTGTTATCTATTGTATATTCGTAGAGACTTGCTCTATCATGTGGAGCGAACTCCGTACAGGAACTTGTATTTTCTATTTATCGTGGTTACAATCTTGTTCAAAAGAATCTCATCAGAAGTATCATCATCCTATTGACACACAAAAAAAAATATCCTGATAGCAGCTTTATCAAATAATGTAAGTTACAGAATTGTAGATATAAACGTTATGTGGTCTATATTTTTAACTAGAATACAAATATGCATGATTAATTTTAATAGGTTATAGTTATCATTGCATTCGTTACTTTTTTTTCATTTCTTATGTAACTTTCATTATTTTCCCAATATCTGGAAGTTATTTATGAAAATTCCCTGATTTTAAAAATATATAATGCCTCACGTGAGAGTTTAGTGTTCAATATTACTATTATTTAAATCCTATATATTTAAAGCCTTTGATACCTATTGCGAGAAAAGGTGCAATTAATTTTCTACCCAGGCCATGTTAGTCACTCGTATTGACTATAATCAGCTTCGTTAGCATTTCCGTCGTTTCCAACAGTTTCTTGTTCACCATAAGTTTCATAATTTTCTGATAAATTGTTTTCTTGATTAAAGTGTGAAATGACAGGATGTTCCTCTTGGAATTGTTCTTGGGCCACCGCAGAATAATCCTCATGATTTGTTTGGACATGTGAATTGTCTTCAAAATTATTTTCATAATTCTCTTGGTAGTTATTGTGCTCTTGCACATTATTTTCATGGTATTGTTCCTCCAAATGATTGTCGTGATTTTCATGAATTTCTTGATAATTGTTTTCGGAATTTTCTACGAAATTCTGCTCGTAGACCTCCTCTCGTCTTTCTTCTTCATAAGTGACATTATGTTCGTCATACTGATCGTATTCGTTACTACCGTAATTAGTAACCTGCTGCTCTTGTTGATAAGCGTCGTGATTAAAATTTCCATCCTCTTGATGGTCGACGTGATTATTTGAATGATGATATTCAGATTCGTAATTTTCGTTTTCTGAATTTTCATTGTGTGTCACATTATCCGAATATCCTTGATATTCATTGTTGGATTCCTGTCTGTCACTTATTATCCCATTGTCTGTGGCGACGTGTTGATTGAACGATGGCTCTTTTTCGACCACAACCACAGGAGGAGTATAGGATGGGTCTTCCCACGTATTAATTGGGATACTAACTGAAGATGTGGAGGTCTGACGACTTGTTGCTCGAGGCAGGGGTGGTCTTGACTGAGCGCTAGTCTTTTGTAGTGCCTTGAATTTCGCAATTGTATCTTGGACCGATTCTGGTTGTCCAATTATTTCGGTGTCTTTATTAACCGACATGCTTCTTATTTCGGCTATTTTTGGAGGGCCTGTAGTTTTTGGAGTCGTTGGCGTTTTTGGAGTAGGAGCTGATGTGGTTGCAGGAGATGTTTCTAGAATATGAATTTCTCTTTTTCCATATGCAAAGGATTGGATATTTGTTGGAGTAGTTGGAGTTGCAGGACTTTTCTGTGGCGATGGTTTTGTTTTCCGTATTATAGGTTGTGGTTCTGGGTTGGGTGTTGCAAATAGTCCTTTCAGTTCTTTTACATTTACATTGGCCCGTCTGATAGTCATAAATCCATTCATTTCTTTATCTTTGGAACTCATTTTGATGTTTTAATATCGTCGCTAAAGTCTCGTCAGATGTGAGTATTGAAGGTAATAAGTGGTTCAAAAGATTCTGGAGTCGAACTTCAAGAATTCGATGTGTGTTTTTTTTCCTAAAATAATTTATATTATAATATCTAGTTAGTGATTAATTATTTTTCCACGCAGAATATAAATTATCTGACATAAGCTCGAAATTAAAATTGCATTTGGGTTGTCTACTTACATGAAATGAGGTCCATGAAAGGTTTATGGCACCGGTGTGATTATAATCCAAATAACACGGTGTCGTCTGAATAGAAATGTGAGTTAAACCGATGATAAATTAATCTTAATAAATCCTCGGATGACATTGCTGATTGTTTTTTATCAGTAATGATATTCAGTGTTCCGCGTATTAGGCTCTGACAATAGATATCACAGAATCTGTTTGCGTTCATCTCCATCGATATCATTACGACACGTTTTGAACACACGGACACTCGATGGACGGGAACGAAAGTATTTTGCAATGTACTTAAATCCACTTTGCACTTATTTGATTTGGAATGAAGCCACTGTTTGAGTGGCCTGCTTCGACCTTAAATTTATTTGATAATTAAGTGACAATGCAAATGTTTTCATGTATTAGTTCGTTATATCTATATTGGTTAATGTTCCGTATAATTCGTTTATATTAGATAGTTAGACCCGCCTCGATGGTGCAGTGAGTAGCACGCTCGGTAACTGCGTTAATTGATCTAGGTTCGGTACTGGACCGAGGTGGTTTGTCTTCTGGGCGAGAAAGAGGCCCCGAGTGCGCCTGCTTTTGGATGAGAAGTAAAACCGAGGTCCCGCGGTGTGGTGTACGATGGCATTTGCACGTCAAAGAACCCTTTCTACTATGCAACGGGTAGATGAGGCAACATTTCCAGGTGTAGGAGCTCGGTGGAGTGCCCCAACGAACAGTAGACCAACCATCAATAAGCATAGAGGTTGCAGCTTTGGTCGGCCACCGGTTGTGGAAAAACCATGTCCAATAGATCGCCCTTGTGTCCATTCAGAGGGACAAGATGGGTACCCGCCCCCTGCCGTAGGCGGGAAAAGGGTTAGGAGGTTTATTTTTGGTTTTGTTTGTATTCATTATCAAAATAATCAATTTCGTTGACGTATTACGCGTGAAATTTGGAGCCCAGTTATTTGGCGAATATAAGTTCTTGGATTCGCTTATTTATTTTTTTTTAAAAATTTGATAAAATATTTGATCTGACTTGTTTCAATTATCAACAAGAAAAAAGATTAACTATTTCTTTGTCTGTCCCGGTGGCTCAGAGGTTAGCGTTCAGGATCGATCTTGGCCCAGGCGGATGTCTTCTTTTGGGTTAGAGGGCAACCCAAAGTGTGCCTTCTGTCGGATGGCGTCACCATTGCACGTAACGGAACTCTTTCTACATGGAGTAAAATATAGGTGTCGATTCGCGAAATTCTCAGCTGGATGAGGCCCCTCCTAGTGTCGGTGATAGTTCTGTCCTGCTGCTACGAACTCTTTTCCCGCCTTTGGCAGGGTCGGGTACCCAGCTTGTCCTTCTGAATGGACACAAGGGCGATATATTGGTCATAGTTTTTCCTCAGCTGGTTGCCGACCAAAGCTGTTACCCCTATGCTTATTTATCGTCGGTCTACTGTTCAATTTTTTGGGGAGAGGGGAATTCCACCGACGTCAGGGGGGCGAGCTCCTACACCTGGAAATTTTGCCTCATCTACTCGTTGCGTAGTAGAGAGGGTTCTTTTAAGTGTGAGTGATATCGTACACCAACACGGAACCTCGTTTTTACTTCTCATCCGAAAGAAGGCGCACTTGCGGTCTCTCTCTCGCCCGACAGAAGCCAACCCACCTCGGTCCAGTATGGAACCTAGAACTACTGACGCAGTTGTCGAGCGTGGTAACCACTACGCCACCGAGGTGGGTTTCGTGGTGGTTGTGTCCCAAGAGAGAAAATAGGGTGATGTTACGTGAATGAACAGTTGCAGCATTAAGCCAGCAGCCGGCTTCCCGGGTCTAGTGGGACATGGGTTTTTGTTTGTTTGTTGGTGTTTTAGGGTCCTTCAACTACAAGGTCATTAGAGCCCCGTCCACTGTGTAGTTGTGATGCAGGGACTGCACAGACACTACACTAATGCGACGATTTTTGGATAATAGCGCTACCCAGTTTTCCCAAGTGTCACCCATGTCAATACTAACTGGGGTTGCGTTGCTTAACTTCAGTGATCAGCCTGGGACATGTGTGACCGAAAAGACAAATGTAATTATGATGAAAGATGAGCTACTTTAAATTATCATTGAGTGGATTAAATAGATATTGAAAGACTTTCATTTTTTTTTCTAAATATCCTTCATTAAAAGCATATTTCAATATCACTTTTCAATCCTGGTATGAGACTGGCAGACAGAGGTGTGTTAATTTTAAGGGCGTGGGTTTGATTCCAGCCGACTCTGTTGACAACGAAAAGCTTTCAGGGAGAGTAGGGAAAACACATTATTATTTATTACCTAAAGGCCTCAATCTATAAAATTCAGGATAGTTAATCAATGAAGTTTCTAAAAGCTTTCGTTTGATATTAGGATGTTCAGTGGGCTAAATATTATCACATTTATCATGAAATTGTCACCTCTTCGTTCTGTCGTATTTCGCCCCTCCCTTAAAAACAGCAGGGAACGGCGAATTGCGTTGGACACACCAGTTCTCGTCCGCTCACTGAAGTTAAGCAACGCAACCCCAGCTTGTACTGACGTGGGTGGCCGCTTGGGAAAACTGGGTACTGCTAAAAACCAAAAATCGTCGCATTAGTGTAGTGTGTGTGCAGTCTCTGCATAAAAACTATGCTGTGGACGGGGCTGTAATGACCTTGTAGTTGAAGGGCCCTAAAACAAACAAACAACAACTTAAAAACATTTGGGGTGTCCAGGGCCGGCCATCCGGGGGGGGGGGGTGCAGAGGGTGCATTGCACCCGGGCCCCACGATTGAAAGGGGCCCCATCATCAGTACCCATAAGGGCCCTGATCATTGCTGATATTAAAAGTTTAATACGCCATTGTAGAGGCAACGTCCCTCATTCGACCCTAAACGTAACCTAACAACCCTGCCGTTGAACTACACCAGGGTTGTACAACATTTCTGGTATTGTGGATCACTCGGCTGCTCTATGAACTGATTGCCAGCCACAGGCTGTCAAAACCAAAACGGGTGACGATAACGTTAGGTGTTACATAGCAGGTAGGCTATAATGCATAATTAGAAATGATGCACCATGGGCCACATTACAAGCCTCAATGGGCCACAGGTTTGACATCCCAAAATTAGAGGTTAAAAGTCAATAATTTAACAATGCTATGATCTTTGGGCTGTTAAAACCAAAATATCCACTAATCAGAAGTGCCATAAAAAAAAAAAAAAATATAATGACACAGGTCCAACTGAAAATGTTCTAAGGTGTGGACGTCCACCTAAGTTTGTTGTAGTTTAAGGTCCCGTCAACTACAAGGTCATTAGAGACCTGTCCATTGCATAGTTCTAATGCGTAGACTGCACAGACACTACACTAATGCGACGATTATTGGGTATTAGTAGTACCCAGCTTTCCCGAGCGACCACCCATGTCAGTACTAACTCGGCTTGCATTGCTTAACTTCCGTGATCAAACCAGAACTGGTGTGTCCAACGCAACTCGCCGCTCCCGACGTCCACCTAAGCTTTCAGACCTACTCATAAATGCAATGGCGACATATTAGGACACATGACATCATTCAGAAAATGTAGTACCTTCCAAAATTAGGAAGGATCTCTGAATGGGATAGGAGGGCATCTAAGAGGAGTCCATTTACTCTGAATCCTTTTATTTTTACTTTTTGAAAAATATTTTGCACCCGGGCCCCCTTATAGAGAAGGCCGGCCCTGGGTGTGTCCTAATATTGCATACCTTGTGTATCAAAATTTTTATTTTTTGGTATCGGTTGTCCGAAGAAGTCAGACGAAATATGATAAATCCATGCATAAGTGACTGGTTGCCCCAGGATGTTTACGTGTAGTTTCTTTTACGTAATTTATCCGAATAAATACGTTTCATAACTTAACCTAAAATCAGTTGCTATCTGATATGGTATATCAAATAATGTTTCTATTTTATAACGGTTCTTGTAAAAGCCCCTTTATCTGACTGATCGCTAATTCTTATGAAATCTGCGCTGTATTTTGTTTACTGTACAATGTTCATTAATATTTGCTCAATTTTTTTTTAAACTTAGATGTCATAATGCGATACTTGGGAGTTTTTTTCATATTGAAGAAGAACATTAATTCATTATGGAAATTTCAAGTTTCACCTAAGAGACACGTTTTCCAAAGAATAATAATTTAGGTTGTAGGTTGGTTCTGTTAATTTTAATTAGACACATGTGGATTATTTTCTTTTGAGACTGAAAACAGCTGCTTTTAATCATAATTATATCTCGCTTTTTACTTTTTTTTTTCCTTTAACAATTTGATGTGAAACAGCATTTTACAGACATAATTTACATCATCTGCACATCACCAGAGAAAGGGCATGCATTTACAATGAATGGGATAAGGTCGTTTGGCAACGGAGAAAGACGTATAGAGACCAGGTGTCATCGTAAGAGGACTGTAGTGGTGAGGCATTATGTTAGTGGTATGTATGTTACACTAACGGGTTGAGGATTAAGCCAAGCAGCCATAACAGGCCGAACCCTTAGGAGGCTGCTCGAGGGAGATGAGGAAGTAGGTGTAGAGGGTGTAGGATAGGGGAAATTTGCATCACCCAACGTTCTCTACCAACCACCCATGTTGGTACTAACGCGGGTTTGCGTTGCTTAACTTCAGTGATCGCACGAGAACTGGTGTGTCCAACGCAACTTGGCCGCACGGAAGATGTATGTCCGAATGCTGGTCGGTTCTGTCGGTTTCGTTGGGGTTTTAGGGCCCTTCAAGTTGTTTGTTTGTTTGTTGGTGTTTAAGGTCCCATCAACTACGAGATCATTAGAGACCCGTCCACTGCATAGTGCCAATGCATATACTACACAGACACTACACTAATGTGACGATTATTGGGTATCAGCAGCACCCAGCTTTCCCAAGCGACCACCCATGTGAGTACTAATTGGGCTTGCGTTGCTTAACTTCAGTGATCAGACGAGAACTGGTGTGTCCAACGCAACTCGCCGCTCCCCAGGGCCCTTCAACTACAAGATCATTAGAGCCCCGTCCGCTGCGTCGTTCTAATGCAGAGACTGCGCAGACACGACACTAGTGTGACGATTTTTGGGTATTGGCGGTACCCAGTTTTCCCAAGCGGCCACCCATGGCAGTACTAGCTGGGGTTGCGTTGCTTAACTTGAGTGATCACACGAGAACTGGAGTGTCCACCGCAATACGCCGCTCCCCTCGGTTCTGACATGTTCCGGCAATAGACGATGTCACTGGACTGGTGCCCGGGACTCTAATGACCTTTGTAATTGGAGGGCTCTAAAACACCAATAAAACAAAATGGGCTTGTGCCCGGTATGCATCTATAACTCAGTGGCTGCGTGCTTGAATAATGAGGCCATGATTGTTGGGTTCGGTCTTGACAGAGACGGACCTTCTTTTGTTCGAGAGGAAGGAGAGGAACCCCCCCAATCCTTCTGCAAGTACGCCTTCTGTCAGAGAGGAATTCACTACTACTGGCTGTATTGCGTTGGACACACCAGTTCTCATCTGATCATTGAGGTTAAGCAACGCAACTTCCGCTAGTACTAGTGGGAGCGGGGAATTGCGTTGGACACACCAGTTCTCGTCTGATCATTGAAGTTAAACAGCGCAACCCCAGCTAGTACTGACATGGGTGACCGCTTGGGAAAACTGGGTACTGCTAATACCCAGATCGTTGTAACAGCGTAGTGTCTGTGCAGACTACATTAGAACTACGCAGTGGACGGGACTGTAATGACCATTGTAGTTGAAGGGCCCCAAACACCAATAAAACAAAAGGAAGTTATTTCTACACATAGACGAATCCTTTGTGTAAAATAATTAAGTGCAGGCCTGATTAAGTGCATTGTCAAAATTCCCAATTAGCTGCACGGCCCTTGGCGTTCTGAACTAAATTGTCTCCTAAAAAGAAGATACACCGACATTTACAGATGATGCAATGGCGTAACTAGGGGGGGGGGGGGGGGAACAGATCTCCCCGGGCGCAGAAGATAGGGGGGTGAAAAAATGCAGCTCATATTAAGTTTAGCGGGTGCCAGTGGGCGTAAAATACCCTCGGTACGCCACTGGTGGTGAGGAGTCTCTCCTACCTGCATTGCAGGTGCCACCGGGGAAAAATGTGTACGCGACCCTCTTACAGGCAGGGAGAGTGTTAGGGGTGATTGATGAGTTTGAAGCGGTATCCAAGTAACCGGTTTTGTCACATGCACGAGTACAAGAAGGAAATACGTCAGAGTTATCGAGGTTAATTATATCGTGGGACATACAGTATGATGAAAATATGAGTGTAATTTTTGCCCTGTGGGGTAGTGGAAGGACAAGAGACACGTGACTAAGTATCGCCAAAAACTTCTCAATTAGGAGGGACATGATTTTTGAATATTAGTGTGATGGTTTGAAATCTGTTCATCCATAAAAGTAGCCCAATTAATTTCAAGGTGACAACGCCAGTATGGCACAACTGCGGTATTGTAAATGATCGTATTGCTTGATATCTTAGATGACAACAGATATGAAATGTACACAAAAGAATGCCCTAAATAAACGCGAGCCCAAATAAGTGACTGACTTTCAAGAGGCGATGGGCCTTGAAAAGAATGAGATGTTTGTGAACATTGTCCCTGTGTTAGATGCATGTACTATATTGCAAATACAGAGGGGCTCGTTCATAAAATACAGAGTTTAACTGATAACGTTGCTTGTTTATTCGGTTATTGAATTATCCGCCCGTTTGAAAACGAGCAGTTCTCATACCTCACCTAAAAAAATGTCCCTCAGAATGGACATAGGGCGATATATTGGTCATAGTTTTTTCTGCAGCCGGTTGCCGGCCAAAGCTGCACCCCTACGCTTATTTATCGTCGGTCTAGTGTTCGTTGGGGAATGCTACCGACGCCAGGGGGCGAGCTCCTACACCTGGAAATTTTGTCTCATCTCCCCGTTGCATAGTAGAGAGGGTTCTTTTACGTGGAAGTGCCATGGTACACCCACACGGGACCTCAGTTTTACTTCTCATCCGAAAGAAGGCACACTCGCGGCTTCTCTCTCTCTCGCCCGAAAGAAACCGACCTACCTCGGTCCAGTATCGAACCTAGAACTGCTGGAGCACTTGCCGAGCGTGCTAACCACTACGCCACCACGGCGGGTCTGACCCCCTCCCCGCAATGTGAAAATCACCAACTTTATTTTGGCGTTTGACAGAAGACTCGCTGGAAGTTTTCATCTATTTCAAAAAAAAAAAAAAAAGACGAGAAATAAAAAAGGTAGAAACTTTCCGCCCTCAATTTGGATCGAACCTGCTCACCATGATAAAGTAAGCCACTTTTGAAGAGCTGTAAATGTGGAATGGGTGTCTTTTTTTCTGGTTGAGGGTTGGGTCAGTAGTCTGATCGGGGTCCGAGACCTTACCTGAATGAAGGTACTACGCGGGACATTTGAAGCTTTCCTCTTGCCCGAAAGAATATAACCCACGTCGCGTCGGCCAGGATCGAATCAGCACTCTTGGACTCATGGTTCAAGGACACAGTAAATTCTGATTTGGCTCCTGTAATTTCGATGCTGTGCTGAGTGGTGGACAATGGTAGTGAGTTTACAGGTCCTATACATTGATTGATGGCGTTAATTAACGTTGGAATACTGTTACTTCGGGGGGGGGGGGGGCGACACAACGACGCCACGGGATAGATGTGCTGTTGCACCTAGATGATTTCCCTATCTATATTTGGAAATGCTAGCATGGGTTCCTAGGAGAGAAATCAATAATTTAAACCAGTGTTGAATCACCGTCACAAGTGGGGCGGGGGTTCGTGAGACGAGTTTTGAGCGACGGAATTCGGTTGATGGGTTGCCTGGGACAATCGAGGACTAAATACAAATGTGTAGGTGTTAGTTTTTTTGGAAAGGAGATAGGGAGCGAGAGATAGAGAGGTGAAGCCCCTTAGTTGAATTCCTGTTTATTGATAACATTTTTAAATGTCGCCACCAACCTTTAAATTAATTTGTTGTTTAATTATTTTGTGTTTACAGAGTTTTACATAAGTGGGATGTGACCCACACACTCAGTGTGAGGTGGATGAAGTGGAGACAGGCAAGTGGCATTGTATGCGATAGGAGGGATTCCAATGAAACTGAAGTGCAGCAGTTGTAAGAAAGGGAGAGAGAAACACAGAGACAGACACACACAGACAGACAGAGAGAGAAGGAGAGGCAGAGAGACACAAAGAGAGAAGGGAGAGACAGGTACGGAGAGGAGACAGAGGGAGAGAGAGAAGGAGAGACTCAGAGGGAGGGAAGGAGAGACAGGCACAGAGAAAGAGAAGGGAGGGGCAGGCACAGAGAGAGGAGACTCAGAGAAGAAGGAGAGACGGAGAGAGAGAGAAGGTGAGGCAGAGAGAGAGAGAGAGAGAAAGAAGGAGACAGAGAATGAGAGACACACAGAGAGGGAGAGAATGAGAGACTCACAGGGAGAGAGGAGAGAAGGCGAGCCAGATGAGATGGCGAGAAGGAGACAGACAAAGAGAGAAGGGAGAGACAGGCACAGAGAAGGCGAGACAGAGAGAAAGGAGACAGACACACAGAGAGAGAGAATGAGAGACAGAGGAACAGAGAGACGGAGGGAGTGACAGAGAAGGACACGGAGAGATCGATAGAAAATGGAGAGGGACGGAGAGAGACAGCGAGACAGACACACAGGCTATTGTTGTTTGTTGGTGTTTTAGGGCCCTTTAACTGCAAAGGTCGTTAGAGCCCCGTCCACAGCATAGTTCTTATGCAGAGACTGCACAGACACTACACAAATTCGACGATTTTTGGGTATTAGCAGTACCCAGTTTTCCCAAGCGGCCACCCATGTCACTACTATCTGGGGTTGCGCTGCTTAACTTCAGTGATCAGACGAGAACTGGTGTGTCCAACGGAATTTGCCGCTCCCGACACACAGGCGCAAGCAAAGAAAGAGACAGGCAGAAAGTAACGGAGGACGAGTACTCCCCTGCTACAGGCGGACTGAGGACAAAATAATGATGATAATTTTGTGTGATCGTAACATGAGTCTGCCTCGATGGCAGTAGAGTACCTGTCTGACTCCTGAGTCCGTGGTCGCAGGTTTGGTCCCGGATGAGATTCTCTCCCTTGTCGGCAAATTATCTCCGGATGTAGGCAGACCTGCGCGGTAAAAGACCAAATTAACGAAACCAATCAGATCTTAGCCGGCACGTATTTCTGTAACGGGCAAGCGACCTAGGTTCGAACCTGATCCTGGTCGGTTGTTAAATGTCTGATGAGGTTGAGACTTAAAGTATGCATTCTGTATTGTAGGAAGCGAAATGGATGTGATTCAGCATGTGGGTGTATGGTGTTATTCCCCCCCCCCCCCCCTCCAGTTGTACGTAAAGGAGCTTTTGTTTTTTTATTTAGAATAAAATAAGCATGTAGACTGGTCAACTTCTCAGCTGTAGGAGTTCGCCCTTTTTTTCTGGTGTCGGTAAATTACGTTCAGCAGTAGATAAGCTGAAGTAGCCAAACAAACAATCCAGATTGAGGTTTCTAGTATTTTGTTTATAAAATTAATGGATGTTCCCTGCTGTGGTGATCGTCTTTTTATTTACGTTGTTTATCATCATCTATTGTGTTTTTACACCGTTTAATGATTGAATTTTGTTCCTTATAATAATAATAATTGCCGGTCTTTTTTTTTTAGGTGCATGAACTTAATGAATAGAGGGGCGAGTGATGTTTTGAAATGCCTTGTTTGCCACACAGCATTGATGTTGATTGAATCGCACAAGAATGTATTGGTCGTTGATATTGATTTTATTGCCAAAATGAAATTTGTTTTTGTGAGAGAGGAGGAAACATGTGCTTGTGACACCTGGTAAGATGTTGTTTTAGTCGTCTTAGTAGCTGTTTTAAGTTAGGAATAACATAATTTTCTTCTTCTTATCTTGATGACCATGGTGCTTAGTACTAAAACACGTTCCTAGATTTGTTTTTGTTTCTTTGATGGTTTAGGGCCCTTCAACTACAAGGTCATTAGGACCCCGGTCTCCGCTTAGTTCTAAAGCAGAGACTGTATAGACACTACACTAATGCGACGATTTTTGGATATTAGCAGTACCCAGTTTTCCTCAGCGGCCACCCATGTCAGTACTAGCTGGGGTTGCGCTGCTTAACCTCAGTGATCAGACGAGAACTGGTGTGTCCAACGCAATTCGCCGCATATTAGATCACAAGGTCATTAGAGCCTCCCGTCCACTGTGTAGTTCTGATGCAGAAACTGCACAGAAACTACATTAATGCGACGATTTTTGGATACTAGCGGTACCCAGTTTTCCTCAGCGGCCACCCATGTCAGTACTAGCTGAGGTTGCGTTGTTTAACTTAAGTGATCAGTCGAGAACTGGTGTGCCCAACGCAAAAAGCCGCTCCCCATTTTCCTGGAGTTGTATCTCATTTTTGTTTACAAAACCCGCCTGCCTCGGCGTGGGGGGGGATTGACTACTACGCAAGTTGTTCTAGGTTCGATATTGGATCGAGGTTGACTGGCTTCTTTCGGGTGAGAGAGAGGCCCCGAGTGCGTCTCGTGTGGTGTGTACGATGTCACTTGCATGTAAACGAACCCTCTCTGCTATCCAACGAGTAGATGAGACAAAATTTCCACGTGTAGGACCACGGTGAAGCGCCCCAACGAGCAGTAGGCTGACGATAAATAAGCATAGGGATTGGAACTTAGGTTGGCAGCCGGCTTTGTAAAAATATCGTCCAAGAAATCGCCCATGTGTCCATTCGGAGGGAAAACGATGGGTATCCGACCCTGACATAGGCGGGGAAATCGTGCGTGGCTCTGTGAATATTGTGCTTGATTTCGTGAGTCCATGATTAGAAGATCGCTCCTGATGTAGAAGCAGATGACTTCTTTTGGACGAGAGGGAGGAAAGCCCTAAGTGGGCCTTCCATGGGATGAGATGTACGGCCGTGACCTTCGTGGGGTGTGTATGATGTTACCACTGCTCGTAAAACAACCATTTCTACATGGAAATCGAGAAAATTTCCAGGTGGAGGAGCATGTCCTGTTCTCCTCTGGTGTCGGCAAATTATCCTCAGAAGTAAAGAAGGGAGCGGCGAATTGCGTTGGACACACCAGTTCTCGTCTGATCACTGTAGTTAAGCAGCGCAATCCCAGCTAGTACTGACATGGGTGGCCGCTTGGGAAAACTGGGTACTGCTAATACCCAAAAATCGTCGCATTGGTGTATTGTCTGTGCAGTCTCTGCATAAGAACTATGCTGTGGACGGGGCTCTAATGACCTTTGTAGTTGAAGGGCCCTAAAACACCAATAAACAACAACAACAACAAGCAGTAAAGAAGCTCCTGGACCGATCTCGATCGCCACCTACCAATTAAGGCTCTCCTGACACAGTTCAGAATCCTTCAGGGGCGGTATCCTCCGGAATCTCTGGTCTAGGGTGTAGTTTCTGTAATCGGAGAGCCGTCAGGGGCGAACCTGTCTACTTTGAGGTCAAGAAACAGACGCGATTTATCAGTAGAGTGATACCGAGGTTGACGGTGGCAACTGATGTATGGCTTCAGTCAGTAGCTGTTGTGACGTGAAATAAGCCTTGGAATAGAACCCATGTTCACGAGACTAGTAAACAAACTATTTAATAAATCAATAGAATACATAAAGTATTTATATGAAAATACAAAACACAAATCAGGGTGCGGAGCACGACCTGGTATAATGATGAGGTTCTTACCTTTTATGTCTTCTTTTAATTAGTTTGGTTATTTAACATTGGATCTGTAGGCATATGAAGACATATCGAGGCCGGGGGAAAGGGAGCGAGCTCCGATACCCCCTTGGTATTTTACCAATCTATAGGTATATTTTATTCCATGTAGAAAATTGTGCAGAGGGTGACATCGTGCACACCACATGGGACCACGACTTTCTACTTGGAATCTAAGAAAAGCTCACTTGAGGTTCTTCTTCGATCTCACCTAAAAAGAAAAAAATTAATTCACAATGGCCAGTATCGAACCTAGGAACTCGAAATTGTGGGATAGTCAGTCTGTGTAGCTGTCAGTCAGTGTCTCATCTGTAATTAGGAGTCTATCTCAGTAGCTCTGAAAGTTGTGTGCTTCACTCGTGAGTACATGATGCAGTTTCGATCCTGGATGACTTCTTTGAGGTGAGAGCAATTCCTATGTGCCTTTGCCTTCAGTCTGAAGGGAAGTAAAGTCGTATTCCTGAGGTCTGTACGGTGAACATGACTGTAAACAGCCCTTATTTCAAGGTGTCGGACCTTGCCGCTGCCCCCTAACATACCCGGTAGGTAAAAGAAAATGTCCTCAGAAAGAAGTAAGACGTAAGAGAGGATTCTGGCAGGAAGTCGGCAGTTTGTTGTGCAAAAAATGTTGTCCAACAGCTAGGTCGTGTTCTCCCCCGCACTAACGGACAAACGGGGGTACCGGATCATGCCATAGGCAAGAAAAAGAGTGGGAATGTTTTAGGAATGGAGATTGTTTTCATTATTTTCAATTTAGACTGCTTAGAGTTGACCACTACCGTATTGACAATCGACGGTGGTGTTGAATCGAGCCCTTGAATACCTTGACTCCATCATTATCATATCCTTATCCTGCCTGTGGCAGAGTCCGGTCTGCGGGTTCTGGCCCTCCAATCCCACCTATCACCCCACACACTATCGTATCCCGACGTGCAGTGGCGTCACTAGGGGAGTGCGGGCCGCACCGGCTGACACCACTCGCACCATGAGAAATGGGGTGACACCAAAGCAGAAGCGGCTTTCTTCGGGAGAGGGGGATGACACCATGGTGCCACCGCATCGGGTGACGCCACTGCCAACGTGTACTTAGGTCTTATCCTACCCCGGGTGCTTCCAATAACTTATTGTTTGTGTTTTAGAGTCCTTCAACTAGAAGGTCATTAGAATCCCGTCCACTGCGTAGTTGTAATGCAGAGACTGCAAAGACACTACACACCAAGCGGCCACCCATGCCAGTACTAGCTAGGGTTGCGTTGCTTAACTTCAGTGATCGGACGAGAACTGGTGTGTCCAATGCAATTGATATCGCTGTAATGGACCTCTTCTCCAGGATTAAGAAAAGGTATTTAAGATGAAGGGCCGTGTTTTTTATTGTCCATAAACGGGGTGGTCGTTATTCCGTTTTTTTTTTAAACAGAAAAGTGAGCAGTCAGAATTGGCTATTGATTTAGTTTTATGGAGTATGAAATGAGGTTTGTTATAGGAATTTTTCTTACATTGTATACTTGATACTGTTTCGGGTTTTATTTTAAAGCAGTTGTTGATGAAAAAGAAAATGCTTAAAATTGATTTCTGCGCGTTTCTCCGTAAGAAATGTGATCGTTATTTGAGACAGATGCTGCTGCTTTAGGCAAAACAAGTATTGCACAATGAACATGTAAGATGAATGTTTCCAATAGCTTTTTCTATCCAAGATGGCGTGTTATGGAGGCGATCGCTTCAGGAAGAGAGAAAAAAAAGCAAAATTAGTCTGTTTTTAGCTATGCTTGTCATTGTCCTATGCTTTTATATATATATTTTCTACTCCACCAAGTGTGTACATCAACATGGTATAACATTATCTGAAACATACGAAAAGTACGTACTGTGTATATTCCTAAATGACGCAGTTGATATAATGTTGGTATATATGCGCGCGTACTTGGGATATTTATTCATTGTTGGTTCAGTTGAGCTTTGGAGCTTTTAGAGATATTAAAGCAAATGAGAAAATCACTGACGTTGAATAGACGTCAGAGTACATCGTTATCATTTGATATCGATTTGTTGGTGACGGGTGAAATACACCCGGAGTGAAATGATGGATCAAAAATGGCTCCTCTCAACCCTCTGTATCTTGCATCTGCTTGTCTTTCTCTGTGAATATCCCTTCTGACTTTCTACCTCTCCTATTACCTTTTTCTCTGTATTCTTGTCATTTTGGTTGAAATCTTCTCCCCTTTGCCCTATTCTCTCTCTCTCTCTCTGTCTTTTTTTCCCCCCTCGGTGTGTTGGTGATGTGGTTACTGCCATTTTGTTCCTTTTTCACCCTCCTTCGTTGCCCAAGTTTGCAAATAGAAGCTTTCGCGTTGCATGCTGGGATAATGGAACTGGTGACGTGGCCGCATGCGCGGCAGCCATTATGGAAGGAACCAATTGCTTGGAATGTAGTCCTAGTGAATGTGTACCATCGGTTGGGGTTCATTTTCTTGCAAGAGGGCTCTTATTTGATTTCGGCAATTCAGTACAAGCTTTATATATATCGAGGTTTAGGACTCATTATTTTTTTTTTCCGTAGACCATCTATCTACAAGACATGCGATAGACGGTAGTGGTTTTTCTTCTTCTGCTTCATTTGGGGTTTTTCTTGTTAAAAAACAGAAACAGAATATCGGTTGTGTTGCTCTATCGTTGTCGCTAAGCTTTCCGCTAGCATCGTTCTGACTTTTCGATTTGTTATTGTAAAACGAATTCATCCATTAAGTACAATAATTCAAAACGGCGACTACCAGTAGTAAATTAATCAGTTTAATCCATCCGTCGTTGTTAATTGACGGAATTTTATACGGCTGCCATGCCGAATCTGTCATCATGTAATCCGAGCAGGAAAGTGACTTCTTCAATTGTATCGTCGTCGTCGTCAAACAGAGCAACATCAACAACACCTTGTATGTTGATCTTAGTTTTGTTCGTTTTCGTCTTGTTTGTTATTCCCGAGACTTGTTTGGTGGTTTTGGGACGTCAAGTCTTCACCAACTCGTTTTTGGTTGAATTTCACGGAGATTCAAATAACGATTTGGCTAACGTTGTGGCGAAAAGAAATGGGTTTGATAACTACGGACCGGTAAGTGTGATACCCTCCTGTTTTTTTACATAATGTGTTTTTTTTTTCAGTGAGTTTTTAGACTAGACTCAATTTTAAATATTTTAATATTTGGATAGATATGATTTGCTTTGAATTGGATGTCATAATGCTTTTATTTCTTTATCGTTTTCTGAATGTTGTAGTAGATACATATGCAAGAGTTGTCAAGTTTGCTTTTATTGACGTTTTAAAATTTATAGATGTTGACACCTGACTTGTTATAGGTAGAACTTTTTTTTAATATATATATTTCGTATATTTATTACTTTTAGGGAGGTCCAATTGAAAAATATTTTCATATTAATAATTTTGAAAAGGACAGCATCTCTTTTTATATCTAACTTATCTTCTTACTTTCAGAGTAACTCTTTTCCTCTCTCTCTCTCTGCCTCTTGATAAGATTTTTAAAAATGTGAAGTAACTTAATACGCCTCAATTTAATTCTTCTATTCGCTCTATTGACATGGGGCTCGATATTATTTAATTATGAATTTTTTTCAAGGGCATATTAAGCCTCAAGGTTTCATGTCATTGTATCCATTCATCCATATTAAGGATCGATTTACTGAAGTCAGACATCCAAAGTATGAAACGCCTGGTTTTCATTTTGATGGAAAGTCAGCTGCATATTTTAGATATATATATATATACTTACTTTAATCGATTATATGAATATTATTTTTTGTTTTAATATCAGCCATCTACAGATGATGCTTCTGCTTATCATTTTAAATACTTCTGGATAAATGTAATGAGTTTCTGAAAGTTGCATATGTATACATTACAATGTTTAATGAAATTCTTCGCTCTATTCATATTTCAGATCAGGAAAACAAAAAACATGATTCATATTTCACACAAGCAATGGATAACGAGTAATTATTAATTTAAAAGGCGTTAATAATTCATTATTTTATAAAACAATTTCAAAATTAGAAAGCTTAAAAGGATAACTGAGAGAGAAAGAGAGAGAGAGCGAGAGTTCGACTAAGTATTTTTACTCAAATTTAACCAAGTTATTTGAATTAATGAACATTATACTAGTGTGTCATTCGTTTGCATAATTCAACCATTAATTTACACCAGGTTAACATTTATATGCAGTCATTAACCAGGTGCGATTCTAGGCGACGCGTTAGTTTGAGTTAATTAACGTCTGCCTATCTATTTCTAGAGGTAATTTACCGGCGTGGCGTTTGGGAAATGAATCATAGGTGCTACACCTGAAAATTTGACCGAAGTTGGGTCACTGCTGGTGACATCCCACACACACCATTCGGGACCATGACTTTACTTGTCATCAGTGGCGGCACTAAGGGGTGCGGGCCGCACCGGGTGACGCCACTCGCAGCATGACAAATGGGGTGACACCAAAGCAGAGGGAGAGGGGGGGTGACACAATGGCATCACCGCACCGGGTGACACCAACCCTAGCGACGCCACTACTTCTCTTCTTACTTAAGGCACGGTGAAGGGGTCTCTTCTCACTGCCAAAGTAGTCACCTACCTTGTTCAGCATCGAAACCTAAAAGCATGGACTCATGGAGGCTGGTGGTTTCTTTAGGGTGAGAAGGAATTCGCCTTTCGTCGGAAAGGCTCCTGTAGGAATATATAAGATCCCACCATTACAAGTAACTGAACCCTCACTACGCGGAAACGACGTAGAAAGAACTTCACTGATCAGTGAAGTTAAACAACGCAACCCTAGCTAGTACTGACCAGGGTGGCCGCTTGGGAAAAACTGGGTATCACTAGCACCCAAAAATCGTTGCATTACTGTAGTGTCTGTGCAGTCTCTGCATTAGAATTACGCAGTGGACAGGGCTCGAATGACCTTGTGGTGGAAGGACCCTAAAACACCAACGAATAAAAACACAACAGTTCTCGCCTGATCACTGAAGTTGGAACTAACATGGGTGGCACGTTGTGAACACTGGGTACCGCGAATACCCAAAAATCGTCGTAACAGCATAGTGTCTGTGCACACTGTGCATTAGAACTGCAGTGAACGGGGCTCTAATGACCACTGTAGTTGAAGGGGCCCTAAAACACCAACAAATCAACAAGAAGTAGATCGGTTAATTTCACAGGTGTAGAAACTCGTCGGTAAATTGCTTGACAGACAGTAAATGACTTGACAGACAGGAGTACCTAAACCAAGCAGATCCTATTACAGTTGAGTATCAATGATATTTTAGATAGAGTGGTAAGAAAAGGAAATCGAAAGACAGCACGAGAGATATAAATAAAGACATTGGACAAAGAGGAAAATAGACAGGAAACAGAAAGAGCAGTACAGTATAAAAATAAGGAGAGAGGCCGGAACTAAGGGAGATAAAAGGACACTGAGACTGTAGAAGTAGAATGAAAAGGTTGTCATGGGATACATCAAATTCGAAAGAACGTAGCACGTGAAACGTGCTGCGTTCTAATTCTAAACCACAATTCTTTGACGAAATAGGCCTACAGTATAGTATTTTATATTTATTGTATTATTATTGTATATCCCTCCACTTGGCCGATCCAACCTTTTCTTTACTCAGATAATCATTCAATCTTGAATGTGCACATATAATGGCTTTTAATGTTACTTTTTTTGATTTCGGTTAAGAAGGCCATCACTACGTCTTGAAACTTTATCTGTTTGCCCATTCACTCGACTGTGTTGAAACGTTAAGCATTAAAAGTTGTTACGTATGCTAAAAAAAGGTATGAAAACATAATTTATTTATTGAAAACATGTTTCTGAACTCAGAATTAACACGGAAAAGTAATTAACGTATTAATATAAAGTATAAAGCATCTAATAGAGTTCGATGACCATTACTACTTTCTGTGTTAGGGAATAAAAAAGGGTTGTCACTTTAAGAGTATGGAGCTTAACGTTATTATGACTGTGTTGACTAAGGTGACCATCTGACAAAAGATCGATCCCACCCTTGCATCCGTTTGTTTGTTTAGTCCAAGTCCGGAATATGGAACGGTCACTTTGAATAGATCTCATTGTAATTCATGCAATTATACTGATAATAATTGGTATTGAGTTACTAGAGAAACAGACATTGACGTCACCACGTATTTTTTTTGTCGACAATCTCAAACCTTACATTTCATACTTAGTGCCCTAATAAATATGCTTTTGAAATAATTTAATTCAACATCTTTTATATACACGTACGTTGGTGTAATATCTACATACGTCTCTAACAGAATTATAAACATTTAGGGCCTATGGATTTATTTATTATTTCATTACGAGGTTTTTTTTAAAAGAGAAAAATACTATAATGACACATGCAGACTGATCCTCATTTGTTGCTTTAAAATGTGAGGCAGGACCTGCGAGGGCTCTCTATATTCATACTGTAACTTAATCCGAGAGTAAAAGTGTGTTGTTAAACTAGTTAGCGAAGTATCCATTTAACCTAATAAATTAATCAAATTATGTCACTCGTCTACCTTGCCAGGGATCATTAAATGGGTGCACGTGTTGAATCTCATAATAACATTTATCATCATACCCTTATCCCTCCTGTGACAGGATCCGGGGGCGAGCTCTGGCCTTCCCCCACCACTTATCTCCCCCACCAGGTCCTCATCCACCCTCACACCGACGTATATCTTCGTTCAATCTCCGCCCACGTCTGTTTTGGTCTCCCCCTGCCCGGGGTGCTTTCAATAGCCTGCATCTCTGTGATAGACCTAACCAGCTTCTCTTCCTCCCTTCTTCTCATCACATGCCCATACCACCTCAATCTATTCCCTTTCATTATTGACTCGATGTCACCCCCACCCCGAAGCTACCCCTCATATACTCATTCCTATTTCGATCTGCTCTTGACACCTCACCTATGTACCGCAGCACTCACATTTCAGCTACTGGCATGAATTCTGCTTTCATGGCTCTTTTTCTCTGCTTTCTCTGGTGTTTTAGGGCCCTTCTGCTTTCATGGCTCTTTCGTTGGTGTTTTAGGGCACTTCAACTACAACGTCATTAGAACCCCCCCGTACACTGCGTAGTTCTAATGTAGAGACTGCACAGACACTACACTAATGCGACGATTTTTGGGCATTAGCAGTACTCAGTTTTTCCAAGCTGCCACCCATGCCAATACTAACTGGGGTTGCGTTGTTTAACTTCAGTGATCAGGCGAGAACTGGTGTGTCTAACGCAATAAGCCGCTCACGGCTCTTTCGTACTGTCCAACACTATCCATATAGCGTAGCCGGACTAACCACTGCCTCGTAGAACTTGCCCTTCATCTTTATTTGGGAACCTCCGATCGCACAGGACTCCACTTCATCCACTCACTCTATATTGATCCGGAATCTCATAATAAAATTGTCCAAGGGCAGCCAAGTTGTGTTGGACACACCAGTTCCCGTGAGATCACTGAAGTTAAGCATCGCAAGCCCACGTCAATACCAACTTGGGTGGTTTACCGGTAAAGAATGATGGGTGCTGCAAATTAACCCTCTCCTTCGTCCTTTCACCTACTGTACTTCCTGATCTCCCGCGGGCAGCCTCCTAAGGGTTCGTCCTGTTATGGCTGCCTGGCTTACTCATCAACCCACAAACTAATCCACTACTACATCTACTTTCGGGTCTTGTTTTATCTGACCTAAATGAAAATTATCAAAATAGTTTAATAGTTCATTAAGGGGTGTTATCTCTGGCAACCTCTCTCGGTGGCTTATTGATTAATGTATTTCATTCCTGAATTATTGATCCCGAGTTCGAGCCTGACCGAGGCGAGTGACTTCTTCCGTGTGGCGTGTGCAACGTTACCACTGCGTGGAAATGAACCCTTACCACACGGAAAGTAAGATAGACGTGTAGGGCGGCAGCGTGGTTAGCTACTGCGTTTGTGGTGCCTGGTTCGATACTGGGGCCCTCAGTTTCGGCTTCGTGGGGTGTGTATGATGTCAAAAGTATGACATTGTGTAACCTTTCCAGGTGTAGGAGCTCCCCACCCCCTATTCGTCTTTGGTGAGATTAGGAAAAGGTGCCCCAACGAATCAAAATTGGCCGCCAATAAATAAGCAAAGGGTTTGCAGTGTTAGGTTCGAAGCCTCAGCCGGCTGGATCAAAATACCGTCCGAGAGATCGCTCATGTGCCCCAATGGGGGAAATATGAACATCCGACCCTGTCGTAGGCGGCAAAAGAATTAGTGATGAAGATGATGATGATGAGAATTTTGGTTGCGATCTAATGATAGGGCATTATCTATCTACCCATTCAGGGTTTGATTGAATATAGTGGAGGGGTGGGTATCTGAAGTTTCTAAACCTGGCCCTGGTGTAGGCGGATGAGATGTAACATGATGATATGATAATGTTGATGGCATAATTTTCAGTTATGAAATTGCCCTTAATAATAACAACCGTTGATACGATAATCTGTTGCAGGCCTATCCTTCAATATAGGCTATGTAATTCTATATTTTGTCCCTGTTTTTGACCCTGGGGTGGATTCTGGGATTGATTTATTTTGTTATTTGACGTCAACTTGTAACCCTACACCTGTAAAAGGGGGTTCTTTTATGTCATGCAATTTCGGATATTGCCTATTGCCTACATCCTCTCCCCTCTTTATTTTGCTATATTCGGCAATAAACAGTTTTACTGTCGTCTTCCTTCTCAACTTTTTTTTCCTGCCTATGGCAGGATTACGGAGCGGAAAAAACAACTGAGAATAAGTTAGAAAGGCAGAGAAACTGCCGGCCCAATTCCTTCCGCAACCGTTTTAGCAGGGCCAACCCGAGAGTTTGCGGGGCCCAAGGCTGCAGGCGATAGAGGGCCCAAGGCAAAAGGCGAGAGCGGGGCCCCAGTACCAAGTATTTTTAATTCACCAGCGCGGGGCCCAAGGCGGTCGCCTTGATTGCCTTGCCCTAAGGCCGGCCCTGCCTTTTAGGTTTCATTTCTAATACGTTTCCCGTCAATGGCAGGGTATGATGCCCAGTAGGAACACATGAGAGATCCGTTGGATGATATTTTCATGCAGCCGGCTGCCAACCTAATGCTGCAGTGCTCCTCCACCGAGGTGAGCGAACAGGTTACATCTGAAAATTTTACCCCGAACTCCCGATCGACACGCATATTTCACTCTTATGTTAAAAGGGCTGATTTATATACAGGCTGGAAAGGGTGTTCGGATGAACTCGAGTTCGAATCCTTAATTCTGGAGACAATAGTGATTGTGTCCATTGGTGCCTGTTGGGTCCCAAGTGAAATGAATAGTAGATCGGCTAATTATTAGTGAGATTAAGTGCCACACGAGCTACCCGACATTTTAAGTGGGGTAACGATGTGTCCATTCAGAGGGACAAGATGGGTACCCGACCCTGTCATAGGTGGGAAAAGGGTTAGGGGGTTACTTTTGAGTTGCTATTGGAGATCGAGCCAAATATGACAGAGTGCAGAGTTTAAAATGCCTAATGTCTGGTGGCCTGTTTAGGACTAAGGGAACAGCACTTTTCCCCCTCTCCCTTGGCTTAAGGGGAACAGGGAATGACGATTTATACTAACATTAAGATTAGATAACAAACGATTAAATAGGGATTAAAAAATGTCGGAAAGATCTACTGATATTGCTGTTTAAAATTAAATATCAACATACCCCGAACTTTCTCTGAAAACAAAAATAGCGGATTCCTGATTGAATTTTTTACGGAATTACTCGCGTACATGTCTGTTGTCATTTCTGTTAACCCTGGAATCACAACCGGAAGTCAAATTTACTCCAGCTCGTAGTTTTACTTCAATTAAAAATTTCATAGCTATTGTGAAAGGTCAGCAGTCTTCATGATGTGTGTTATTCAATTTGTTGCCAGTGTTTTTCGAGAGTTTTAGGGAGCGGCTATATTGCATTGGACACACACCAGTTCTCGTCTGATCACTGGAGTTAAGCAACGCAGCCCCAGGTAGTACTAACATGGGTGGCTGCTTGGGGAAACTGGGTACCGCTAATACCCAAAATGTCATCGCATTAGTGTAGTGTCTGTGCAGTCTCTGCGTTAGAATTTTTGTTTCGTTGGTGTTTTAGGGCCCTTCAAGTACAAGGTCATTAGAGCCCCGTCCACTGCATAGTTCTAGCCCTGAGACTGCAAAGACACGGCACGAATGTGACGACTTTTTGGGTATTAGCAGTACCCAGTTTTCCCCAGCAGCCACCCATGTCAGTACTAGCTCCGGTTGCGTTGCTTAAGTTTTGTTATCAGACGAGAACTGGTGTGTACAGCGCAGTATGCCGCTCCCTCTTCATTAGAAGTCCACAGTGGACGGGGCTCTAATGACCTTATAGTTGAAGGGCCCTAAAACACCAACGAACAACAACAATGAAGTAAATGATTTCCCTTATCCCGCCTGCGGCAGGATCGGGTCTGCAGGTTCTAGCCCTCCACTCCCACCTATCTCCCACCAGGTCCCCGTCCATCCTACACACTACCATACAACGAGATCCTTAACTAAATCCCCTGTTTTACCAATAAGGGTCCCCGCATTCCACGTTCCTTATCTAATTTTGTGGGTTGGTGTTTTAGGGCTCTTCAACTGCAAGGTCATTAGAGCGCCGTCCACTGTGTAGTTCTAATGCAGAGACTGCACAGACACTACACCAGCGATCTTCAAACTGTTCCGCGGAACCGCAGGGTTCCGTAATACATCTCTGGGGGTTCCGCGGGTCAAAATGAAAATTCGTTAACAGCGGCAAGATATACTTTTCTAAAGGTGGGATGGGGTTCCCCCAAAACATCTTATAGGTCTAAGGGTTCCGCGAGTCGACAAAGTTTGAAGACCACTGCACTACACTAATGTGACGATTTTTGGGTATTAGCAGTACCCAGTTTTCCCAAGCAGCCACCCATGTCAGTACTAACTGGGGTTGCGTTGCTTAACTTCAGTGATCAGAGGAGAACTGGTGTGTCCAACGCAATAAGCCGCTCGCCCCCAAATCTAAGACTGAACATGTTCTGACTGGGGGCACCCCAGCCAGGCCTCTGGAACCCGTAGGAATATAAGGCGCTGCTGACTAAGGGGGATGGCGGCCTTTTTAAGGCATTTTTGCCACGGGAGTCAAATTTACTCCTCGTTGTGATTTAACGCATACATTTTTTTGGGTTGTTGTTTGTTGGTGTTTCAGGGCCCTTCAACTACTAGGTCATTAGAGCCCCGTCCACTGTGTAGTCCTGATGCAGAGGCTGCACAGACACTACACTAATGCGACGATTGTTGGATACTAGCGGTACCCAGTTTTCCCGAGCGACCACCCATGTCAGTACTAGCTGGGGTTGCGTTGCTTAACTTCAGTGATCAGACGAGAACTGGTGTGTCCAACGCAATTTGCCGCTCCCATATTTTTTTTTGGAGGGGGGGGGGGATTGTGACTCTAGGGTTAATGTCGACACCTCAATTGCTGCCCGGCTTTTTTTTTTTTGTAACCGGAGTTGTTTAATGATTTAATTTGGAAGGATATTGAATTTGTCCCATCGGAGGGGCGACAATTTGATAGATTTAATTAATAAAAAGTGGTTCCGATTGTAATTGAAGCGTAAGACCTACGCAAATGATGGCTATTTTAATGTGTAGTTTTTCAATTTTGATGCGATCGATGATGGGGTTGAAATGTGATAGTTTTATGATGATGGCGATGACATGTTGATGCACAAATTTAGAGCAATTATTAACTCATAAAAAAGTATAACTGAGGCAATTCATAACCGTGAACTAATACGAAGCATTCATTATTGCTAAGGGAATAGTAGTAGTAGTTGTATGTGAGATGAAATTATTAATTCGTCTAATAAGCTAATTGTCTTTGCATCGGAGCAATGGGTCATCTACTATTTTGTTGTTTTACACACCTTTTGTCAGTCTAAAGCGGGCCTCTGAATCCCTTTCGTCGAGGAGAGTCAGTAAACCTCTTTTTCTTCTAATGAAGACAATGGACACTGTTTTATAGCCTAGTGCAGCGGTGGCGACACAAACTAGAATCATATGTAGTTTATTGTCTCATAGTGTGCGAGGTGAAAGGGGAGCTGGCGGGCTAGAACCTGCAGATCTGAACCTGCCACAGGCGGGATCAGTGTATTATGATTGTTGTTGTTTGTTGGTGTTTAAGGTCCCGTCAACTACAAGGTCATTAGAGACCCGTCCACTGCATAGTTCTAATGCATAGACTGCACAGACACTACACCAATGCGACGATTATTGGGTATTAGCAGTACCCAGCTTTCCCGAGCGACCACCCATGTCAGTACTAACTGGGCTTGCGTTGTTTAACTTCAGTGATCAGACGAGAACTGGTGTGTCCAACGCAACTCGCCGCTCCCTGTGTATTATGATGATGTTCTCTATTTTCTGCTTTAATGGACTAATTTATTCATTATTAATCATAATTTTTTTATTCATAAAATTAAATAGTGCTTGCACCTGACCCGCGGACAACTTTTTGAATTTTTTTTTTCGTCTTATTGTGACCCGTCATTAAAAAAAGGTTCACCACCACTGGCCTAGTGGAACCACTTAATCTCCGTTCTCTGTCTACTACAGTCAACAGACTCCATTGGACTTCGATTATTTGGCTAGTGTAGCCTTTAGCCCCTATTTCAGGTTTTGTTTTGCTTGTGTTTTAGGGCCCTTCAACTACAAAGGTCATTAGAGCCCCGTCTACTGCCTAGTTCTAATGCCGAGACTGTACAGACACTACGCTGATGCGACGATTTTTGGATATTAGCAGTATCCAGTTTTCCCAAGCGGCCACCCATGTTAGTTCTACCTGGGGTTGCGCTGCTTAACTTCAGTGATCAGACGAGAACTGGCGTGTCCAAGTTGTGGTCCGCCAGCAGGGCCCGCTCTAAGGAGGGGGGACGGGGACCCGGGCATTTGTCCGGGGCGCCATTTTGCTTGTAAGTGTGAAAACAGAGCGCTGCTTCAAGGGGCGGCAATTTGTCCTTTTGTCCGGGGAGGCATAAGTGCTAGAGCAGGCGCTGCCGCCAGTTTCATTGCACTGGAGGCTGAGATCCAGTAGTCTCATTGTACTGGAGCCTGAGATCCCCTATTCTTATATTGCAGAGCGTGTGAAGCCCTATTCTCACTGCTGCGGGGTCTGTGGCTCTTATTCTCAGTGCTGTGGGATTTGTGGACCTTATTCTCAGTACTATGATCCTTATTTCAGTGTGGCGGAGCCTGTGAACCCTTACTGCGAGTGCTATGAGGTCTGAGGACCCTATTTTAGGGGCTGTCGGTAGTGGAAGCTGCGAACCCTATTGTCAGTGCTTTCGGTAATGAGACCTGTGGACCACTACTTTCAGTACTGTGAGATTTGTGGACCCTTATTCTCATTGCTGTGGTCCTTATGTCAGTGTAGCGGATCCTGTGGACCCTATTCTCAGTCTTCTAGAGCTTGCCTAACTCTACTCTCAGTTCCGTGCGATTTGTGCCCCCATATTCTCACCGTAGTAGACCCACATTTCTATGTAGTGGGGAATGTGAACCCTTATTTCTTTGCAGTGGAACCTGTACCTCTCTTCTCAGTGCTGTTGAGCATTCGGCCCCCTACTTCAGTGTAGTAGAGGCTTGCGACGACCTCCATTTCAGTATAGAGGAACACTATGGTCCCATTATTCTCAACATGGTGAAACCCATTACCCCTATTTCAGCTTAGTGGAGTCTGTAAACCACCTTTCTCAGTTTTATGGAGCCAGCGAACCCCCATCAAATTAGTAGAACCTGTGAACCCATATTCTAAGTATGGTGTAATTCATGGACCCCCTATTTCAGTTTAGTAGAGCATATGAATCCCTTTTCTTACTGCTGTCGTGCCTGTGGTCTCCTATACTTCCTATGATGGAGCTGTTGGCCCACTGTTCTCAGGATGCTTCGGCCAGCAGCCTATTTTTTTAGTGCAAATATAAACCTAGGCATAGTTTAGCATACCCTGTTGTTGTTGGGGTTTTAGGGCCCTTCAACTACAAGGTCATTAGAGCCCCGTCCACAGTGTAGTTCTGATGCAGAGATTGCATACACATTACATTAATGCGACGATTTTTGGATACTAGCGGTATCCAGTTTTCCCAAGCGGCCACCCATGTCAGTACTAGCTGGAGTTGCGTTGCTCAACTTCAGTGATCAGACGAGAACCGGTGTGTGTCCAACGCAATTCGCCGCTCCCCCATTAGCATTTCCTGTAGGGCCTACCTTAATATGAGTCTTTTTGACATTAGATGGAACTGACTTAGCTTCCGCCCGATTGATTGTTGTTGTTTGTTGGTGTTTTAGGGCCCTTCAACTACAGAGGTCATTAGAGCCTCGTCCACAGCATAGTTCTTATGCAGAGACTGCATAGACACTACACTAATGCGACGATGTTTGGGTATTAGCAGTGCACAGTTTTCCCAAGTGGCCACCCATGTTAGTACTACCTGGGGTTGCGCTGCTTAACTTCAGTGATCAGACGAAAACTGGTGTGTCTAACCCAATTCGCCGCTCCCTCCGCCCGACTGAGGAGAACCAGACTCCTCCCCCCCGCATATGCATCAGGCGGATATCGAGTCAATTCCTCTACTGACTGGGGACCAAATGTCCGAGATGCTATTAACATAATTTGGTGTGTAGTCTGTCTGTCCCATTCATTGATACGTGCTACAGACTTCCAAATATGTAGTCTGTTTCCTGCCATCTTCTTAATTTTGCAGATAGGCACATACGCACGCCCATAAAAGCACTATTTGGAGGGAAAAAATAATAATATCATTTGTGGGTGTGGATAATAGCAGAAAGATACAATGAACAAATATTATTTGGGTCGGAGGGGGGGGGGGTGTAATCTCCCTCTTGACAAGCTATTGACGAATATTACACATCTGGTGGGGGTTTGTAATCATAATAAACGTCTTATTTCTTATTATGGTTCTTAGTTTCCTAACCACTACACCTCCTATCCCTCTTTACCCCTTGGCCCTCTCTGTCTCTCTTTGCCCCAAATATGGCAGACAAAATAAAATTCAATGCATACTTACCAAAACACAAAATGACTACATCACAAGAGAGGAATAAAGGACGTTATTTCGAGACGTGTCTCTTTATTCAGGTTGACTGCTGAAAATAAAAATGTGGTCATTATACGAGGTCCTAAATTGGTTGCTCTTTGACTAGGTAGTTGTTGTCGCTTATACGTCGTCCTCATGAGACTAGGTTCGATTCCGTTGTAATGTCCATGATGTGAAATGCGAGGTAAAACGGAGCTCTGGCTACTGTCTGGCACTTTTGTACGACAAAATCCTGTGCTTTTCGAAATCAAAAAGGACATGACATTAAATCTAATTTGCACCCGGTTTCACACCACCACCACTTAGGATGTAAATTTGTGGCGTCATAAAGTCAAAAGTGTAACTTGCAAGGGCATATCTGTTCATTTAAAATTCTTTCCTGCTGACGTCATCTGGTTGCATTGGGGAATATGATGACGAGAATCATGACTGGTTGAACTTTTAAGTTAATATTTACAATTTTTGGATTTAGTCTAAGTCAGAAGCTGTGTAGATGCCTCGAGTTCATTTCTATAGCTGTTTCAGCATCAGTGCTGAACCATCAGGGCCAACCAGGCCTGGAGACTAAGGTCCCCAAGGAACTTTAGTATATTTTCTATGAATGATGTAATCGTTTGTGATGGATACCTTGCTAGCGAGATGTTTCATGCTAGACCCCATATCCCTAGATCTCCACCAGCACCCGGGCAACACCTTTGCCTTTCGCACCCATTCTAGCCCCTCTGCCCCAACACCAACCACCCCCAGGACCTCTTTCAGTGTTGGGGGGTTCCCCAACCTCTCCTGTAGTGGTCCAGCGTTGGACATGCCTGACATCCTCCACTTCATCCCCACATAATCCACATCCCTCCTCTCCACCTGTGATCTTTGTCATCCTCTGTTTTGTCTCCAGGGACCCAGCTCTTGCCCGAAACAGATGTGAGCTCTCCCACGTATTGTCCTAAATGACCTCCCTCTCCATCTTAAGCTTATTCCCTTACACCTTCAGCGTTGTCTTTGCTGCCCTTCCCTCCATGCTCTGTCGTCGCTGTCCTAGCCTCCATTCCTTAACTTTGTCCTGTACTAATCTTTGCATTGTTGTTACCCCTGTGTAAGCTGTTGCTACACAGGAGCGGATCCAGGATTTTCGTCAGGGGGGTTGCAGGGGGGGGGGTTGAGCCATAGGCAGCGATTGGAAACGCAATTTTCATTTGTCAGTGTCAATATCGACCCAAAATTTAGGGGGGGGGGGTTGCAACCCCGAAAACCCCCCCCTTGGATCCGCGCCTGCTACACCTGTATAAAAGCTGCGATTTCAGCGTTTGGGATCCCCTTTTTTGGAGGCCCACTCTTACCTCTCAGCATAGAATCCAAGAAAACTTTGGGAGGGGCTAATTGCGTTAGACACACCAGTTCTCGTCTGATCACTGAAGTGAAGCAACGCAACCCCAGGTAGTACTAACATGGGTGGCCTCTTGGGAAAACTGGGAACCGCTACTACCCAAACATCGTCGCATTAGTGTAGTGTCTGTCCCTTAGAATTACGCAGTGGACGGGGCTCTAATGACCTTGTAGTTGAAGGGCCCTAAAGCACCAACAAATCAAACCATGACAACTTTAATTCAACACTGGCAGCCGGCAGTTCTAATAGTTGTGAGACCCTGATGCGCTGTGAATTACAAATTACAAAAAAAAAAAAAATTAATTACTGTACTATGTTGTTTATTTCCATGTCCGAAAATTAATGGATGACCTCTGTCACTGTAAAAATAAATAAGACATGATTTTGAAATTTCAAAAATTACATTTTACAATTTCAGGTGCTGAAGTCGAAGAGAGAATATCATTTTTTGCATCGTGCATTGCCACATGGACGCAAGAAACGCAGTGTTAGTCATATACGAAAACTTAAATCTGACCCTTTGGTAAGTAAAGCATAAAAATTGTATTATATTTAACCAAAATAAGTGTATCCAGGATCTTTTTTTTTCGGGAAGGGGGATATAGGGCACGAACCTGGCCTACAGATATGTCGACGGATTAGGAAAATTGTCATGTTCCACAAGATATTTCGATAAATTGGGTTCCTGTCCGTGTTTAGTCTCAAATTTGCAAGCGGGAGAGCACTGGTCCCCATGTGCTTGTCCTCTCGATTAAGCCTGTGGCAGATCGGCCAAACTGACAGGCATTAACGTCATTCAACAGAGTGTGAGCCTGGCCTCTTGTCGTCAGAGAACTATCAAAAATTTGTTATCATCCAGTAAGTTTAGACGTAATTTTACATGACAAACTGCAAGTCTTTCCTTTGCAATCTGATTCCCTGAACATGAAACTCAAGTGGAGGAAACTGATGTGCTGTTCTCGAAGCCGTGACAATGGCGTCACAACTCTAGTACGGTGCTAATGTCAGGGAGCGACGACAAAGGTTTAGGTCTGTTATCTAAAAATGATAAAAATAGACATCGATTGGTATTTGGTGGATTGAGAATTACCGATTATTGAAAAGCAGAGTGTCATTTGTGACGTCATTCGTTTCTTCTTAGCAAAGCGTATCAACATCATAGTAGGTAGATTAATGATCAGCTTTCTCAGGTCCATCCTCTTGCAGGTAGTGTGATCTTACCAAGGTGCTTTTGTGCTTGAAATTGATGGTTTCCCCCCCCCCCCCCTCCTTCGTTCGTGGTCATGTAGGTGTTTGGTCACTTGTACTTGCCACAAGAGGACACTAGTATCACTCCATCTATTGCACTATAAAATTGATCGGTTGATTATCACGTGTCTTGTAAGTTAGGTCCTGTAGGCAGTGCTGTTCTGCAGTATCCCTTTAACCGAGAATTTTAAGAAGTCCTACAACTCCTGTCTTGAATGACCTCCGTCTTAAGTAGTAGCAGCGTTGTATGTCGCGACTCCATTTGTCCACTGGTGTAGAACTAACACCTGTCAGTTTCATCTGGTATCTCACCTCAGAAAATGAGATCAAATAATTTAGCAGGTATTGAAAATCGTGTTGGGAGGCGTGACCGATATTATAAGCACGAAAAAAACGCATTTATTTCTCACTACAAATGTATATATAGTAGATTAAAAGAATTTCCAGGTGTAGGAGATCGCCCCCACAGGCTTCAATTAGTGCTGCTGAAAAAAAATATAATAAGTGGTCAGTAAATTAATCAATGTGTGGTACTTTGATATACTTACCTAGGCAACTTTTGCGTGCGTGTGTCTACGCAGCTAGGTAGGTAGGTTCTATCCCAAGCGACGCAACTAATTGGGGGGGTTTTTTTTGCTCTCAGGTGAGAGACAGGAAACGGTAATGTTGTCTGCATTCAGTAATGAGAAAATGACCTCCACACGGAATATTAGAAACAACGCCATGCTGTATCTGAGACTGTCCATAAACATGATGTTTTATCGCTACCTTTTAATGCACTTTGTTGGTGTGACTTTGTTTGTCAGTAGCATGTCGAAAACAGAAAAACAACTACTAACCCTTTTCCCGCCTATGGCAGGGTCGGGTACCCATCTTTGTTTCTCTGGATGTGCACATGTGTTGGACGGTATTTCTGCGCAGCCGCCGACTGCCGACCAAAGCTGCAGCTCCTATGCTTATTTATCGACGGAAGGCGCATTCGGGACCACTCTCTCGCCCGAAAGAAGCCAACCCACCTCGATCGAGCATTTAACCTTGAACCACCCCAGTAATCGAGCACGCTACCTCCTGCGCCACCGAGGTGGGTCCTTCCTTATCAGTAGCATCTCCATAACGCAGTATATGGCTAATGACAATGAATTGGGCCTATTATCAACCAACTCTACAGGTTATTATTGAGGTGTTGCTTGCGGTAAGTTGCTCGTAACTTGCGATAACTTGCAGGGATCGGCTGTATTGCGTTGCTCAGGCGGCTGCCTATGGCGGAAAATTTCATACGGGCGGCTAAATTACAGAGGTACTTCCTTGCCATGCAGTCTATAGGTTATTTAAAATGTTCATAGTCCTGGGGGTCCCAAACTTCTCTGATTGGTGGGGTCTTTTCTAAATGTTGGCTTTCTCCAGGCGTCTTGTTGCAGAGACTTAAGGCTGCTTCACAATAGCGACGGGAACGCAAACGGCAACGGTCGGGAAAGTTGACCAAATTTCAACTTTCCCGTTAAACGTAAGCCGTTTGACCAATGGCAGCACACCTCCACCGCATGACGTACCCGTCGCCCCTCCCCTCTGCACAAAATACGTTTTCCGTTGCCGTTCCCGTTGCTATTGTGAAGCGGCCTTTAGCAATGCATTGCATTGGGAAAAATCCAAAGGCGTGAGCGACGCGCAGATAAGTTAGAAGTTCATTAAATTTAATGGGGGTGGCGATGAACCCACTGCCTAGGGCGCCTGAAACTCACGAACCGGGCCTGTTGCGTTGGACACACCAGTTCCCGTCTGATCACTGAAGTTGAGCAATGCAACCCCAGCTAGTACTGACATGGGTTGCCGCTTGGGAAAACTGGGCACTGCTAATACTCAAAAATCGTGGCATTAGTGTAGCGTCTGTGCAGTCCACTGCATTAGAACTACGCAGTGGAAGGGGCTCTAATGACCTTGTAGTTGAAAAATCCTACAACAACAACCGGCACCCGACAGTGTTGAATTGACGACTTAATTTACCAGTGTGAACTTCTGTTTAATAGTTACTCAAATTTCGTTATTGATGATCAGATAGATGTATTCGTTGTCGTGTGGTTGGAATGAATATCGGACAATGGCGGCCATTCGTTCGATCTTTGTCTACGTTTGTATGTACTTTAAATGAAAACTGCAGGTGGAGGAGTTTGAAAGGTTTTGCTTAGTTTCAATAACATGCCCCTTGCAGTTATTTCCTGGCAAATAAAATGAAGCAGTCAAATCGGTTAATAACAAGAAACATTTTCTTTGGTTCTTTTGACTGGGTTGTATGGAATACTTATTCACGGAACAAATAGAATGTGGAATGAATTGGCTGTGACGCACGCGCATTCATGCGCACTGGCGAGTTCATTTGTACGGAGACTGCGATTAGCCATCATCAGAAAGAAAATACTCTCGTTGTCTCTCGAGATTATGTGTGTAGGCAGCGACGGAAATGGAGATATATCATAAAGAGGATGAAAATATAATTATTCTGTTATTTTTAGTGTCCAAAAGTAGGGAATTATACCATGAAGGAAAAAGACCACCCGCTCCACACCACCTTTTAGATGTGTAACTTATAATTTTCTTATTATGCTTACTCTTGTGTGACTAGATTGAACTTGTAAATATTGTGTTCTAATCCAGTTAGGGTTAAAGAATGGAAGTGAAAGACAGTTATGAAGGTAGGAAAAGAAATTTGATAAAAATTGAAGTTGTCTGTTAATTCAAATAGGTGACACAGCTCTGTCTCTCCCCCTCCATAACGTAATGTATTTTATTACGAAGTTGCGTTATTTTATATTAGTTTCTTACATATCCAACTTGGGAATTAACATAAACAGACACGCATTTCATGTTTATGCTTTTGACTTGACATTGCGTGGTGTTTGTTACAGCAGTTGTGCCTTGAGCAGAGGACGACATACATAATATTACTTGAAAACTAACTTAGAGGCATTTTTTTTGTCAACTAGCAGTGAAAATATTATCAGTGTGTACACTAAAAGTAAAGGTTTGACGCATATGTTGTATTTATACGTAAATGTAATGGAAACCTCCTCGGATATTGGAACTAAAAACTGCTGCTATTGCTGAAATCTCATCTTTACGCTGAGCATGTTTGACCATCGGTGAGTCTTTATTAAGATGCCTTTTTTTTGGTTTAGTAGATTTTATCATCTCCAACAGTAAGATGACCACCGTAAGGTCTAGAAATTGATGGAAAATATGAAGTACGTGGGCGAAGAATGCACAGAAATGCGTGGTAGCGTAGAGATTGCGAGCTGAACTACTGCACCGCTGGTACCAGGTTCGACTCTGGATCGTGTTAGTCTGGCTTCCTTCGAACAAGAGCAGTCCCCCGGTACGCCTTCTGTCGGTATGGAACTAACCCTGGCTTTCTGTTATGTACGGTGTCATCACTGCATGTAAAAAACCCTTTCTATGTACTATGCAACAACATACACGTGTAAATCGGTACAAAATTTCCCGGTGCAGGAGCTTGCACTCCCCCTCCTGGCTTCGATGGTAAATAAAGAGGGGGTTGCAGCATTAGGTTGACTAGCCTCAGTGGTGCAATAGGTAACGTGCTCGATTTAGTGCGTCAGTGGTTCCAGGTTCGATACTGAATCGACGTGGGTTGGCTTTTTTTTTCGGGCGAGAGCCCGAGTGCGCCTTCCGTCGGATGAGAAGTAAAACCGAGGTCCTGTGTGGTGTTCGATGGCATATGTTCGTAAAAACCCCTCTCTTCTCGTAAAAAACAACCTCGATTTGCACCTAAAAACCCTCTTCTATGCAGTGGGTAGAGGAGGCAAAATTCTCAGGTGTAGGGCTCCAATAAACAGCAGACCGACGATCAATAAGCATAGGGGTTGCAGCTTTGGTCGGCAACCTTGTGTCCATTTAGAAGGACAAGATGGGTACCCGACCCTGCCATAGGCGGGAAAAGGGTTAGGACAGGGTGGCGAACCTATTTCTGCTGGCGTGCCAAATATTTAAGAAGATATATTTCTTTGTGTACTGACGTACCAGATGCCAGATAGTTTGCTAAAGGAATACAGTATATGGTAAAGTGCCCAAATATCGTCCCCCTAAGCAAAATCTTCAATTCTGAGAAAATTATTTACAGGAAAAATAATTTAAAAACTGATTTAAGTTTATCAACTCCTTACCTACTTGTATAGCTAGTGTGATACTATTAAATAAAACTCTAAACCATAAAAAAATAAAAATTCCGTCCCCTCTTTCCAGCTAACATCTACTGAATTATTTTTATGGGAAATTTCATTAAAACACAGTTGACATCTCTCATAATAAATTTCTTGAGAGAAAACTTTTTATTGACTGTTTAAATAAAATAGCCTAATATCGATTTTGGAATGATATTCTTCATAGAACTTCAGCTGTACTACATTATAATAATAAGGCATAGAAGTGGTAAACACATTATAAAAAGGTCAACACGTGATCATATATGAATCAATACTAGTCTAAGAGGTTGGGAAATTATAGAATGTAAAACAAGAGCAATACATTATGAGGGTCCTAAATCCGTCCCGGGGTCGAATTTGGGAATTTGAAAGGGACGGATTTAGGATCCCAGCAATAACAAATGAAAAAGTCCCATCTCTTGAACAAACAACCACAACTACATGGTTCTGACAACCGGAACACAATATTTAAGGAGCAATCTTTAATTATCAATTGCCAAATTATGAAAAAAATTACTCGGAAGTGTCAATATAACTGTTTAAGGTTCGATTCCACAATTTAGTAAATTTACACAAAACCTATTTTTTGAAAAATTTCAAAGTTAAAAACAGAACAAAGCAACTGAATCAGAGTCAGTAGTAAACTGGATGGTTCTGAAGGCTTCCATGTGCTGTTCTGAAGGCTACAGCCCCCCCCCCCCTTGAAAGTTAAAGGGGGGGACGGATTTTGGGTACTTTACCATATAGTAGGGTACCCGTACTTCCGGCTTGTTATAGGAAATCGAAATTTCACCAATCGCTTGGTTTAGCTTTATATAGGTTACTCTGTATATATACATGCCACGTGCCAGCAAAATTGTTTTGTGTGCCATAGGTTCGCCACCCCTGTTAGGAGTTGCCTTTTTTTTTTTTTTTTGCTGCAGTATTAGGCTGGGAACGAGCTGCTGCGTGAAAATACTATCCCCTGCTCCCTGTACCAACGAGACAATTGGTTAGCTTGGACTAATCCCGTTAAGGTTTAATATATTTGATCCTTTATGCATTTCTATGTTTCGTTGATGTTTTAGGGCCCTTTAACTACAATGGTCATTACAGCCCCGTCCACTGAGTAGTTCTAATGTAGAGTCTGCACAGACACTATGATGTTACGACGATTTGGGTATTAGCAATGCCCAGTGTTTTCAAGGGGTTACCCATGTTAGTAGTAGCTGGGGTTGCGTTGCTTAACTTCAGTGATCAGACGAGAACTGGTGTGTCCAACGCAATACAGCAGCCCCCTGTGTTCCTCGCGATTTGATTTATGTCTTGCTAACCTGGGAAACGAAATCTATATTATTTCAGAAATCTTTAAGCGGGCTTAACGTTCCATGGTGGTTGGTCATTCAATTTATTTAATTGAATTTGTGTGTGTGGGGGGTGCCGAAGGTGAAAGGTTTGATAGGGTTTTATTTAGTCGTGAGAAATTATTTCTTTCGTGAGTGCAGAGAGGAAAAAAATGGATACAGTATAATCTCTTCATGATGTCGACCTTATGATACGAAACTATTCTTGGAATTTGCTCTAAACAACTTCGACACCTTCATGAGTATCTTAAAGCAGTACGTGTTGAGAAACTTGATGCTTACTCTCTCTCTGTCTCTTTCTCACTGCCTTTTACGAGGGCTTTATTATTGACTATTCCATCATTATACCCTTAGTCCGTCGGTGGTAGGGTCAGGTCTGCGGGTTCTGACCTTCCAATCTCGCCTATCTCCCACCCGGGTTATCATCCACCCCCACACCCTAACATATCTCTTCGTATCGATTATTTCCTCTGCTTTCCGTGTAAGGATCCTCACATTCTACGTTCCTAAAGCTGGGTTTACACTGCGCGCAACTATTTCTTTAGAAAAGACTCGCGCAGTGTAAACGGGGACTCGCCCCGAAACTTGCTGCGCGAGGCAGCCTCGTGGTGAGCCACCGCATTGTCGGTTTTTGGACGCGCATCAAAGGGTTTCGCCACTCCCACTTCGTGTACTGGTACTCTAGATACGTTTTGCATGCTTGCTTCGCGCAATATTTCGCTCAATGTAAACAGGGAGGGCGAGATTGCCGCAAGTCTGTGGAAACAGTTGCGGCGAGTATGTTTCGCGCAGTGTAAACCCAGCTTAAGATTGACTCCTTTACTTGGTGAGACACCACCAGAACCAACAGGAATATTGCACTGGTTATCTGTAGGGGGTGCTGGCCTACCCCACTCCAGAAGACACTCCATGCGTTTTCTGCCATGTGAGTCAAGATCTTCCACTCCACGGCCATTGAGCACACGAGTTCTCTTTTGATCATTGAAGTTAAGACCGCTGTCAGTGCTACTAATGCCCCAAAATAGTCGTAACGGCGTAATGTTTGTGCAGACTCAGCATTAGAACTATGCAGTGGATGGGGTTCTAGTGAGCACCAACAAAACAAGAGAGAGAGAGAGAGAATCGGCCTATTACGATTCGTTGGGAGCACTTTTCCCTCACCGATACCAGAGGGCGAAGTGCTTGTTAGTTGGTTGGTTCGTTGGAGTTTTAAGGCCCTTCAACTACAAGGTCATTAGAGCTCCGTCCACTGTGTAGTTCTAAGGGACAGGCACTACACTAATGCGACGGTTTTTTTGGGTATTAGCGGTATCCAGTTTTCCCAAGTGGCCACCCATGTCAGCACTAGCTGGGGTTACGTTGTTTAACTTCAGTGATCAGGCGAGAACTGGTGTGTCCAACGAAATAAGCCCCCCCCCCCTCCCCGACTGCTTCTTCTTTCGAAAATGTTGGGAGAGGCGAATTGCGTTGGACACACCAGTTCTCGTGTGATCACCGAAGTTAAGCAGCGTAACCCCAGCTAGTACTGACATGGGTGGCCGCTTGGGAAAACTGGGTACTGCTAATACCCAAAAATCGTCGCATTAGTGTAGTGTCTGTGTAGTCTCTGCCTTAGAACTATTCAGTGGACGGGGCTCTAATGACCTTTGTAGTTGAAGGGCCCTAAAACACCAACAAACAAACAAACAACAATCGGTATTGTTACTGAATTACACGTCTGAGTTATCCTTGTTGTAAGGGTTCTTTTTCGGGCAGAAGACATTTCCACTGCCCACCAGCCTACCGGTTACCCTACTCCGTTTCTCAAGCTTTACGAGGTTATATTTTAGCTATGAAATAATCATTGTTGATAAGATTTTCTGTAAATCAAAGTCACGTTTGTTATTCTCGTTTTAAGATTAAATCGGAGCTGATTTCGAAATTGCAGGCTTAGCAAGTTGAGATAGAAAAGAAAGAGCATCGTTAATTTGCATGCGTTCAATTCTGTTGTGAAACATCTCGAAGCTAATTTGATGGAAACCCACCACACGTTTACGTAAAACGTGGTAATTTATTTTCTTGTATCATAGGTATCTTATGAAATATTTATGGATGACGAGTTAATCACAGTTTCAGGTTAATTTTCACAGGCTGTGCAGTGGGCGATTTAGTATTTCAGTGACGGGGAAAAAAGATAGAAACGTGATTTTATTCAATTCTTTCTCGGATCACATTTTTTTGTGTGTTTCACTTTCACTGTTGTCATCATTATAATGGGACTATTTCACCAGTATCCAGGAGGATTATGTTGGATACCGTACGTTTATTACGTTTAGTTTTACGTGTAATGAGTTATAACAAGTTTGCAAGCATTTCATTTGATTGCTATTAATGAAACTCGAGATATTTATAGCTGACATGTGCACTATATTGTCCTTTTATTGGGTAAGACATTTGGGGTTTTTTTATTGAATTTGGCATAAATCCTACGGAAACCTTGTATTTTTCATGCATTTTTTTATCTTCTTCCCACCGCCTCCCTCTTCCTCACAGAAAGTAATCGACTGCTGGCTCTAAGGGCATAATATATGGTTCTTGTACCTCTTACTCTTACCCTTTGCCCTTTATCTGCGTGTAGCGGAATATATTTCGTTGTTGACCTGACCGTGGTCCTTTCTGCCCTTATTAGGGACATAACTGGCATAACCGACCTCTCAGATGCCTTTTTTGGGAGGTACGCACTGAGTGTCGTACTCCCGTCTTCTGGACACTAGCCCGGAATCGTTTATCACAGTATTTCAGGCTAGACCTTTTGTTGTACCTTTAGGGCTTCATTGGTTGTTAGCCTGGACCCGGAACACTTCATGGTCCAGCTCATTTTTCTTATCGCGTCGTATGTCTTGGCATATTACCGTCGGATGGGAAGTAAAGCCGTGGCCCAGATTAGTGTACGATGTTACCTACCCCTGCAGGAAAGAACCCCCTCTACTTATGCAACAGGTAGCAACTCCTTGGTCTTGTTTTTTTCTGCGCTTATTTATCGTCGGTCTAGTGTTTGTTGGGGAACGCTACCGACGCCAGGGGGCGAGCTCCTTACACCTGGAAATTTTTGCCTCATTTACCCGTTGCATAGTAGAGAGTGCCATCGTACACCCACACGGGACCTCGGTTTTACTTCTCATCCGAAAGAAGGCACACTCGCGGCCTCTCTCTCTCTCTCTCCGACCCACCTCGGTCCAGTATCGAATCTAGAACTACTGACGCAGTTGCCGAGCGTGCTAACCACTACGCCACCGCTGCGGGTCGGCTTATGCAACAGGTAGATGAGGCAAAATTCCCACGTGTAGAAAGAAGCCCGCCCTCTGGAGTCGGTGGAGTGTCCCAATCAACATTAGACTGACGATAACTAAGCATGAAGGTCGCAGCTTTGGTCGGCAGCCGGCTATGGAAATACGCCGTCCAATATATTACCCTTGTGTCCATTCAGAGGGACAAGATGGGTACCGGACCCTGCCATCAGTTTCAGAAGGACTCTGTCATCGGTGGTGCAGACGTACCACTAAGAGGTTCCAGGGTCCATCTTGGACAACGGTGGTTGGGATGCTTTCGGGTGGAAGGGGGCTTATCGAATCTTTTGTCGGATGGGAAATATAGTCGTGGTCGCCGTGTGGTGTGTATGACGTCACCGTTGCACGGATAAGAACCTCTTTCTACCAACTGCTTGCACTGGAATCGATCCTCCATATGATAAAGTGGTTGGGAAAAACATGATAATTTTCAGACGCTGAAACAATAAATTAGTTTGTAATTTATTTTACTACTATCACAGATTTATATCAAATTAACCGAGATAATATTTTTATCGTTAGTGGGATTGCGAGGAAAATGTGAAGATTGAACACTCGTTTTTTGATTGATTTTTTTAAAGCACTTATTCAGATTAATATCTACACTTTAATAGCTGATTAGACATGTGAAACCAATAACAGGCATTGTAAACAATATTCAGCAAGAAGAATAAGCAAATATTGAGGGTCTCCACCTACTTCCTTATTAGTCATGCGCCCCCTCTCTCTCTCTCTCTTTGCCTCCAGCCCATTTGTGGTAGTTCACTTGATAACGTGCTTGACTCTTAAGTTCATGATTGAAGGCTCGATCCTGTGTTAAGCATCTGATTTCAACTACCCTCATTCTATTGTCATGGCTTTCTCGCACTGCGCAACATCTCTGATCCGTATAGCATAGCTGCCCTAACCATTGCCCTATAGAATTTACCCCTCAACTTGATTGGGACCCTCCGATCACACAAGACTCCACTTACCTTTCTCTACTTCATCCTGGGAGCAGCGAATTGCGTTGGACACACCAGTTCTATTCTGATCACTGAAGTTAAGCAGCGTAACCCCAGCTAGTACTGATATGGGTGGCCGCTTTGGCAAACTGGGTACTGCCAATACCCCAAAATCGTCGTATTAGTGTAGTGTCTTTGCATAAGAACTATGCAATGGACGGGGCTCTAATGACCTTGTAGTTGAAGGGCCCTAAAACACCAACAAACAACTACTTCATCCACCCTACATTGATCGTATGGATCACATCCGAATCCATTTCTCCATTGCTCTGGAACACCGATTTTGTTCGTTGTTTTGTATTTAAGGGCCGTTGAACTGCAAGGTCTTTAGAACCCCGTCCTTTGCGGTAGTTCTAATGCAAAGATCTCACAGACACTACACTAATGCGGCGATTTTTGGGTATTAGCACTACCCAGTGTTCCCAAGCGGCCACCCATGTCAGTACTAGCTAGGGTTGCGTTGCTTAACTTTAGTGATCAGACGAGAGCTGGTGTGTCCAACGCAATAAGCCGCTCCCTGGAACACTGGTCCTAGGCACTTGAACTGCAGAACCTTTATTTCCTTGTCCTTCCCATTTGAAAGCTATATGACCATTGAAATTTGTCATGACCATTGCAGTTTTGAACAAATTTGTGCACCCAAGAGATCGGTATACCAGCAGCCATAACAGGACGAACCCTTAGGAGGCTGCCCGCGGGAGATGAGGAGGTAGGTGAAAGGATGAAGGAGAGGGTTAATTTGCATCACCCAACGTTCCTTACCAACCACCCTTGTTGGTATTGAGGTGGGCTTGCGCTGCTTAATTTCAGTGATTTCACGGGAACTGGTGTGTCCAACCCAACTTGGGTGCACAACGCAACTTGGCTGCACGTGCGAAATTATGCCGAATTGTCATCAGGGCCGGCCTTCTCTATAAAGGGGCCCGGGTGCAAAAATCCTTTTGGGGCCCGAAAATATCTTTCCAAAAGTAAAAATAAAAGGATTCAGAGTAAATGGACTCCTCTTAGATGCCCTGCTATCCCATTCAGAGATCCTTCCTAATTTTGGAAGGTATTACATTTTTGGATGATGCCATGTGTCCTAATATGTCGCCATTGCATTTATGAGTTGGTCTGAAAGCTTATGTGGACGTTCACACCTTGGAACATTTTCGGTTGCACCTGTGCCATTATATTTTTTTTATTACACTTCTGATTATTAAAGGTATTTTGGTTTTAACAACCCCCAAAATAATAGCATTATGAAATTATCGACTCTTAACCTCTAATTCTGGGTTGTCCAACCTGTGGCCCATGGTACATCATTTCTAATTATGCATTATAGCCTACCTGCTATGTAACACCTAACGTTATCTTCACCCGTTTTGGTTTTGACAGCCTGTGGCTGGCAATCAGTTTATGGAGTAGCCGAGTGATCCACAATACCAGAAATGTTGCACAACCCTGGTGTAGTTAAATGGCAGGGTTGTTAGGTTACGTTTAGGTTATATTGCATTGGCAGGGTCGAATGAGGGACGTTGCCCCTACAATGACGTATTAAACTTTTAATATTAGCAGTGACCTGGGCTCTGATGGGTACTGATGATGGGCCCCCCTCAATCGTGGGGCCCGGGTGCAATGCACCCTCTGCACCACCCCCCACCCCCCCCGATGGCCGGCCCTGATTGTCATGCGCCAAATTGACGTAGACTCCCCCTGCTAATACCCAAAATTGGTTGTAACAGCGTAGCGTCTGTTCAGATTGTGCATTAAAACTATGCAGTGTGGACGGGATTTTTAATGACCATTGTAGTTGAAGGACCTTAAAGCAGCAACAAAAGAAAGAAAAAAAGCTGAACCTTGGTGCGCACCAGTGAATCTCATTGTGGTCAATCTTTTTCGCCGTAAATGATAATTGCGTCTAAATTTGCTGAATTTTTCGTAGGTGTAACGGATGTACGGGGCTTCAAATTTACCTTCATTTGTTGGCGATTGTTAGCGTCAGCTATATTTTATTTGTAGACATATTGCCGCTGGAATTGTTGAGGGGTAATCTTTGACTTTAAAAGATGGAGCTAATTTTTAAATTCAGATGTCAGCAGTTTGTTGGTATTTCTGCAGGCTTAGAGAGAGAGTGAGAGAGAGAGAGAGTGAGAGAGAGAGAGGGGGGGGGGAGAGAAAGGTAAAGATGGTGCTGTTGCTATTTCAGAGTACACTAAATAAATATAGTGGTTACAGGAACAAATTTAATCATATTTGCTTTTAATTATATTGGTTTTTCTTTTCGTTTTTTTTTTGTCATCATGTTGTTGAATAGTAATAATTTTAATATATAAAAATAGAAAGATGAAGTTTAAAAATTCAACAAACATGTCAGCATCGTTTCTTCTTCCCCCCATCCTTCCTTCTCTGTCTCTTTTGGTATGGAAATGTAATGTAGAGAGAGTTCATCTTGCAGTCTCCTCCTTCGTTTTCTTTCTCCTCCTCTTATGCTTATCTCACTTGAAGAGAAATTGATCTCGTTATGTTTTATTATAGATTTGTTACTCATTATTACTGGGAAAAATTATATAGTGAGTGTTTTGAATGGGATTGAAGGTTTAAGATGATGATGATGATGATGACATATTGAGAAGTTCTTAGAAAAGATTCCTAATAAGGACCTTTACTACTACTCTCGGTGACTGCTTCCTACTGCAATATGTCTTGTTTGCCAATTTATTTAAAGGATAATATCAAATGCGGTGCCTCTCAAATGCCATATGGTATCATGTTTGTCGTTTTCGTCGTCGTGGACGTCTTCTTCTGAATGGAAATTGAATGAATAGACGACCTGGTAAATTGATGACCAGTGACGACTTTTGCTCAAATGATAATGGGACTGTCTTGTGTGATTGCCAACCATCAGATTTTAAGGGACAGCAACAGCAGCAGCATCAGAGGCTATTGGATAAGAGCTTGTTTTTTTTTTTTTTTTTGCCAAAAGTTTGATAATCGGATTAACCACTGAGCTAATATTATGAAACTTGATGATTAAAAAGTTTTATCCTTGATTGGTCCGATTGAAAACCGTTCACAAATTACGTGGGCAACATAACATGCTTGTAGCCTATATGTATGTTACACCTACGGGTGGGAGTGGCGAATTGCGTTGGACACACCAGTTCTCGTCTGATCACTGAAGTTAAGCAGCGCAATCCCAGCTGGTACTGACATGGGTGGTCCCTTGGGAAAACTGGGTACTGCTAATACCCAAAAATCGTCGCATTAGTGTAGTGTCTGTGCAGTCTCTGCGTAAGAACTACGCTGTGGATGGGGCTCTAATGACCTTGTAGTTTAAGGGCCCTAAAAGACCAACGAACACCTACGGGTTGGGGAGTCGGCGAAGCAGCCATAACCTTGTGGAGGCTGCTCGCGGGTGAGAGGGAGGTAGGAGGGCGTGAGGTAGGATAGAGGAAATTAGCAGCACCCAATGTTGAACCAACCACCCATGTCGGTACTAACTTGGGCTGCGTTGCTGAACTTCAGTGATCTTGCGAGAACTGGTGTGTCCAACGCAACTCAGCCGCTCTGAGTATCATATAACATGTCTGGGAGTGTGCTGGATTACTACGCTGTGGTTCCAGGTTGGATCCTGATCGATTTTTGTTTCGTTGGTGTTTTAGGGCCCTTCAAATACAAGGTCATTAGAGTCCCGTCCACTGCGTAGTTCTAATGCAGTGACTGCACAGACACTACGCTAATGCGACGATTTTTTTGGGGGGTATTAACCGTACCCAGTGTTTCCAAGCGGTCACATCTGCTAATACTATTTAGGGTTGCGCTGAATAACTCCTAATCGTTTTCCGCCTATGGCAGGGTCGGGTACCCTAGAACAACTGACGCGGTTTCCGATCACACTCCCTACTTCGCCACCGAGCCGGGTCGAATAGGAACTCTTCCTGCATGGAATTAAGATATACGTGTAGGTGGGAAAAATTTCCTGGTGCAGGAGGTCACCGCCCTGGACCCAGTGAGGAATAGGGCTTCAACAAATGATGATAGATAAATAAGCATTAGGTTGCGGGCCGGATGCGTAAATATATCGTCCAACAAATCCTCATGTGTCCCTGTGGGAAAAAATAGGCATCCGACCCAGGAAAATCGTTAATGATGTCGATGGTTTGGTTACTTGGCGTTAGTTTGTTAAATCCGAGAGTAGTTACCGGGCGGCAGAGTAAGTAATGGATTGCTATTGCGAGATTTACCAGTAGGCCAAGTAGGCTCGGGCCTAGGGTACCGCAGGGAGCTGGTATGCAATTTTGAGTCTAAATTAATTGCATATTCATAATAGGGTTGGCATTCATTTTAACATCTTAAAGTCACCAGCAGTATAAAAGTAAAAGTCACGAATTCTGTGTTTGGGACCCATTCCGTCTTTTCGATCTAGGACCCATAAATGCGTGAATTCGGCACTGGGATAGGCTTGCAGGTAACTTAGTACATTCTACAGAGAGTCACAGCTTCTTTCTCTCGTCCTGGACGGAAGGCTTATTTCGAATGTCTTTCCCCACCCCAGAAGGAAGTCAGTCAAGATTGAAAGTGTACTTCATTGACTATTTTTTAATCACTTTTCGCCTGTGGCAGGGTCAGATACCTAAGTGCTCATTTTGCTCATTGGATAGATGACAGGATGAGCATCCGGAGCTCACAAGCATACAGGACAGTTTGGATGCATGATTTCTCCATGGGCCTACATTTTCTAATCTGAAGCCCTCAGGGAAGGAATTAATCGTATAATCCAATAAAAGGTAGCTTAAATGAGTGGGCGGAACCTTAGATGACTTCGAGATCTCAATTTGTTTGATTATTGAACTCAGGTGCTATATATTTCGGGCAAAATGTCTTGGTACTGGAGCACCGCCCTCTGGTGTCGGTTGGCAGCCTTCAAAAGCTGCGAGAGATCGACCTTAAATATCGCATAAGCTTTGCGTCAGTTGTGCCTTGATTTTAATTAACTTGAACCTATTGCCATCTGTTCAGGGGGTTAATTACTGATCTCATAATTCAACCGGCGGCGTATCATGAGTAGGTGTAACATATGGATGTAGGATCAATCCCGGTCGCAGGAGGTGATAACATTCATATCACCTGTCATTCATATCGCCAATAAAGAGTTCAAGGAGTCTAAATGCTGAAGGGGTATTAAGAGGATGTTGTTTTTAGGTACCCGGGTTTACACCTGACCCACGTTCATAGTTTTCCTCTCTTTAATAAAGGAACATCACAAAAAAAAATGGCTCAGTAGTTTGCTTCTTTCGGGCGAGAGAGATAGAGAGGCCCTGAGTGCACCTTCCTTTGGATGAGAAGTAAAACCGAGGTCCCGTGTGGGTGTACGCCCTCTCTACTAAAAGAACAGTGCCCCAACGAACAGTAGACCGACGACCAATAAGCATAGTGGTTGCAGGGAGCGGCGAGTTGCGTTGGACACACCAGTTCTCGTCTGATCACTGAAGTTAAGCTACGCAAGCCCAGTTAGTACTGACATGGGTGGTCGCTCGGGAAAGCTGGGTACTGCTAATACCCAATAATCGTCGCATTAGTGTAGTGTCTGTGCAGTATATGCATTTGAACTATACAGTGGACGGGTCTCTAATGACCTTGTAGTTGACGGGACCTTAACCTCCAACAAACAAACAAACAAAATAGTGGTTGCAGCTTTGGTCGGCAGCCGGCCGTGGAAAAAGCCACGTCAATAGAATGCAAGTAGCCGAGATGCGAATACTGCGGTACATGAGTGGGGGTGTCAACAGTTTCTGGAATAAGGAATGAGTATATTAGAGGTAGCCTGGGGGTGGGGGACATCGCGGTTGGTGTTTTAGGGCCCTTCAACTACAAAGGTCGTTAGAGCCCCGTCCACTGCGTAGTTCTTCTGCAGAGGCTGCACAGACACTACACTACTGCGACGATTTTTGGGTATTAGCAGTACCCAGTTTTCCCAAGCGGCCACCCATGTCAGTATTAGCTGGGGTTGCGCTGCTTAACTTCAGTGATCAGACGAGAACTGGTGTGTCCAACGCAATTCGCCGCTCCCCCCCCTCAAAATGAGGAAGAGTAGGTTGAGGTGGTATAGACACGTAATGCGAAGAGGGAAGGGGGAGCTCGTTAGGTCCATTACAGGAATGCAAGTGGTTGGAAGCACCCGGGGCAGGAGGAGACCGAAGCAGACGTGGGAGCAGGTTGTCCGTAAGGATGTGGTAGTGTGTGGGGTGGACGGGGACCGGATGGGAGATAGGCGACAGTGGAAAGGTAGAACCCGCAGACCCGATCCCTTCCACGGGCGGGATAAGGGTATGATGATGGTGATGATTATTTTTTTTGTGTGTGTGTTTGAAACATTTTTATCTTTGAAAAAAGAAATGCGTAACTGTAATATTGATCGGCATCTGGTTGTAACAGCTTTACGGCAAGAGAAAGATGCTGAATTTCAAAAGATTTTACCGGAGGTTTTTTTTTCATGTCTGTTCAGTCTTGCAAATAATGGTGATTTGGATTGGCAGTGCGTACAAAAATGTTTGTGTAGCTATATTTCGCTAACCTTTTTTCAGATATCTTTTTTTTTCTTTACAGAAATGTGTGAAAAAAAAAATGTTTTTTTATCAAATTTAATGCTGAATGAAACGCGCAAATTGTTGATGTTATGACTTAAACAGAAAAATCCCGTTTCGACGGCGCAGGCGGCAAAGTCCTTTATTACTACGTCAATGGTTCCAGGTTCGATACTGGATCGAGGTGGATTGGCTTTATGAGCGGCGAATTGCGTTGGACCAAGGAGGCCCCATGATTTCCGTACCATCTTGAGGTCGACCCGCCTCGGTGGCGTAGTGGGTAGCACGCTCGGTAACTGCGTCAATAGTTCTAGGTACGATAGTGAATCAAGGTGGGTTGGCTTCTTTCGTTCGAGAGAGAGGCCCCTTTCGGATGAGAAGTAAAACCGAGGTCCCGTGTGGTGCACGGTGGCATTTGCACGTAAAAGAACCAGGGAGTGGCGAATTGCGTTGGACACACCAGTTCTCGTCTGATCACTGAAGTTAAGCAGCGCAACCCCAGCTAGTACTGACATGGGTGGCCGCTTGGGAAAGCTGGGTACCGCTAGTATCCAAAAATCGTCGCATTAGTGTAGTGTCTGTACAGTCTCTGCATAAGAACTATGCTGTGGACGGGGCTCTAATGACCTTGTAGTTGAAGGGCCCTAAAACACCAACAAACAACAATGGGTTGGCTTTTTTTTTCCGGCGAAAAAGAGAGGGAGGGCGCCTGACTGAGCCTTCTGCTGGGTGGGATATAAAGCCTTGGCCCCGTGTGGTGTATGATGTCATTTGCACGTAAAAGAACCCTCTCTATACTTTGCAACGGGTACCATCATCATACCCTTGTCTCGCCTGTTGGAGGGTCGGGTTTGGAAAGTTCTAGCCCTCCACTCCCGCCTATCTCCAACAACGTCGCCGTCCATCCCACACACTATCATATCCTTACGGATCTTGGTTGGTTGGTTGGTGATTTATGAGTGGGCTGTCCAGAGCTGATAGAATCAGAAATGAGTATATCAGAGGTAGCCTGGGGGTGTGGACATCGCCGAAAAAAATGAGGGAGAATAGGCTGAGGTGGTATGGACGCGTAATGAGAAGAGGTGAGGAGGACCTCGTTAGGGCCATACCAGGAATGCAGGTGGTCGGTAGCACCAGGGGGAGGCCGACGTTGACGTTGGAGCAGGTTGTCCGTAAGGATATGGCAGTGTGTGTGTAGTGGACGGGGACCTGGTGGGAAATAGAAGGGAGTGGAGGGCTAGAACCCGCAGACCCGACCCTGCCAGAGGCGGGATGAGTGTATGATGATGATGGTTGGCTGGTGTGCCCAACGTAATAAGCCGCCCCCTTTTCTCGTTGGTGTTTTTTTAAGGGTCCTTTAACTATAAAAGTCATTAGAGCCCCGTCCACTGCGTAGTTCTATTGCGGAGTCTGCACAGGCACTACACTGTTACGACGAATTTGGGGTATTAGCAGTATGCAGTGTTCCTAAATGGGCACCCGTGTTAGTAGCCTACTGTGTGAGGTTGTGTTGCTTACCTTCAGTGATCAGACGAGAACTAGTGTGTCCATCTAGATTTGTTGTTGTTGGTGTTTTAGGGCCCTTCAACTACAAGGTCATTAGAGCACCGTCCACAGTGTAGTTCTTATGCAGAGACTGCACAGACACTACATAAATGCGACGGTTTTTGGGTATTAGCAGTGCCCAGTTTTCTCAAGCGGCCATCCATGTCAGTGCTAGCTGGGGTTGTGTTGCTTAACTTCGGTGATCAGACGAGAACTGGTGTGTCCAACACAATTCGCTGCTCCCTGTCCATCCAGAGGGACAAAGAAGGGTGCCTGACCTTGCCATAGGAGGGAAGGGGGTTAGTAGTTGGTTTTCGAACTTAGGTCATTGTTCAAGATTATCAGGTAGTGGAGCTTCTGCCAGATAATTAATTCGCAGTAATTTATGATTAAATCTCTGTTGCATGTAGCTGCAGTGTAATTATTGACCGTAAGTTGTGAAGCCTTTTACACTGCATATTGAAGCGTCGTTGCCGTTCTAATTTGAATTTAAATCGATTGAATAGAATGGCCGTTTCGCATTCTATTTTCGCGTGATGCATTCTATTTATGAGATTCTAATGAGAATTTATGATTACAAAGGTTAAAATGAGCCTATGGCGGTTGGTATCTTTTCACAATATTTAAGCTGACATGCAAATATTTTGTGATGTGTATCCTCTAAATTTAAATTTTTGACTAAAATGTACATTTAACGTCGTTTATTTTCCATAAAGCCATTGAAAATCAACTCGCTCCCGCTTGCTTTTTTTCAGATAAGAGTTTCAAACAATAGGTAGCGATGTTTTAGATTCTTTTGTTCTAATTGCCATTGTGTAGTGGCTGCGTGCATTGTGTAAATTGAATATTGTCTTTTGAAAATGTGTAACTCTTGTTTCTGTGTATGAAAGTGTAGTAGGCCTAGTATTCAAGCCACTTTCGCTCATGTCGTTCGCTAAAGCCTCTCATTTCTATAGTAATTGCAAAGACGAGGGTTATTTTTTTTTTAAAGGAATATCAGTCGTAACTACGTTTGACACCATTAAACGCCTATTAAATATACGCATCGACGCGAAAGTAAGCATGTGAGATTTGAGTTGGGTTTTATGTTCACTTCTTTTTTTTTACACTCTCTCGCTCTCTTTCCTGTCACTAGAAGTAGGAAACGTTATATGGTTTCTCTTAAATTAAAGGTTTCAGAAGTCTTACAGTAAATTTCTGTAATCTGGTATCTAAATTGGATTGTGTTTGTATGCTTATGTGACCGTATCTGATTAGTGACCCTCATTAAGTGATTCTTTCTGCCTTCTTCCACATAAACACAGGCTATCGACCATTTTTGAAATTGCCATGTTATCGTCAAGTAATGGTCCACCTTCTAATTTCCAAAAGTGTCACTGAGAACTGGGGCTTCATATATCAACCTGTTTATTTATATATATTGTTTTTTCCCTCACGGGGTTCCTATTGTGCTCTCATAACTTGATAACCAGGAAGTTCAATTTAGTGGTTTTAATACCGTTGTGTAAGTCTTGTATTTCTTTTTGTCCTATTCCCTTACCTAATAGATCAAATTTGCCGTTCAACAAATTGGTTTCAAGCGAACCAAGCGAGGCTACAAGCCGTTAAAAGTAGAAAATTTGGTGCACATTAAGCCACAAAAAGAGCCATCTGATCCATTTTTTCCGTTCCAGTGGTATTTGGTAAGTTGAAATATAACTTTGATACAGATTCATTTAGTCTCATTCTCAACTCGTTGTCAAACTTCTAAATCACTAAGATTTCAGTTTTTTTTCTCGTAGTTTGAGTGTGTTGATGAAAGATATGAATTCAACTGTTTGGTCCCTGGTTACTAGACTGAATAATTTAACAGAAACATATACGTTTCATTTGTTTTTGACGTGGGCTTATCTAATGCATAACTTAGTGAAAGCAGAATGATATTAACACACGCTGCTGACCTTTCCATATTGATGAAAGCAGAAATTTTTTTTAAAGCATTTTATACAAATGCACACATTAATTTGAATAACCTCTTACCCAATGACGTGAATAATGAATAAATATAACGTTACATGAAAAGGTAAAACATGTGCCTGACATACCTAGACATACTACATACATATATTATTAATAGTCAATTTGTGAGTGTCCCATGAGTTACATTAGGTACAGTATTACTATCATTCTTTCCTCTCCCATCTCAGTCTCTCGTTTTGTATAAAACCAGTAATCGTGGTTTTGTACCACGATTTATTATCATGAATAAACTATTTATTTTGGCAAGAGCTAGTAGCTATATGATGCGCTCTATATTATTCATGGAAAACTTTACCCAATCCCAGAGCTTGATCTCTAAGAGGATTTTATTGTCATATTTTCTTTCATTTCCTGTATTATTATGATTATTCCTTAGTAGATGCTATTGTTAGCCACTTGCCTACTAGTCAAGATGTTCTTACTTTGGGATTTTTCTGATTTTGTATTTGGGAGGGAAGGGGGGGGGCTATAATCCGTATTAGGGGGAATACCATCTAATTAGAGTTGGTCAAAGTGCTGCAGATATTGGAATGGGAGAGAGCGTCTCGAAAGATTTTAAGTTCAGACGATGGCTTTCAAAATTGATGACATTGTTGATCATGCAGTAAAGTTAAAATGTTGAAATTGTAATTGTAAAAAGTATGTAAATTGAGCTAGGAGTAAGTATTTTTAGATAATGATATATTCAAATAAGCAGCATGAATTGCTTTGCCGATGTCAAACGGATCACCATCTGTTTTGGAAATACAGTAGTAAATGTCTGTGTGTTGCTACCTACCAAAATGTAAATTTCATGCAAATTTAGTTGAACTGTTGACTGAACTGCTCTGTAAATTGATCAACAAAACTGAAAAGTAAGTTTAATAAGTAACCTGATGTAAATAGACAGCAGTGCCGAAGGTATGACAAACGTGGCAGTTGCCTGAGGTGAAAATTTAAAGGTGCACCCACCATTGAAAAAAGCTCATTGCGCTACAACAGGAGCAGAGCAGTTCTTTCAGGAAACCCATTTGTGATAGCATGCATTTTGATGAGATTATTAACGATTTTCTTTTCCCCTAAAAGCCCACAAAATCAAATTGTGCGTTTTTGTTTCTCCTGCATTAAAGTGAAAACTTGCAGTGCCATTTTGGGATGCTCATCTCAGGTGCGTGAATTTGTCGACTCGGCTCTGCAATAGATAGCTTGATGCAAACCAAGCCCAAAGTGCAACTGTGTAGTAGTAATTCGTTATTTAAACTTTCTCACATCCCATTTCTTCCAAACTGAGAACATATTTTAAGATGTAGACCTCAAGCTATTGTTCTCACTCTTCCAGTTTGGACCTGTCAGGGTGTAATGTAATTGTTTACGATGTCTTTGATAAAAAAAAAATTTCCGTTAACGAAAAAACAAAGTGACATGTTAAGTAATGTAGGCACGTGAGGAATGAATGCTAATGTGCTAACTGGTTCAATAATGAAATATTAAAATTAGTTTATCCTTTCTTTTTTTTTGTTTATAGAAAAATACAGGACAAAATGGGGGCAAGCCTCGATTGGATCTTAATGTGGAAGCTGCATGGGCACAAGGATTTACCGGCAAGAACGTTACCACAGCGATAATGGACGATGGTAGGTTGAATTATTTAGGAAGCATAATCTGTCAGGTTTTGCTTTCAGTTGATTGTCATGGAAGTCTGGTGGGCAAGGCATGACCCTCTCTCTGTCTCTGTCTCTCTCTCTCTGCCTCTCTGTGTCTCTCTCTCTCTCCCCCCCTCTCTCTGTCTGTCTCTCTCTCAGAAGAGCTGGGAACCAACAGAAAAGGTAGATAGAATGTGCTATGCATGGTACTGTGAGTAGAATCGATTCCAGCATCAGTTAAATGATGGACACGTAAATCTTGTTGGAGAGGGCGAAGTCACATGAGGCAGTTTGATATAAGCTCTGAGATGAACAGATGGTTTTACTCGGCGCATGCGCATACGCCTTACCATTATAGTGGATGGTTGGGAGGAGAGAGGCGGCGGGACGTGTGTTGAAATTGGATGACTGTAATTTAAAATTCAGTCAATTTTAGGCACATGCACCACCGTCAGTCTGTTTTCATCAATAATGTTATCACTCATCAGTAATCTTGCTGATAACGTCGTCGCATGTACGTACGCTCGTATGCAACATTTGAACTGAGATCGGTAAATTTTCAATACATGCTACTACAACTATTATTACTACTACTACCCCTTAGGTCACTCCTCCTCCCCCCAAGGCCACCCAGAGATGCTAGGGGTATAGTCGTCGTCGTCCCCCCCCCTTCCCCTGAAAGTTTGACCATTCTGTGTCTAGCCAAGTGAAAGGGTTTTGTGTGCATGCAATATTGCAAACGCAATGGTTTATCTGTTTTCTGATTCTTTTAAAGTTGCATTTGAATTTTACCGATCCTATTATGTTGACCGGTAATAGACTTAGCTGTTTAGATCATAGACACGAGCCAAATATGTAGCCACCTTTTTTTTAGATGTCCGTGAGCGACACACGCACTACATTTTTATTGTCAGACGTCATCTGTTGCTAACTGAGAGAGAATTTGGAGTGTGTTTAGAGGTGGTGATGGTGGTCATATAGTGGTAGTGACAGCACTTTGAATATTGTTAACAAGTTTCATAACTGCTGTGGTACTTGAAGTCCGATTAAGCCCACCGATGTCATTCTCTACTCCGTCCTACGTTGACCTATTTTCATGTTAATTTATCTTTAGAAGAGGGGACGAATGTAAATGGTGGCCAAATTGCTGTTGCTGACCGTAGAAGCAGGTGGTCGAAGAAAATTATAACGTTGACAACTTGTTTTGCGTTATGCTGAGCAAAACGTACAAGGGAAAGAGATGTTTGACACAGAAATTTATTTTTTTGGTCTCTAATGTTTTGGCCCCAGATTTACAGAATATATGAAAGTAGACTGAGGTGGCATAGGCGTCTTTACGGCCGCCTCAGATGTCCATTTGTTAGGCTTTGGGCCTCAGGCGGATCAGACGCACCCACACTTTCAAATCTCTAAGAAATTTTAATTATTTCTTTTTTCTTTTTTTTGCAAATATTTTGGAGCATCATTAATAATACCTCTTCCTCGAGGTCCCCAAAACATCCAGCCGGTGCTGGGGTATCGTTAGAACGGGAAAGGAGGCGGTTGTTAGGTACACCATCGCGATAAGAGACATAAGCAAAAGTGGCAGCATGTTATACGGTGGGACATGGCAGTATGAATGTTGGATGTGGACATGCATCTAGTTGGGGATAGTAGGGGCCAAGTATCATATCTCGCAGATTTGACCCTGCGATAGGCGGAATGAGGTAGTTCTTGTGATGAATACGTTGCATAGGGGTCATTCACATAAGAGGAATTTATGTGTGAGACTACAATACTGAAATTTTTGTTGTAATTGGCTCTGTTCTTCGTGGTGATGGAGAGGAGTTTAAGGCAGGGATATTCAAGTACATTAGGTCTCCCCATATGTTGTAAGAGGGTAGTTGAGTATATTCATCTGGCATGCAGGTGATGCGGAGTTCAAATCTCCTTCGTTTTTCCCCGCAGCTGTAGAAGCATACAGCACGGGTGTCAAAATGGTGCTTCGCGGCCTATGGCCCGCACAATCTCACGTAAAGTCCGCACCTCAAATATAGTCCGCACCTCAAATATAGTCCGCACCCGTCTATAGTCCGCACTAGCGATGGGTATGTTTCAAATATAGTCCGCACTTTCAAATTCCTACTGTAGCCAGTGGCGCAACTTGTAGGGGCAATGGGATCAAATGAATTTGAACATGAAATGTCAGATTGCCCTGACAATGAAATTGAAATGTGAAAGATTTTATATGGCATTATCATATAAATAAGAACGTGCAGTGTAAAATCGTGTTGTTAAGTGTAATAAAATGTTCAGAAAATGAAGAGCAGTTTTCATTTATAACCCTGGGTTTCATTTATAATCCGCACCCATATATAGTCCGCCCTCGCATATAGTCCGCACTAAATGACCCTATGTTTCGCGTATAATCCGCGGGCACTACGTGAGATTTTACGGTATACTATATATGCGACCTGCCGCTCGAAGGCGTAACGAGAGGGCAACAGTAGCCCCGGGCCCATATGTATGGCCCTCATGACAACGCATATGCTACTAATGTGGCCCTCGGGGTACCCTCAGTTTGACATGCTTGGCATGCAGGGTAGTAATTTCACTCTTGGGTTCTATAAAAGACTTGGAAATAAATGAAATGACTGTGGAATTAAGTAGATGAGTAGTTAGTTACGAATTGTCGATGTCCCCTCGTCCCTCTACCTCTCTCAGACTGTCAAATTCTGTTCTGGACGTCCTCCTGAACTCCTGAGTATCAAGCCTTGTTATACTAGACTGGAAGTAGAGTAGTGTATATATTAGTAGGAAATGAAAACTTTTTGTTAAATGACGCTAGAGAAAATGAAATTACTGTGTGGTTTATTTGGTTGATTTTATTGGAAATGACTCGTAAACCGTCCCCTCCCGGAAAAAGAAGGATTGGGCCTAGATTCCTATTCCGGAATCCTCGGTGGTGATATTTGGTGACTGCATTTAAATGTCATTGTCTCGTTTTCAATTTATTTTAATTTGTCTGCCATCGTCTCATCTAATATGAACGGATGGGAGGAAGAGGGGGGATGATGATGATAGGTGTCGTAAATTGGGGGTTTGAAAGTGGATTTAGTTTTGTGAGGTGTCTCTCTCTTTCTTTGCACAATCGAAATAGTTTCTCACCACATTAACATCGGTGATCAATGAAAATGTCATTTATTTTTGTTTGCAATGAACTTTTAAGATTTTAGGTTGGTGTCAGTTATAATGTGTAAAGATGCTGTGGAATCAGCACAATCAAGCGGGTGCGTGTAGTTTGTATGTGTGCCTTTAGGTTGTTGGGGGCTTGTCATTAAAGGCAGTTGTTCTTTGTGGCGTGATAAATGTGTTCACATTGTTTGCCTCACACCCCTGTGGGTACCGACAGCAGTCTACTTCTCAGGTTGACGCAATTTAAAATTTTTCTAAATTTGGATAAACATGCACAATAAGGGTAGATGTACTGTAAATAACTATTCATTCATAAAAACCATGCCTTGTATTATTAGATCGTGTTACTTTTGGTAAATAATATGTTTTTGTTTTTATTATAGGGGTTGATTACATGCATCCTGATCTCAGGAATAATTATGTGAGTATCAATTTTTGGTTTTTTTAAAAATTAATTTTCCGCTTGAGAGTCTTGCTAAACACAAGTCTAGCGTAGTAGGTGTTTATTGTGAGTTTTGAAATCGCGTTGTGATATCACAGCATCGTTAGTTTCCTAGCAGTTGAAACAGTACCCGATTGATGTGTAAAGTCTGGTTCAGTGGCACACGCAAGAGCAGCAGATACCGCGTGAGCAGACGAAGCAACACAGAAACGGATGACGTCGGCGCATAATTATGTAGGGAGGGAGTTGAGGAACGGGAGTAAAAGTGCAGTTGACTAATGGTCAACTGCTTTCAGAGCGCAGCGCTCCCGCGGGCTTATGATTAGCTGGTTGTACTGTAGACGACGCCCATTATGCCATTACACCATTGTTCGCTCATTACGCCACCTAGCGGACATTGCCAAAATCAACCGGTGCGCGTCCTATCTGCCGCTTACCACTGAACGAGTACACGCGGAGTTCGTCTTGATGACGGTGGTCTACGTCACCTTTTTGTTGGTTGCGCGTGCGCTCTTTTTGCTGGTTGCGCTTGCCACTGAACCAGCCTTAAAGTAGGTAGATTCCGGCTTGGGACCTCTTGAAGGACGATATTTTACTCGGAGGCCCCATGATTTCCGTACCATCTTGAGGTCGACCCACCTCGGTGGCGTAGTGGGTAGCACGCTCGGTAACTGCATCAATAGTTCTAGGTACGATAGTGGATCGAGGTGGGTTGGCTTCTTTTGTTGGAGAGAGAGGCCCCTTTCGGATGAGAAGTAAAACCGAGGTCCCGTGTGGTGCACGGTGGCATTTGCACGTAAAAGAACCAGGGAGCGGCGAATTGCGTTGGACACATCAGTTCTAGTCTGATCACCGAAGTTAAGCAGCGCAACCCCAGCTAGTACTGACATGGGTGGCCGCTTGGGAAAACTGGGTACCGCTAGTATCCAAAAATCGTCACATTAGTGTGGTGTGTGTGAAGTTTCTTCATCAGAACTACACAGTGGACGGGGCTCTAATGACCTTGTAGTTCATGGGCCCTAAAACTCCAACAAACAAACAAACGTAAAAGAACCCTCTCTATTATGCAACGGGTAGATGAGGCAAAATTTCCAGGTGTAGTAGCTCGCCCACCTGGCGTCGGTGGAAAGCTGCAACCCCTATGCTTATTTATGCCTGTTCATTAGGGCACTTCCCCCTCTACCAGGAGGGAGTAGGGGCTAGCTGTAGGGGTTTACTAATGTTTGAGAGGGCGAGGCACTGGACCACTGCAAAAGTGGTTCCAGGTTGGATTCCGAACTGGGATGGGTCGGATTCCGTTGTGTGGGTTGAGCTTAATTTAAGCACCGCAACCTCAGCTAGTACTGGCGTGAGTGAACGCTTAGGAACACTGGATACTCCTAATACCCAAAATCGTCGTAACTACAGTGGACGGGGCTCTAATGACCTTTGTAGTTGAAGGGCCCTAAAACACTAACAAACGAAATGAATAAAAATGGAAAAGTGCGCCATTGAATTGAAACAGGTCGACGATAAATAAGCGTAGGGGGTTGCAGCAATATGCTGCACAACCGGCTGCGTAAGGCCCAGCGCAAAATGAGACGCAGTCTCCGCAGGATGGCTCACCACAAATTTCTGTGTCTCACATGATAGTATGTAGTTGCGCATGTTAAGTCGCTGGGTGACGTCACTCAGTGCCTGCGCCACGTGACCTTGCGGAGCGCAGTGCCAATGCCACAGTTTCCTGCGTGAAGTTGGCGTGACAATAACAAAAAGCGGTGCGAAGTAGAGAAGTTCTCTGGTTGTATGGTGAAAAACTGCGATTCAATGTGCGGTGATTGCCTGCTAGCAGAATTTCGCAGGACTGCTACACCCTGCGTCACGTTCGGCACCTGCGTCTCAATTTTGCGCCTTGCCTAAAAATACCGTTCACAGATCACTCATGTGTTCCTTTGGGACAATTTGGGCACCTGACCCAACCATAGGACGGAAAACGGTTAGTGATGATGATGATGATGATAAAAAGTGCTGTAGGAGTTTATTGAAGTGCTATGCAACTATTTTAAATCATCTTGCATGTCTTACCCCTGACATTTGGTGAGACGCTTGGTAAGTTTCAGGATGAGTGTAGACAAATGTCATCACCAAATTAAATTAAACACGATTATTATTACTGAGTTGTCTGTCGATAGAAACTACTTTGAAAAGGCATCTAGACTGTTCTCTCTCTTTCCCTTCCTCTGTCTTGAGGTTTGCCATAAGATAATCGATACTCAAGTTATATTTTTAAAATATGGTTACGTTACATTATTTTATTAATTCACTGCGCTGTTATCATATCATAAATTTAATTAATCCATGCAGCTTTTAATTATATTTCTTTTTTTTTTAATGTGCGCGGGTTGCGTTGCTGTGTCTCTGGTGACTGTCACCACCGCTACCATCTAAAACTGTGCTTTTAAAAAACAAAGGTGATGTTCTCCGCTTAGTTATGATTATTATTTTGCTATAATTTTTAATTAGATTTTGAATAACCCAAAATGAATTGAAGTTCTAGAAGGTTTACATTTTTATTAATAAATTTTTTATTTGTACCGATTTTACCCCCCCGTGGTGGCGTAATGGTTAGCTCACTCGGCAACTACGCCAGTAGTTCTAGGTTCGATACTGGACCATGGTGGGTCGGCTTCTTTCGGATGAGAAGTAAAACCGAGGTCCCGTGTGGGTGTACGATGGCGCTTGCACGTAAAAGAATCCTCTCTACTACGCAACGGGTAGATGAGGCAAAATTTCCAGGTGTAGGAGCTCGCCCCCTGGCGTCGGTAGCATTCCCCAACGAACACTAGACCGACGATAAATAAGCGTAGGGGTGCAGCTTTGGCCGGCAACCGGCTGCAGAAAAAACTATGTCCAATATATCACCCTGTGTCCATTCAGAGGGACAAATGGGTACCCGACCCTGCCATAGGCGGGAAAAGGGTTAGGAGTTGCTTTTTGCTTGCTTTACCGATTTTAATAGCTTCACTAACGACACGTTGCGTTCCTTCTTGGGCTCAAAGTACGTTAGTTGGGTTCGACTCGCCTCTTAGTCTCCGCCTGTAGATTCCCTTTGGTTCTGATGCCTGCCAAAAGGAAGTGATGCAACGCGTTTCCAGGCTTAATAAGAATGAGGTTACCCCCTTTTCCCGTCTATGGCAGGGTCGGGTACCCATCTTGTCCCTCTGAATGGACACGACACATTGGTGGTGGTTTATTGGACAGTGTATTTCCGCAGCCGGTTGCCGACCAAAGCCGCAACCCTTATGTTTATTCATCGTCGGTCTACTGTTTGTTGGAGAATTCCACCTACGCCAGGGGGGGGGGGGGCGAGGCGAGCGCCTACACCTGGAAATTATGCCTCAAGAGTCACTCACGGTGTCTCTCGCCCAACAGAAGCCAACCCATCTCGGTCCAGTAATGAGCCTAGAACAGTGGTGGCGAACCTGTGACCCACCGTTCAAGTTTAAGTGACCCGAACTTGAATCATATCTAGTTTATCGTCTCATAGTGTGTGTGGGTGGGGGGCGGCGAATTGCGTTGGACACACCAGTTCTCGTCTGACCACTGAAATTAAACAGCGCAACCCCAGCTAGTACTGACATGGGTGGCCGCTTGGGAGAACTGGGTACCGCTAGTATCCAAAAATTTTCGCATTAGTGTAGTGTCTGTGCAGTCTCTGCATCAGAACTACACTGTGGACGGGGCTGTAATGACCTTGTATTTGAGGGGCCCTAAAACACCAACAAACAACAAAACAAATGTGTGTGGGTGGACGGGGACTTGGCGGGCTAGATCCCGCAGACCCGACCCTTCCACAGGCGGGATAAGGGTATTATTATGATAATCTCTATTTGCTACTTTAATAAACTAATTTATTCATTATTAACAATAATTTTTTATTCATAAAATGAAATACTGCTTGCGCCTGACCTGTGGACAACTTTTTGGTTTTGTTTTGGTGTTATTGTGACCCGTCTTCAAAAAAAGGTTCGCCACCACTGGCCTAGAACCATTGACGCAGTTACCGAACACGCGTACACGGCGCCACCGAAACGGGACTTAATCAGAATGAGAAAAATATTACGATAGTGGAATAATGAGGTAGATGTTCCGAGTTCAATTCCCAGATGTAAGACGTTGTGTGCAGTTCCTGATTTATGTATATGGCAGATAGGTCCGGGGCTAGGGCAGCAGAAAGGACTGCTGTTGTTGTAGCCCTACGTTAGGTGCGATACTTTCATTTATTTTTATATTTGCCTTTTTCTATAGTTGGTTATTTTTAACGTAAAATCTCATGGCTTTCTGCGGTATAAACGTTTCCATTTTGACGTTTGGAGCCTTTTGTTTTAAAGATCCATTCCATCCTTTCGTTCCAGGGCCCATAAAAATTGAATCCGATACTAATGTGGTAACACTGCCCTTTGGTATGTTGAAGGGCCATTGGTCTGTTTATTTGCAATTGAGGTTCACACAGAAATAATCGCCACGCTGATGACTTGGGCTTTTCTCTGTCGCCAAGGTAGCCAAAGTTCAATTCGCCTTCAGCTGCGTAAACATTATGTGGTCGTGGTGTTATCATTATTGGGACTCCCGTTGGGTCTTAAGGAAATTGCGTAATTAAATGAAACATACAGTAGATATTAATTGCTAAAAAAAATTCCGTAGAAACTAAAAATGATTTATTGTTGTTTTAATCAATGGTGTCCCTGACGAAAGCCTTCTATAGCAGGGGTGGGGAGCCTTTTCATATCTGAAGGCCGCATTGATTTACCTGAGTGTAGTATGTAAGGACTAGTACAGTGGTACCCCGCTTAACGAACGCCTCGTATAACGAATGTTCCCTATAACGAACACCGTCAAAAAAAGCGCGGGAGTATCGCATAACGAACTTGTTTCACATAACGAACGCTTGTTCAATATACAAAGTGAACTAGGAACTGTATAGGACAGTGGTGGCGAACCTGCGACCCACCGTGCAATTTTAAGTGGCCCGAGTGTTAATGAGATGATGTTAAAGGTGTAATAAAAGTTGGATGATGTTCTCTATTCCCTCCTTTAATAAACTTTATTCACTATTAATAATAACTTATTTTTATTCATAAAATTGAATAGTGCTTGCATCTGACCCGTGGACAAATTCTTGGTTTTCTTTTGTGTTATTGTGACCCGTCTTCAAAAACGGTTCGCCACCACTGGTATGGGATGTCCAAGATTGTAGTAACTATAGAGGTATTAATCCAATGAGTTATACCAATTTAATGTAATAGAATGTCGCCTCCAGGATAGAACTAGTGTCCGTGGAAATCAGTTTGGGTTCATGCTCGGCAGGTCCACAATGGAACGAATCTTCATTCTGAGGCAGATGATAGAAAAGTATAGAGCAGCTAAGAAGGATCTCCATACCATCATTATCGACTTGGAGAAGGCTTACCAGTGTTCCACAACAGGCATTATGCAAAAGGGGGTAGAAAAAGGGTTTATTCGAATAGTTTAGGATATGTACTCGTATGATGGTTCCATTCCACAGCCAGGGTAAGGACACCTTGGGGAAAATACTGGAGGCTCCCCAGTGAAGTTTGGGGTGCACCAAGGTTCAGCACTCAAATCCATACCTTTTTATTCTGGTTATGGACGAGCTACTGACGGGAGTAGGAGAATGGACCCCTCAATGCATGGCATTTGCTGACGAGCACCGTTCAACTGCACACTGCAAGTAATTGACTGCCTTCTCATTGCAGGGCAATTCCTAGTTTTTGTGAAGTATGAACCCCCCAAAAATGGGTCCTATAGTGTTTTTGCTCATTAACAATCAGCACTGCACTTTGTTTTTAACTTCTTAACAATTTTCACAATTTTTCGTGGCAACCCGGAACGAATTACACAATATAACATAGAGATCTATGGGAAATTGTGTTCCGCACAACGAACACCCCTCATAACGAACGTATCGCGGGAACGAATTACGTTCGTTAAGCGGGGTACCACTGTACAGTAGCCAAAAGGCCGCATGTTCTCCACCCCTGGTCTATAGCATCTGTTGTGTCTCAGTAATGAGTTGGGCTGTCGTGTGGCCAGAGTACAATTCCCACTTGTGTTCATGTTGTATTTAATTTCAACGATTCTAATTCGTACTAAGGAAGTTAAGAAAAAATGCGATTTAAGATGTTGACACTTCCACAATAATTTCTTCTTCATCTTTTAATCTTTAATAAAATCAGTGCTCAGAGATAAATAAATAAATCGGCGGGATAAGAAGAGAAATTAAATCGAGATAAGGTCTAAGAAACGGTATTTGAACAGTCTTACCGTTAAGAAAATGTACGCGTGTAGAGAAATTGGTTTTGTATGTTGTCTTGATCTGAAATTGTTGATCGTGATATGTTCTCGAAAATTTTAAAATTAATCCATTGATCTGTTTTTCAATTTAATTCAACAGTATCTCATTTATTTCATCCACCAAATAAATAAAATCAGTCTTAAAATCTCTTAATCTCTTGCGTCATGTCCCCCCTCTCTCTGTCTCTCCTTGTCTCGCTCTTTGTCTCTCCTTGTCCCCCTCTCTGTCTCTCTCCTTGTCCCCCTCTTTCTCTCCTTGTCTCTCTCTCCTTGTCCCCTTCTATCTCTCCTTGTCTCCCTCTCTGTCTCTTGTCTCCCTCTCTCTCTCCTTGTTCCCCCTCTGTCTCTCCATGTCCCCCTCTCTGTCTCTCCTTGTCCCCCTCTTTCTCTCCTTCTCTCTCTCTCCTTGTCCCCCTCTTTCTCTCCTTCTCTCTCTCTCTCTCCTTGTCCCCCTCTCTGTCTCTCCTTGCATCTCTGTCTGTCTCCTTCTCTCACCTTTTCTGTGACTGTCGCGCTCTCGTTCTGTCTCTCCTTGTCTCTCTCTCTCTGGCTCTTTGTCTGTCTCGCGCTCTCTCTTTCTCTCCCTGTCTTTTTGTCTCTCTCTCCAGACAGGACACAAAAATGGGATATGTGTCAAACGGGAGGCGAATTCATGCACTCATCCCTGATTTCAGACAACACAGGATAGTGCAGAAACCTTTGAAAACATAACACATTGTCTGTTAGATGAAGAAAACACACCTTAGTTAACAGTTAATATTCATCAAATATTTAAATATTCTAATTTTGATTTAAAAAAAAAACCCCGCGAGACAGGTGCCAAAGTGCAAAAATGCCTAGTTCCATACAACTGTGCGCTAACGCTATTAGCGTCGAATCAGATGACACTGCACAAAAAGTGGTGACGCTACTTTAAGTGCTGCAGAGTAGCTATGCCACGGAAGTCCCGTTAGATTCTGATTGGCTGACGGTTGAGCTGTCTGTTTGGAAAACACACGGACTGCCACCTGCTGTCTGTCGTGCGTGACGTCACTCCAAAAAAGTGCTACATTTAGGCAAGGCGCAAAATGAGACGCAGGGTGTAGCAGCCCTGCGAAAAATGCATCAAATAACAAGAGAACTTCTCTGCTTCGCACCGCTTTTTGTTATTGTCACGCCAACTTCACGAAGGAAACTGCGGCATTGGCACTGCGTTCCGCAGGGTCACGTGGCGCAGGCACTGAGTCACGTCACCCTGCGATTTAACATGCGCAACTACATATACTATCATGTGAACCGCAGAAATTTACGGTGAGTCACCCTGCGTGGACTGCGTCGCATTTTGCGCTGTGCTTTAAGGAATAGCGCAGGCGCTCCTTCATAAACCACTAGCACAATACGTAATCAAAATTTCAACAGCATTGACGCGATTAGCGCTTTAGTGTGGTGCTATGGAACTAGTTACGGTGACATGGTATGCACCACACGGGGCTGTGCCCCCAACTGACGGGAGTAGGCACACTCGGTGGTATTCCACTCCCTCTTTCTCGTCTAAAAGAAGTTCCCTGCATCTGCTAGATTCCTACTCGCAATCACATTCGATCATTGGGCCACTGTGGCAGACCATTTACTTCTCGAGCTCAAAGTGCACTGGTGCCCCTTGTTTGTTTGTTTGTTGGTGTTTTAGGGCCCTTCAACTACAAAGGTCATTAGAGCCCCGTCCACAGCATAGTTGTTATGCAGAGACTGCACAGACACTACACCATTGCGACGATTTTTGGGTATTAGCAGTACCCAGTTTTCCCAAGCGGCCACCCATGTCAGTACTAGCTGGGCTTGCGTTGCTTAACTTGAGTGATCAGACGAGAACTGGTGTGTCCAACGCAATTCACCGCTCTTTCCCTGGTGCCCCTCCGTGACCATCCTTCACTATGTGTGTAGCGGGAAGGGATGTGGTGTCATGTAGCTCTCCACGAACCAGACTGAATCAAAATCGGATGAGGGAAATGGGATAAGTTGTAGACCATTATCAGTTTCTCCTATTTCACTAATTGCAGGCCTAGTGAAGATGTTTTTTATGACAACCTTTAAAACTATGTAAATGAAGTGGACTATAAAATTATCCTTTACTTGGTTTTTAACCATAAAGTTATTTGCAAATGAGTTGAATTGAAATTTGCATAAAAGCATTTCCTTGTTTACATTTCAAGGCTGTAGTTGTTGATAGACGCACCTTTGTTATTCAAAAGAAAATCACCCTACATATTTGAAATTAAAAACATGTACTAAAAATAACATCATCTGCATGCCAACTGAATACATTAAGTCAGTGCGTTTTCATCTTGGTGTAACAGAAACCCGTCCCCCTCTGCTTGGAGCCTTTTCCTTCTGTCCAACCTGGGATTTAAAGCTGCAGTCCCGTGTGGTCTTGCACGTAAAGCGACACTTTCTACAAAAAAAGCAACTACTAACCTTTTACCCACCTATGGCAAGGTCAGAAACCCCATCTTTGTCCCTCTAGGTCAGCGATTCTCAACCACTGTGCCGCGGCAGTTTAGTGTGCCTCGAGATTCGCGAGTGTGTGCCGCGAGGTCGGGTACCCATCTTGTCTCTCTGACTGGACACAAGGGCGGGTCTACGTCAATTTGGCGTACGACAATTTGGCGTATGACAATTTGGCGTACATACCGATCTCTTGGGTGCCCAAATTTGTTCAAAATTTCAACAGTCATAACAACAGTCATTGCAAGGTAATAGAACAATGAATGCCTACCATAACTGTGTTATAGGGCCCTAATGACCTTTGAAGTCGATGGGCCCTAAAATACAAACAAACCCAACTGTGTTATACGGGACCGTTGCAATGACTGTTATGCCCATGCGTGGATCTAGGATGGGGTTTTTGGGGTTGCAACCCCTCCCATGCACATATAAACTTATATTTGCATAATATGTGAGGTTTAGCTCAACCCCCCCTGTATTAGCTAACCCCCCCCCCCCCCCGCGCGACGAAAATCCTGGATCTGCTACTGGTATGTACGCCAAATTTTCCGTACGCCAAATTGTCATACGCCGAATGTGTATGTACGCCAAATTGACTACGCCAAATTGGCATGCGCCAAATTGACGTGATCCCCACCAGGGCGATATATTAGGCAGTGTTTCCCCACAGCCGGTTGCCAACCAAAGCTGCAACTCCAATGCTATTTATCGTCGTTCTGCTGTTCGTTTGGACATTCCACCGAAGACAGGAGGCGAGCTCCTGCACCTGGAAATTTTGGTCCTCTACCCGTTCCATGATAGAGAGGGTTCTTCCACGTGCAGATGCCATCGTACATCACACAGGACCTCGGTTTTACTTCTCACCCGAAAGCAGGTGCACTCAGAGCTTCTCTCTCTCGCCCGAAAAAGCCAACCCACCTCGGTCCAGTATTGAACCAAAAACTACTGACACAGTTACCGAGTGCCACAGAGGCTCGTTTTTGCATAGGGTTAGGTTACAACTTACAGTATATATTTTCTTTGGCGTTTGTGTGCCCCGAAATGTGTCGTTGTTAGTGTACCGCCAAATTTTGAAATTAGTAAAAGTGTACCGTGGCCAAAAAAAGGTTGATAATCGCTGCTCTAGGTGGACACTGGCGATCTGTTGCACAGTATTTTTTTTACCCAATTGGGTTGCCAAAAAGCTGGAACTCCAATGCTTATTTATCGTTGGCCTACTGCTAGTTGGGATACTCCACCGAACTCCTACACCTGGGAATTTTTACCTTTTCTACCCGTTTGATATAGTACACCCGCTTCGCTGGCGCAATAGGTAACGTGCTCGATTTGCTGCGCCAGTGGTTCCAGGTTCGACGCTGGATCGAGGTGGGTTGGCTTCTTGCGAGCGAGAGAGAAGCCCCGAGTGCGCCTTCCTTCAGATGAGAAGTAAAAACTGAGGTCCCGTGTGGTGTACGATGACATTTGCACGTAAAAGAACCCTTCCTACTATGTAACGGGTAGATGAGGCAACATTTCCAGGTGTGTAGGAGCTCGCCTTCCCCCCCCCCCCCTGGCGTTGGTGCAGTGCCGCAAAGAAGAGTAGACCAATGATAACTGAGCATAGGGGTTGCAGCTTTGGCAAGCAGGCGACTGCGGAAAAATATCGTGCAATAGATCACCCTTGTGTCCATCCAGAGGGACAGGATGGGTTCCCGATCCTGCCATAGGCGGGAAAATCGGTAGGAGTTGCTTTTTTTTTTTTGGCTAACCGTTGGATAGTAGAGTGTAGAGAGTGTTTTCGGCACAAGTGACATCGCGCAACACATGGGATCACGGCTTTGCTTCCCATCCGACGGAGGGCATACTCGGGACCAGTGCCGGATTTACCACTAGGCTAAATAGGCTGAAGCCTAGGGCCTCAACATTTAACGGGCTTCAAAGCTTAAGAAAAGGGCCTCAAAATTGAAATAGCTAAGGGCCTCTCAATATCTAAATCCGGCACTGCTCGGGACCTCTCTCTCTCTTCCTCTCACTCTCTCTTCCTTTCTCTCTTTCTCTCTCGCCCTCTCTCTTTCCCTCTCTCTCCCTCTCTCTCTCCCTCTTTCCCTCTCTCTCTCTCCCTCTCTTTCCCTTTCCCTCTCCCTCTCTCTCTGGCTCTCTTTGTCTCTCGCGCTCTCTCGTCCGAAAGATGCCAACCCACGTCGATCCAGTGTCGAACCTGGAACTACTAATGTAGTAATGGAGCACATCTGTAAAACAACCCTGCAGTGGTCTCAAATTCACTTTATTGGAGGGCCATATTTACAACAGTGAAACTTTCTGCGGGCCGCATGCACTATGACCTAAGTTATGTGTAAACTACCTACCGGTGTATATATAATAAGTGCTGTGTGCATTTTTAAAACGTATGAAATACATACAGTCAGGGTCCGTTCTAGCGCTTACGTCGCCCTGGACAAAAAGACAAGTTGCCGCCCTTTTCTCACATAACCAAAATGGCGCCCCGGACTAATCCCCGGGACTAGAGCCGGCCGTGACAGTAACCGTTTTATATAGAATATAATTGAACAAAGCGTTAAGCTATACGTTTACTGTCATTTTTCCAATGTGCCTATAATTCTCAAAATTCTCTGAGGGCCGCACGAAAGACCATCGTGGGGCGCAAATGGCCTGCGGGCCGCGTATTTGAGATGCCTGACGTAGAGTAAAATATACGTTTGCTTGGCAAGATTTCTCAAGTTTAGGACCTCACTTTCTCTGCCCATTGGCGTCGTGAAATGTCCCCCTTAAAGCTTTTTAATAGAAGGAGAATTCGTATCCATTGAGAGGTGTTGTTTTTATACGTCATGGCGTCATTTCCTCCTGAACAAGATTTATAGCGTCAGGTTTCAATTTTTATTAAAAATTCGCTGTTGAATGAACCTTGATTTACAAGAGTTTTGTTTATTTACTTTATATGCAATATTATTAAAAAATGTGACATGTTTATTGTCGTTTTGTTATCGGAAATTGAAAGCGAGGATTTGAGGAAGAAATAACTATTTATGGCAACCTTGGTAACTTAATAACCTCCTCAGTGACGCAGAGGTAGCGTGTTGGATTACTTCGTCGGTAGTTCCAGGTTCGAACCTGGAACGAAGTGTTTGACTTCTTTCAGTGATGCCTGGTTCCGTATACCCACGCGCTAATGCTATTACCGTTGTAACAGACGACACAGCACACAAAATGGTGACGTCACACTGCTACTTGGGGTGCCGCAGAGCAGCTATACATAGCGTCCCGCACGTCACGCTGCGTTCTGATTGGCTGAAGGTTGAGCTGTCTGCTTGAAAAATGGCGGAGGATAATGTAAGACATGACGGCGGCGTGCGGTGACTCCAAATAAAGCGCTGCACTTAAGGAATTGCGCTGGCGGTCCTTCATAACGCACTAGCACAAAACGTCATCAAGATGTCATCAGTGGCAACGTGATTAGCGTTGATGCGTGGTGATACGGAACTAGGCATGAAGGAATGGCTTCCAGTGCGCTTTCCGATGAGAAGTAAAACCGTGGTCCCGTGTGGTTGTGTATGATGTCACTACTGCCGGAAAAGAGCCCTTACTACATGGAGTTAAATATACGTGTAACTCTGGGCAAAATTTGCAGGTGTAGCAACTTGCCCACCTGCAACCGGTACAGGAAAACTGTCCTAAACAATCGAAATAGAGCGACAATTTATAAGCATAGGGGGTTGTAGGTGCCAACAATAGGTTGGCAGCCCGATGTGTGTGTGTATAAATGCCACACACAGATCGCTTGTGTTCCAACGAGACAAAAATAGGTTCCCGACCCTGCCATAGGAGGGAAGAGGGTTAGTAATGATGATGAAGCATTATTGACATTTACTTTCCCGAATTTCTCTCAGTCATGCTATTGTCGGGATCCCATAGCAAATTGCAACTACTAACCTTCTTCCCGCCCACGGCAGGGTCGGGTACCCATCTTTGTCCCTCTGAATGGACATATGAATGATTTGTTGGAACGGTGTTTTTTCCGTAGCTGAGTGCTGACCTGCTTATTTATTGTCGGCCTGTTATTCATTGGGGAGCTTCACCGACGCCAGGAGGGGGGGGGGGGCGAACTCCTACACCTGGGAAGTTCGTCTCATGTACCCGTTGCATAGGAGAGAAGGTTCTTTTACGTACAAGTGACATCGTACACCACCTAGGGGCCACAAGCTGTACTTCCCATCCGACGGAAGGCGCACTCGGGATTCCCCAGACTCTCTCTTGCCCGACGGTAGCCAATCACCTCGATCCAGTATCGAACCTAGCACTAATGACGCAGTGTTCGAGCACGCTACCTCCTGCGCCACCGAAAGAGGTCATCCCGTAACAAACTTGGTAGCAAAAATAGTCAATGGCACCGGGGTTGTGGGTGAGGGGTAGTTGTCCGGGATTTTATTAGCGCTTTTAAATTGTTACACTAACAGGCTAAGCTCAAGCAGCCATAACAGGCCGAACCTTTAGGAGGCTGCTTGCAGGAGAGGAGGAGGCAGGTGTAGTGGATGTAGGACAGGGGAAATCTGCAGCACCCAACGTTCTCTACCCACCACCCATGTTGGTACTAACGTAGGTTTGCGTTGCTTAACTTCAGTGAGCTCACGAGAACTGGTGTGCCCAACGCAACTTGGCCGCACAATGGTAAAGGGCATAGGACAGGAACACGCAATTTCGACCCTGTCGAACGCAGGATAATAGCATATTTTTAGCACTGGTAACACATCCTCCAAGCTAGTAATGCGACAGAGAAGAATGACGTTAATAGCGTCATATCATGTCTTCACTACTGGGAATTGAACTCGGATCATCTGCACTCGCTCTAGCGGATACCCGAGTCAATTCTGCCTCTCACAGGGGACAGTGATAACGATGATCGCCGTGTCTAGGATATGAAAAGTAATTTATATATGATTTATTTTTTTTCTGTCTTTCTCGATGATATCTGGTTCCTTTTCTTGCCTGCCTGATTGCCTGCTGCCATTTGGGATTATTTGGAACTGTAGAATGCCAGGGCAAGTTATGATTTCAGCAGCAATGATCCATATCCGTATCCACGATATACTGATGACTGGTTCAACAGGTATGTATTGAGATAAGGGAAATTCATAATTTTGTTTGTGTTGTCATCTCTAGGGGCAGTGGCGGATGATGGACCGGACTCGGCGGGCTCTTAGAACCTTCGATTGTCAAGGGCCTGCAAGAAGTCATCAAGTGCTTGATCCGCCACTGTATCCAGTGGATTCTCATTTTTGATAGTACCGTAGATATAGGTATAATTAAAAGAAGATTACGCCTTGTTGAAAAGAAGGCAATTTGGATGTAATAGGCTTAGTAATGTTTTTTTTTAAGGGTAGAGGGGGGCAACAACACGAAATTAAGGGGGGAGGGGTGTCTTATCACTGAAATTTCACTGTTGAAAATGAATGAGTTTTGAATTATGCATCAGTGATGTTATATAACATGTAATCTCATATTGCATATTTTGCTGTCCCGTTTAGTCATGGAACACGTTGTGCCGGTGAAGTGGTGGCTGCCAGAGATAATGGAGTTTGCGGCGTGGGAGTGGCTTATGACTCCAAAGTTGCTGGCAAGTTGACGATGAATTATGTAACTACTTTATCATTTCGTGTAAATCGTTCCTTATCGTAACCATTTCTTTCACTCACACCTCTCCCCTCCCTGTTTCCCTAAAGCTAACTCTAACCCATTCTTGGAAAGCCCCCCTCCCCCGGCCTCCACTATTATTATTTACTTCATATGGTAAGTCGGTGGCGCAGTGGGTAGCACGCTCGGGAACTGCGTCGAGGCTCTAATGACCTTGTAGTTGAAGGGCCCTAAAATACCAACAAACAAACAAGCTCGGGAACTGCCTCAGTAGTTCTAGGTTCGATACTGGATCGAGGTGGGTTGGCTTCTTTCGGGCGAGTTGTTATTTGTTGGTGTTTTAGGACCCTTCAACTACAAATGTCATTGGAGCCCCGTTCACAGCATAGTTCTTATGCAGAAACTGCACAGACACTACACTAATGCAACGATTTTTGGGCATTACCAGTATCCAGTTCTCCCAAGCGGCCACCCATGTCAATACTAGCTAGGGTTGCGCTGCTTAACTTCAGTGATCAGACGCGAACTGGTGTGTCCAACGCAATTCGTCGCTCTTTCAGGGAGAGAGAGAGGTCCCGAGTGCACCTTCTTTTGGATGAAAAGTCATACCGAGGTCTCGTGTGGTGTACGATGGCATTTGCCCGTAAAAGAACCCTCTCTAATATGCAACGGGTAGGTGAGGCAACGTTCCCAGGTGTAGGAACTCGGTGGAGTGCCCCAACGAACAGCAGGCTGCAGAGGGACAAAGAGGAGTACCCGACCCTAGCATAGGTGGGAAAGGGTTAGTAGTTGCTTTTATAACCTAAGTTGTTTCTAATTGTTTACAAATATATAGACGAAAAACGCCCTTAACAATATTTCGCAGGTAAGTGCCGGTTGCGATTGGTTGTGATTGCGCCCTCCCTCTCACACACCTAACAACACCTTTCTCCTGTCCACTTCAGTAACTTGGTGTTAACCGGCTTGGTAGTAACCCGTTTTATTCTTGAGTCCGTGGTTTAATTGTGGTCAGCGTGGGCGGCCTTTATTATTCCAGCGAGAGGTAAGAATGTCCCAAATGCATCCTCCCCCGCTTTCTCCCGCCCCGGAGGGGAAGTAACGCTTGAGGGCGTGCTATGTCACTACTGCCTTAAAATCCCCTCTGTACATGGCGTAAATTATGCGTGTAGGTCGGCATGCGTAGGTGCATGCCGACGCATGCCCCAGTTCTGGTGAGCGGTGAGTTGCGTTGGACACACCAGTTCTCGTCTGATCACTGAAGTTAAGCAACGCAAGCCCAGTTAGTACTGACATGGGTGGTTGCTCGGGAAAGCTGGGTACTGCTAATACCCAATAATCGTCGCATTTGTGTAGTGTCTGTGCAGCATATGCATTAGAACTATGCAGTGGACGGGTCTCTAATGACCTCTTAGTTGACGGGACCTTAAACACCAACAAAAACAACAACCCAGTTCTGGTCCTCCTTCCCTGGCCGTCCCTCACCAGTGTGGAAGCTGACTTTAAAATAAACTGTCCCGAGTGAGAAGTCGCCTACTCTGTAATGTGTACGATGCCACTCACCACTGCTCGTAAAAGAACTCTTTTTTTTTTTTACATGGAAGTCTGTGTAAGTCGCATTTACCCTTCTCACCTGGCGTCGGTCTCTCTTTCTGCAGTGCAGAAGCTATTAAATAAACCAAATCGCCGTGGGATGGGGACGTACTGCTGAATCCTTACCCTGCGGTGTGTAAGGTGTCCGTTGTACCTAAAAGAACCCTGGTGAATAACTAGTCCTGAATGAAATAGGCGGGCGTTAATAATGTGGAGGCGAACCTGCTTCCTTCTAGTTTCAGTTGTATGCACTGTCTAAAAACTAAGCTACCGAATTCAACCGCGAAATCCAACGAAATTGATTGTTGTTGTTACGGAAGTTGTCAAGTTTCGCTGGAACATAATTCCGTTTAAGTAGGTCGGTGGCCCCTGGCCATGATGTAATTACGCTAACCACTAAATTACAAAAATGAACTTCTGTGCTCCAATGGAAGTAATTTCACTAAGAGGTCTTTAAGCGTGAACTAGAGTCGGATATTGAGCGATGGACCACGGAACCGAGTTGGATGGATGGATTTATTTCTACTAACGATAACAATGAATGTTTATTACTCCATTTAAACGAAAACCTAGGAAATCATTACTACTAGTTAGTTTTAATAGTTTACTAGTTGTAATCAACAACTGAAAGTACTTAAAATAAATCTTTATCATCATCATTTTCAACCCCTTTTCTCCGCCTATGGCGGGGATCGAGCGCTTTACTTGTCCAAGGGACATAACAGGCGAGTTGTTGGACCATACGTTTACGTAGCCGGTTGCCATCCCAACGCCACAACTTGTTACCAATGCGCATTGCCGGATTTAGATATTGAGAGGCCCTAAGCTATTTCGATTTTGAGGCCCTTTTCTTAAATTTTGAAGCCCGCTAAATGTTGAGGCCCTAGGCTTCAGCCTAATTAGCCTAATGGTGAATCCGACACTGCCAATGCGAGGGGAAGGGTAGCTTCAAACTCAGAGAACCAGTCCCGCCACATGGAGCGGCTCATTGCGTTGGATACCACCAGTTCTCGTCTGATCGCTGAAGTTAAGCAGCGCAACCCCAGCTAGTACTAACATGGGTGGCAGCTTGGGAAAATTGGGTATCGCTAATACCCAAAAATCGTCGCATTAGTGCAGTGTCTGTGCAGTCTCTGCATAAGAACTATGCTGTGGACGGGGGGGGGGGGACTCTAATGACCTTGAAGTTGAAGGACCCTGGTTCACTACCGAAGCAAGCACCGCCACCATTGAGCGGCTGAATTGCATTGGACACACCAGTTCTCGTCACATAACTGAAGTTAATGAACGTCAATCCACGTTAGTACCAACATGGGTGGTTGGTAGTGAACGTTGGGTGCTGCTAATTTCCTCTCTTCTACGTCCCCTACATCTACCTCCTCCTCACCCGTGAGAAGCCTCCTTAGGGTTCGGCCTGTTATGGCTGCTTGGCTTACTCCCCCATTGAAGGGAGCGGCGAGTTGCGTTGGACACACCAGTTCTCGTCCGATCACTGAAGTTAAGCAACGCACGCCCAGTTAGTACTGACATGGGTGGTCGCTCGGGAAAGCTGGGTACTGCTAATACCCAATAATCGTCGCATTTGTGTAGTGTCTGTGCAGTCTCTGCATTAGAACTCTATACAGTGGACGGGTCTCTAATGACCGCGTAGTTGACGGGACCTTAAACTCCAACAAACAAACAACTAACATTGAAAACAGGAATTGTAACTGCTAGGAGTTGAACTCGGGTCGTCTGAACAGTAGAGAGAAATGTGGAGCATCACTGCACTGGTTGGGAACGTGACTATATCTTGTCACCGTCCTCTCTGGTTTAATGTGGTTTATTTGATTAGTTAACCACGACTTGATGATTCCTGTCGTCATTAAATGACGCAGGAAGTGAGCTGTTCTGAGTATTTTGTATCAATCGTTAAAGTTTTTTTTCTCATCCTGAAAAAATATATGTAATAGATTTTTTTTCATGATATGAATTAGGACCGTTAATAATTTTAATTACTTTTATCGATTTACAGGATTTTTAGATTCATTGCTTTTCACCTGTCTCTTGCAGGTTTAGGTTCGCCCCTTCTCTTTATCTTCTTCCTCCTCATCTTTTTTCTTTCTTCCTCTAATTGCAATTCAGTCAGTCGTCTCTTCTCGTTTTATTATTGATTGGATAAATATATGATAAAATGAAGTCTCTGGGCTCATGGGGACACTTTGTTTGCCACAGGCTGTAAAAAAAAGGAGAGAAATTGGAAAGTTAAAAAAGAGTTGTCTTTAAATTCATTTTTTGTTTTACCTGATTCTTTCTTTCTCAAGTCTTTCTCGCTAAGTGGGATTTCTTTAAATTAAAAGCATAATCCTAAGATTGTGTGACGTAGGTGTTTCTGACGGTGCTTTTGGTTCAGGTTCTCCATGTATATGTTAATGAATGTGGCAATCATTTATTGGAATTGACTTTAGTTGAGGATTTATTCAGTTTTTTTTATCTTTTATTCGACGTACCTTCTTTGGCTTACTCTCTGTCTACGCAGGATGTGGTTAGTTTCCATTTCCGATGAGTAGAAATACTTATGAGCGATGGTATTATTTGGGGTCATACCGAGAAAACATCACAGGAAATTGCGGCAGTGGGAAAACTAGGTGGAATTTTCTGCGGAAAATAGACGAGAGAAAAAGTCATCCTCCTAAAACAGGTTATAGAAGTACAACTTTTGTGTACGTGATGTGCCATGATAAAATTCAATTATGTGATGACGCGTATGTGATAATGAAGAGAAATTACTGTCTCTATGATCGTCAAATATAGTTAGGTTAGCAGTAGGATGTGAGCTATATTTCTTCCTATTTCGTTAAAAAATTCACATTTAACATCTGAAATTTTCTTGACAGGAGAGGAGAAAAAAAAAATCGTTAATATATCGTCTCTTAAAGAAGAAACTACATTGAAATTTATACAGTACATTCTATTAATATGTATTAGGATTACTTTTTATCATCAGAAACAGGAAGATATATTTCTGACTAATTTGATTTGCTTTCTGATATTGTGTAGGTAAAATATGAAAGACGTTTTAAGAGGCCGTATAATAACTACTTACACAGTATTTTAGTCAGAGACCGGATTTTTGTATGTCATGAATTTTATAAAATCTATCAAGAGACGCCATTTTATTCGTTTCGTTCTATGAGTTGTACACGGAAGTTGAGAATTCTTGTCACGTGCTCTCGTCGTCGTCGTCTTCTTCTTCCGCCTCCGTTGTGTTCTATTTTTGACGCGATGAATATTTGAAACATTCGAATGAAAACGTAACAAGTTTATTGAATTTCAATATACACTTCAATTTGAAACGTTGCTCTCATGAATAATAGCCTAAGTAGTTTATTGAATTTAAATACTAACCGAAAGATTTGGTTTCGTGATGACGGCTTTTTTAAAACAACAATTTTGCCTCGGTCAACTTAGGACTAAGCTTTCAAGACGTTCTTCACTCAAGGAAAAGATGTTATTGCAGCTAAGTAGTATAGCTTAAGTCAATTTCAGTTAAATCCCTCAAATCAAAATGGACAATGCATAAGCTAAAGATAAAAGGCGAAAATTGCTCCTTAGTTTTACTGTAAAGTGTAGTCATATTGGGATTGACTACAATCCACTTCTGCATTAATCCATTTCAGTGTTGTGTCCATTGAAAAACCCGCCGCGGTGGCGTAGTGGTTAGCACGCTCGGCAAATACGCCAGTAGTTCTAGGTTCGATACTGGACCGTGGTGGGTTGGCTTCTTTCGGGCGAGAGAGAAGCCGCGAGTGTGCCTTCTTTCGGATGAGAAGTAAAACCGAGGTCCCGTGTGGGCGTACAATGGCACTTGCACGTAAAAGAACCCTCTCTACTATGCAACGGGTAGATGAGGCAAAATTTCCAGGTGTAGCATTCCCCAACGAACACTAGACCGACGATAAATAAGCGTAGGGGTGCAGCTTTGGCCGGCAACCGGCTGCAGAAAAAACTATGACCAATATATCACCCTGTGTCCATTCAGAGGGACAAAAGGGTACCCGACCCTGCCATAGGCGGGAAAAGGGTTAGGAGTTGCTTTAGTGTTGTGTCCATGGTGCGTCTCCTCAAATAGGGTTAACACATATTACTTAAATATAAGTGGTGATAAAAATTGGGATATATTTTGAAGTGACATGTCTTGATCTTTACTAAAGCAATGTCATTAGGCAGACTCTACACATTACTGAAATTTTTTTAATACGGTTTGATTGTCCAATTGCACTAGAGATGAATTCATCTTCAGACTCGAAACCAAATTCCAGCTCAGCTTGACAATGATAACAGGTTATTGTATCTTTTCCACTGTTAGTTAATGTGGAATCACTCATAATTCAAAGAGACTACTATTGCAGTAGAAAAACTCTAATGTGCCCTTTGTTCATGTTGAGTTAATAAGGCTTAGTGTGCACCAGTAATATGTTAGAAATCCTAGTGAAAGCGGCAGGCAAGGCACACTCATGAAAGGAGAGCGCGGGTTATTATGTAGTGGAAATTTCCCACCAAAACCGAGGAATTCGTACAGGAAGTACACAGACAACTAGATTGGGAATAAACAGACGATGCCATACGTGACAGGGTCGCCAGAAAAATTAGAAAATGTGGGGAAGCCATTTTAGGCCAGGCTAGAGTAGGAGGTTCACAGGTACAAATGGTGGGAGAGTTGGGTAATACCACTCTTCAAGGGCAAAGGTGGTGTCCAAGATTATGGTAACTATAGAGGTATTAAGTTAATGAGCCATTTCATGAAATTCCAGAACAGAACTAGTGTCCGTGGAAATCAGTTCGGCTTCATGCCATGTAGGTCCACAGTGGGACCAATCTTCATTCTGAGGCAGATGATGGAAAAGCATAGAGCAGCAAAGTTCCAAAGCAATGGGAGAGAGACTCGGATGTGACCCATAGAATAACTGGGGGATGGTTGAAGTGGAGACAGGTAAACGGAGTCCTGTGTGATAGGAGGGCCCCAATCAAGTTGAAAGGGAAGTATTACAGGGCGCTGGTTAGGCCCGTTATGCTATATGGGTTAGAGTTGGGCAGTGAGGAAGAGCCACGTAAATAGAATGCAAGTAGCCAAGATGCGAATGCTGTGGTACATGAGTGGGGTGTCAAGAGCTGGTAGTTAGGAATGAGTATTCTGGGTAGTAGGTTTGGGTGGTATGGACACCTAATGAGGAGAGGGGAGGAGGAGCTTGTTAGGTCCATGTCAGGAATGCAGGTTTTTCGAAGCACCCGGGGTAGGGGAAGGCCAAAGCAGACGTGGGAGCACGTTGTCCGCAAGGATATGGTAGTGTGTGGGGTAGACGGGGATCTGGTAGGAGATAGACGAGAGTGGAGGGATAGAACCCGCAGACTTGACCCTGCCACAGGAGGGATAATGACATTATGATGATGATGATGGGTGTGCTAAGTTATTTAAAATGAGCCTGATATAACAGGTAACCATATCGAAAGTAAGGAAATCTTTTTATTTTCACTTCTTGTTCGGAATCTGATAATAACGATATTTATTGTCGAAATTCCAAGACTTTCAACCGAATTATTTTTGTAATATGTAATATTTTTCTTTTACGTAGATGTCAGAAATACTAAGAATTACGGTTATAGACATTTCTTGCAGTAAGTTAAGAAGTCAGAATGAAAAGAGCTCCTTATTTCATGGTTCAGTAGAGACATCGACAAGATCGTAGTACTGAAATATGCATATTTCATATGCATGTACAGTGATGCTTTATAATATTGAGTCAGATAAGAAAAAAAAAAAGGTAAAAGAAAAATTTTTTTTGGATAGAATAACATATTTGCTGTTAAATGCATAGTCGCCGTTTGTGGCCTTGAGTTGCACTTGCAGCTGAGATGGAGAAATGCATTTGATACCAATGGAGAAGCAGGAAAATGCTCGGAAATCGATTTTTCGTCCTTAGTAGCTGTTGAAGATTTATAGCTCACGTATACAGAATGATGATAACGGCGTCACTCTGTACTACAAGATTGATGATGTAGTTGTCTTCCCGAAATCTGAGAAACGCAGCTTTGGCATGCTCTCTCATTCATCCAACTACAAGTAGGCACAAAACGAGTAAGTTATGTGCATTGTAGATACTTGTCGTGTACAGTGAGACTTGTAAGCAGGAGAGGTTACTGCATTTTTATTGAAATCGTCATCCAGTTTTATTGCAGGTGTCATGGAAAGAAAAGAAGAGAAATAAAACTGCATCGATTTTGATTGATAAGCGGCGAGCAGCTAGCTAGCTAGCTGGAACTGGATTGCTTCCATGGATTTTTCAATCTATTTGTGATAGGATTACTGACCCTCCACCGGATACTGACTGCTTCTTTAGTTCAGACCGGTTTGCAAACTGTGACTGTTTCCCCACTACAGGGTGAGTGGCTTGCTTATTGCGTTGGACACACACACGAGTTATCGTCAGATCACTGAAGTTAAGCAACGCAACCCCAGCTAGTACTGACATAGGTGGGCACTTGGGAAAACTGGGTACCGCTAATACCCCAAATATAGCCGCATTAGTGTAGTATCTGTGCAGCATCTGCATTAGAACTACACGGTGGACGGGGCTCTAATGACCTTGTAGTTGAAGGGCTCTAAAACACCAACAAAACAAAAGACACACCAGTTCTCGTCTGATCACTGAAGTTAAGCAACGCTAGTACTGATATGGGTTGTTGTTGTTGTTTGTTGGTGTTTTTAGGGCCCTTCACCTACAAAGGTCATTACAGCCCCGTCCACAGCATAGTTCTTACGCAGAGACTGCACAGGCACTATACTAATGCGACGATTTTTGGGTAGTAGCAGTACCCAGTTTTCCCAAGCGGCCACCCATGTCAGTACTAGGCTGGGGTTGCGCTACTTAACTTCAGCGATCAGACGAGAACTGGTGTGTCCAATGCAATTCGCCGCTCCCTTTACTGACATGGGCGTTAGTATGTTACGGTAACGGATTGGGGAGTCAGCCAAGCTGCCATAACGTCCTGATCGTTCCCCCAAGGCCGGCCCTGCCATGGACATTTCTTAACGTGGTTGTTTTAAGGCGTTTTAGCAATATTGCTATGCGCAGGTCGGCCTTAGCTCAAATGCCCCTTGTCCCCAGGAAAAGCATACATTTTGGAGGCCTCTGCTCCTCGTGACGTCACGGTTACCCCCCCCCCCCCCCCATGACGAAACTCTGAAATAATTTTCTGAAATTGAGTTAGTGTATTTTAAATACCTTTTAAAGTTCTTGTGGTTACATTTGTAGGTGAAATGACGCGCATTATTGCCGTCCCTTTAGATGATGGGGGGTCTAAGGCAACTGCCTACTTTGTTGTGCCTAAGGCCGGTCCTGGTTATGATCCCGGGAAAAAAGAATTGTTTATGGAGACTATAATTTTTAAGCACACGGCAAAATGTTAACTGTTGCAAGTAAAACTGTAAGAAGCCATAATTTGCGCTTGTGTGACGTTTATTGATGCTTGGGTTTATTATTTATCCGAGTAGTTTTGCAACATGAAGAGCAAAAGCAAATGTCCCGACGTAAATCGACGCATTTCTGCCTAATTTATGTTAGAGTACAGATGCAATTTAGTATTCGTTAATATAACACTTATTGCTATGTGGTAGTAGAAAGGTTCAAATTATAGTGTAATAATAATGATATATGGATGCTATTTCGAAACTTACTATGAGTGCCATTTTTTTTTTCGGCAAGGCCAGAAGAGGAGGAGGACGAGGAGAGGTTTTAAGCGTTTTTCTTGTGACGATGATGATGGCTTTCAGATTCATACTTATAACTCTGACTGCTTCAGCATTAGCTGTTGCTAAGCAAAATAACCTAAATCAATATCCAATTATTGGATCAACCTTTTTTCTTTTTGCTTTTATTAATCTTACTTCTTGATTTTTTGACAGTCAGTATAATTCATATTTGCCTCATCTGAATCGATCCTGTCCTGTTGGCTTTGCCCCTCTTTCAAAAATTGATGTGAATGGTAATTGAACCCTTTTGTAAACAAGCAAAATATTTCATAATTCACACCTCATCATTATCAATCCCGTCTCGGTGGCGCAGAAGTAGCAGGTTCGACTACTGCGGTAGTGGTTCCAGGTTCCAGTCTGGATCGAAGGGTTCGTTCGTTGGTTTTTAGAGCCCCTCAAATACAAGGTTATTAGAGCTCCGTCCACTGCACAGACACTACACTAATGCGACGATTTTTTTTTGGGTATTAGTGGTACCCAGTTTTCCCAAGCGGCCATCCCATGTCAGTACTAGCTGGGGTTGCGTTGCTTAACTTCAGTGATCAGACGAGAACTAGTGTGCTCAACACAGTAACGGTAAGCCTCTCCCTGGGTTCTTTCGGGCGAGAACGAGAGAAGCCCCTTCCCCCCCCCCCCCCCGAGTGTGCCTTTCGTCGGATGGGAAGCACATTCGAGTAGCAAAACCAAAGCAACTCCTGGTCCTTTTTCCGCCTAAGGCAGGGTCGGGTACCCATCTTGTCCATCTGAATGGACACACGAGCGATCTGTTGGTCATTGTTTTTCCACAGCCGGCCAAAGCTGCAACCCCTAGGCTCTCTAAGTAATCTCGAGTAGATGAGGTAAAATTCCCAGGTGTAGGAGCTCGCCCCCGGGCGTCGGTGGAGGCCGACAATAAATAAGCATAGGAGTTGCAACTTAGGTTGATAGCCAGCTGCGTAAAAATACCATGCAATTGATCACCTGTCATTCCAATCGGACCCTGCCATTGGCGGGGAAGGGGTTAGTACAGGAGTTGCTTTGCTTTACACGTCGGGATGATTATCATCTTGTGAACTATCCCTCTTCTCCATTTTCTCCCTGTGGGTTTATCTCAAACCCATTAACACCAGGAACACGCGTGGTTAGCCTAATGCTGTGATAACAATTCTTTTACAGATGTCAGGAGGGGGCGAGCTTCGCCATCTAGAAATGTTGCAGTTTCACACCTGTTTTTTATTTCATGTAGAAAGACTCTAGTACGCACCTCTCGCCCTCATTTGCGACCACGGCTTTACTTCCTATTTGGGATGTAGGGTCCGCTTAGTGGACTTTCCTTCCTTGTTCTCGCCAGGATCGAACCTTCAACCACTTCGCTACCGAGGCAGTTATATTACGCTTTAAGTATAGCGAAATATCATTGACAAATAGGCCTACCTAGAACCTGCTTTCCGATGATGGGCATAATCAGTTCCACGTTTGGAATTGCAGAAAATCACCCCAGGTTCGAATCCTCGTAAGAAATTGGAACTGATACCCTGGTTGATCCAGGCCTGTTACTGATAAAGGCGCGCGCCCTTTCAAGTGTAGGAATTGATTAGATATGGTGACATGATTTGTACTATATACCATCACTATTCTTTACCTTTCCTTCTCCTCGTCATTGGCGCCCTGAAGGACGTTACGGGCGCATTCCCGGACCAGTGCCCGGTTAACCCATGCCTTAATCCAGCGCTGAATTTTATTATTCTTTTATCGTTTTATGTAAATAGCGTCGGCGGAGTGCCCCAACGAACAGTAAGCCGACGATAAATCAGCGTAGGTGGTTGCAGCTTTGGTCGGCAACCGGCTGCAGAAATAACACCTTCCAATATATCGCCCTCGTGTCCATTCAGAGGGACAAGACGGGTACCCGACCCTGACATAGCCCACCTATGGCAGGGTCGCGTACAAAAGATAAAAAGGTTCGGAGGGGTAGGTAGGGCAGCTGTTGGACACTTGAAGGACTAATGCTCGGTTTACCAAAATAAATATGTCTTTCCTATACTTGGAGTAGAAAAAAAAACCCTGCAAGATAAAGATACGGAAATTGAATCCTCCAGAGTGTCCATCTGTTTCAAGTTTTACTGCAGCGTAGTAGTTGCCTTAATAAGGATGTCAGAAAGGTTGCTGCAAATACTGGTCGACACAAACGTGGTCACTAGGGTGTATATATATATATATATTGCTACATTATTTATTGACGTGGTATTTTATAAACATTTAAAAGGAACTTTCAAAGGATAAGCCTGTTTAAAGCCAGGATTGCCTTTTTATTGATTTCTCTTTCGCTTTCCTTTCTACGTCTTATTCAGTAAGGCGCAGAAAAGTATTGCCTTCTCACCTTTACATTCTAAAATATGCTAGTGTTAAATTCTGACCTTAAAAAATGTTACATTTTCTGCTCCTTGAACCAGATCGTATTTTTTTCCCCTCGTCCTTCTTCTTCTCTCCCTCAACATACTCTTCGTCCTGTCTCCTTCAATCCTTTCTTTCCCTTCTCTCCTTCAACTCTCTCTTTTTTTCTTCTCTCTTTTAACCCTTTGTTTTTTTTTCCAGAATTCTCTCCTTTAGCCCTCTCTTTTTTCTTCTCTCCTTTTATCCTCTTCTCTCCTCTTCCAAACCCCCCTTTTTTTTTACTCTCTCCTTAAAGCGGGCTTCACAACAGCAATGGGAACGGGAACGTAAAACGTATTTTGTGCAGAGGGGAGGGGCGACGGGTACTTCATGTGGTGGAGGTGCGCTCCTATTGGTCAAACGGCATACGGGAAAGTTGAATTTTTTTCAACTTTCCCGGCCGTTGCCGTTCTCGTTCCCGATGTTATTAGGGAGTTTTGTGTTCCCGTTACGGGAATAGAAAATACAGTATTGAATACGGGAAAATTGCAATTCGGTAGAAAACCTAAAAAGAGTTTTAGTTTTGCGCTACGCATAGTGGGGCACGCACAGTGGTGGAACCTACTGGTGAAGGTCCCCAAATCTATCGCCGCCATTTTTTTATACAAGAATGCGGCACGCGCATGTGCCAGAAATTCCCGTATCTGGTTTGCGTACAACGTGAACGAAGCCCTGTTCACGTAGCTCCGGGAAGAAAAACAACGCTTACTTTTTGCGACGCATGCGCAGATGCTAACATGCGTTACGGTAAGCGGTTGACGGCAACACAAAACTCTATTGTGAAGCGGGCTAAACCCTCTCCTATCTTTATTTTTTGCCTTTTTTCTTTTAACCTTTTCTTTTCTCTTCGCTCATTTAACCCTCTTTTGTCTCTTCACTCCTTACAGCTGGGTTTACACTGCGCGAAACATACTCGCCGCAACTGTTTCCACAGGCTTGCGGCAATCTCGCCCGTCTCGCCATCCCTGTTTACATTGAGCGAAATATTGCGCGAAGCAAGTATGCAAAACGTATCTAGAGTACCAGTACACGAAGTGGGAGTGGCGAAACCCTTTGATGCGTGTCCAAAAACCGAGGCTGCCTCGCGCAGCAAATTTCGGGGCGAGTCCCCGTTTACACTGCGCGAGTATGTTGCGCGCAGTGTAAACCCAGCTTTAGGTCTCTCCTTTTGCCTTCTCATTTTTTCTTCTCTCCTTTTATCTTTTTCTCCCTTCTTCTTCCAACTATCCCCCCTTTTTTGAACCCTCTCTTGTCTTTTTTTGCCCATCCCGTTTAACCCTCCCTTGTCTCTTTTTGCCTCTCTTTTAACCCCACTCCTGTTGCTTTGCCTGTCTCCTCTAACCTCTTCTTTCCCCCCCCCCCTCCATTTTTTCTTCTCTCCTTTAACACCCTCTTTTTTTTCCCCTCTTCTTTAATCTCGTCTTTTCCCACCTCTCCTACCACTCCCTCTTTTTGTCTCTCTCCTTTAACCCTCTCTTGTCTCTTCACTCCTTTAGCTGTCTCTGTCTGGCACTCTTCTAACCCTCTCCTTGTCGCCTTGCCTGTCTCCTTTGACCTCCTCTTGTTCCCTCCTCCTTCCAGCCTCTTTTTTTTTCCTTCTCTCCTTTAACCCTTTCCTGTCTCTTTTCTCCCTCTCCTTTAATCCCATGTTTTTTTCTACTCTCTCGTTATCCCTGTCTTTTTTTCCCTTTCCTACTACCCCCTCTTTTTTTTTTTTACCTCTCTCTTGTAACCTTCTCTTTTTCCTGCTTCTTTCAACGTGAACCTTTCGAAAAATCTAATGTAGTAATAGCATCATTGAGAGGTGAAGCGGTCATTAGAAATGAAGGCGAGAAAAAAAAAGGCTTGATTATATTTGCTGTGCGATTCAAGTTCAGGAAATGATATAAACTTAATTATAACACCATGCACATTTGACATTTACGAATCACAGAGTTGAATTTCTCTTGATTTCCCAACCTCATATGAATTGCAGTTGTAGAAATGACTCCGGCCTGCATCTCGATCCCTGGTTCAACCACTTGACTCTTCGTGTTATTCAGACACATTTCAGCATGAGAATGAGACAAACCCACGCACACTCCATGGTGAGAGTGGTCGTAAGCAAACTTTTTGGGGTGTAATTCAAGTGATACTGCCTCGTGAGAGTCATGATGTCGTCACCATCATCACGTACCAAAGTCAACACTGTTAGAAGTGTAAAAGTGTTAGGCCGCTCGCACACACAGCCACTTGTGGCGGCTGCTAGTGGCGACCACACGTTGTGGACTGCGTTTCTAATTGGAATCAAATAGGCTCAGCGCAGACACGGCGTTTGCAGTAGCGCTACTGAGCCACAAGCTGCGGCAGTCGCCGTATCTCGCAACTTGTCGCCAGTGGCGGCGTTTTTCCTATTACCGCAAGCACGAGATCTCGTTGCTGCCGCCTGTGGCAGCCACTGGTGGCCGGGTACAGCGACTAATGATCGCCACTAGTGGCTGTGTGTGCGACCGGCCTTAGTTGTGTGTTTCGGTCGTGCGATTGTTGAGGTTTTGACTCGCTGGTCCGTGGTTGAAAGTTCGATCCTGGCCGACGCAAATTGCATTATTTTTTTTTTTTTTTTGGTGGGAGGAAAGTTCATAGGGCAGTGGTGGCGAACCTGTGACCCACCATGCAATTTTAAGTGACCCAAACGAGAATCATATCTAGTTTATCGTCTCATAGTGTGTGAGGTGGAAGAGGACCTGGCGGGCTAGAACCTGTAGACCCGCGACCCTACCACAGGCGGGATAAGGGTATTATGATGACGTTCTCTATTTGTCGCTTTAATGAACTAATTTATTCATTATTAATCATAATTTTTTTATTCATAAAATTAAATAGCGCTTGCACCTGACCCACGGACAACTTTTTGATTTTTTTTTTTTCGTCTTATTGTGACCCGTCTTTAAAAAAAGGTTCGCCACCACTGTCATAGGGCATCCCTTCTTCTATCGGATGAGAAATAAAGCGGTGGGCTGGTATACTTTTTTTGTTGGTGTTCAAAGGGTTTTTGACGTGCAGGGATGAGTTTTTAATCCCCATTCGGAGATGGGGGGGGATCCCAAATAAAGCCACCTGCCATGATATGATTGAGCCACGGATGCGGGCTGAAAATCCCAGTTATGTGTATGAAGTAATAGCGTTCAGGTTGGATGATGGATGGGTGTGGTGGTAGTGTGGAAGGGGCTATTTCCTTTGTTGTACTGGGGGATTAGCAGCATCAGTAGACCAAAGCTAATTAAAACGATATCCTACGCTATTTATTATCGTCATCTTCACTTGCGTCAAATATTGGAGGACCTAGGCTCTATTTTTACTACCCCTGTGGTTTTGTATTTAATGAGAAGGCCCTTCTCATCCTCCCTGAATCAGCGCCTACTGCCTTCTGTAATGGCAAGTCTTGAGAGCTGTGCAATATATCTGTAACGTCAGTGACCACTTTCTAGGAGGATTATGTCGGAAAATTATTTGGTATGGGCGTTTAATCTGCCCCTCCCCTCCTTGCGTTGACGTCAATGGACCGCGTTAAAAATACCAGTCGGTTTTAAATAGTTCAATTGTTAGCTCGGTGTACAGGATCGATCCTAGTGAGGTTCTGATAGCGTGTGTGGCTAGTAGAAGGTTCTGGCTGAAGAAGGTGAGAGAGCAAGAAGCCCTAAATGCGCCTTCCTTCGGATGGGAACTAAAACTGTGGCTCCATGTGGGGGAAAGGGTTCATTTTAATTCCTTCTCGGTTTCCCAAATGGGAGCGGCGAGTTGCGTTGGACACACCAGTTCTCGTCTGATCACTGAAGTTAAGCAACGCAAGCCCAGTTAGTACTGACATGGGTGATCGCTCGGGAAAGCTGGGTACTGCTAATACCCAATAATCGTCGCATTAGTGTAGTGTCTGTGCAGTCTATGCATTAGAACTATGCAGTGGACGGGTCTCTAATGACCTCGTAGTTTACTGGACCTTAAACTCCAACAAACAAACAGTTTCCCAAACTACTGCTCCACTGGCTCCAGTTTCGATCATGAACCGAGGTGATTTTGGCTTCTTGCGGACGAGAGTGGAGCGGTTGTATTGCGCTGGACACACCAGTTCTCGTCTGATCATTGAAGTTAAGTAACGCAATCCCCAGAAAGTACTGGCATGGGTGGCCACTTGGGTTTGTTTGTTGGAGTTTAAGGTCCCGTCAACTACAAGGTCATTAGAGACCCGTCCACTGCATAGTTCTAATGCATATACTGCACAGACACTACACTAATGTGACGATTATTGGGTATTAGCAGTACCCAGCTTTCCCGAGCAACCACCCATGTCAGTACTAACTGGGCTTGCGTTGCTTAACTTCAGTGATCAGACGAGAACTGGTGTGTCCAACGCAACTCGCCGCTCCCTGGCCACTTGGGAACACTGGATACTGCTAATACCCCAAAATCATCGTATCAGCGTAGTGTCTGTGCAGGGTCTCCATTAGAACTACGCAGTGAACGGGGCTCTAGTAACCATTGTAGTTAAAGGGCTCTAAAACTCCAACGACAAAAAAACACGAGAGGGTGAGGCCCCCAAGTGCACCTTTCGTCGTCCTCGCCATACCGTTAACCGCCTGTGGACAGCGCCTGCTCTAGCACTTATGCCGCGCCGGACAAAAGGACAAATTGCCTCCCCATGAAGCAGCGCTCTGTTCTTACACTTACAGCCAAAATGGCGCCCCGGACAAATGTCCGGGTTGCCCTCCCCTTTTTAGAGCGGGCCCTGCTTTGGAACGTCTACGAGTTCTGGCCCACCACTCCCACCTATCTCCAACTAGGTTTCCATTATCCCATCCGCCTCACGCGCTATCATATCCTTGTACCCATGTCTGTTCTGGTCTTTCTCCGCTCGGGGTACTTCAAATTACCTGGGTCCTCATAATCGACTTGCTAATCCGCCTTCAGTCGGACGAGAAATAAATCTGTTGCCTGGTGTAGCGTGTACGAGCAGTGCGTGCGTGGAGATCGGTAAAATTTTAAGGTGTAGGAACTCCCCCTCTTCTTTCCCGTGGGGCCGGGGGTAAATTATCTTCAGTGATAGAGAGGCCGAAGTTAAATAACCAAATAAATCACACCTTTACTCGAATTCCTTAGGGGGAATTATCAATAAAAGGCTTAGACACATAAGTGAATGGCCTTATCAGTACGTAACAAAAAGGGTAAAGTGAAATGGTGGTTAATAAGGTAACAATCCATTCCGAGAAAATAGGCTCAGGATTTCGTCGGAATTTCGATACTGAAAATGAATAATCCTTTATTATTATTTTTTTTTCTTGATTACTTATTTATAAAATGTATTAATATCTATTTTTAGGTATCCGAATGTTAGATCAGCCATATATGACAGATTTAATCGAAGCTAATTCAATGGGACACGAACCGAATTTAATCGACATTTATAGTGCGAGTTGGGGACCTACAGACGACGGTAAAACAGTTGATGGGCCAAGGAATGCGACGATGCGAGCCATTGTTCGAGGAGTCAATGAAGTAAATAAATAATTATAATACAAAAAAAAAATGATATTAAAATATGCATTTAATTAAATTTTATTTCTATAAAGTGTTAGCTGGTATATCTATTTTAAAAGAAAAGGTTATTTTTATTTGATTGACTAATTACTTTGGTCTTTCAGGGTCGAAATGGATTAGGAAATATTTATGTATGGGCCAGTGGTGACGGAGGAGAAGATGATGACTGTAACTGCGATGGTTATGCTGCAAGTATGTGGACTATTTCTATAAATAGCGCCATAAATGATGGCGAGAATGCTCATTATGACGAATCTTGCTCGTCCACCTTGGCCTCAACTTTCAGCAATGGAGCTAAAGATCCCAACACCGGAGTTGTAAGTCACCGCATTTTAATTACTATCCCAATATCATTTCTTTTTTGTTTTGTTGCGTTGGTGTTTTAGGACCCTTCAACTACAACCGTTCATTAGAGCCTCCCCCCCATCCACTGCGTAGTTGTAATGCAGAGTCTGTACAGACACTGAGCTCTTGGGACGATTTTTGGGTATTAGCAATACTGCAAGCTGTCACCCATGCTAGTACTAGCAGAGCCCGCTCTAAGGAGGGTGGCAACCCGGACATTTGTCCGGGGTGCCATTTTGCCTGTAAGTGTGAGAACAGAGCATTGCTTCAAGGGGCTGCAATTTGTCCTTTTGTCCGAGGCGGGGATTTGTCTTTTTGTCCTGGGGCGGCGTAAGTGCTACAGCAGGCGCTGGTACTAGCTAGGGTTGCGTTGCTTAACTTCAGTCATGAGACAAGAACCGGTGTGTCCAACGCAATACAGCCGCTCCATATCATCATACCCTTATCCGGCCTGTGGCTGGGTCGGGTCTGCGGGTTCTAGCCCTCCACTCTCGCCCATTCCCCACCAGGTTCCCGTGCATCTCACACACACACTATCATATCCCTTCCTACAACCTGCTCAATAGCAGAGACGGTTTTTTTTACTTGCAAATGCCATCGTACACCGCACGGGACCTCAGTTTTATTTTTCATCCGAAGGAAGGCGCACCCGGGGCTTCTCTCTTGCCCGAAAGAAACCAACCCACCTCTTGGTCCCATATCGAACCTAGAACCACTGACGCAGTTACCGAGGAAGCGGCGAATTGCTTTGGACACACCAGTTCTCGTCTGATCACTGAAGTTAAGCAGCGCAACCCCAGCTAGTACTGACATGGGTGGCCGCTTGGGAAAACTGGGTACTGCTAATACCCAAAAATTGTCGCATTAGTGTAGTGTCTGTGCAGTCTCTGCGGAAGAACTATGCTGTGGACGGGGCTGTAATGACCTTTGTAGTTGAAGGACCCTAACACACCAACAAACAACAACAATGGCAGTTCCCGAGCACGCTACCCACTGCGCCACGGAGGCGGGATTAACAGCTGTATAATAATGAATATTAAATTTGTAGGCGACTACAGATCTTTATGGGAAATGCACTAAAACACATTCTGGAACTTCAGCAGCAGCTCCTGAAGCGGCAGGAGTATTTGCCCTTGCACTCGAGGCTAAGTAAGCACGATTTAAATTTGGCACTCATTCTTTAATTAAAAAGTTGCCTGATTATAAAATGAAATGTGTAGTACCAAGATAACTTGGCGAGATATGCAACACCTGACAGTGCTTACATCCAAGCGCAATTCATTATTTGATGGAAAAGGTCGTTATCAGTGGAAAATGAATGGAGTCGGACTGGAATTTAATCATCTTTTTGGATTTGGAGTCTTAGACGCTGGTGCAATGGTTGCTTTGGCCAAAGTTTGGAAAACTGTTCCAGCCAGGTATCACTGTGAAGCTGGATCCTATACCATGATGAGGTAAAATTTTGGTTTTGTGACAAACTGCGTTGTAAAGTTACCCTCCGCTTCCATCTCTCTCTCTCCCTCTCTCCCTACCTCTCCCTCTTTCTCTCTCTCCCTCCCTCGCTCCCACTCTCTTTCTCTCTCTCTATATCTCTCTCTCCCTCTCTCCCTCACTCTCTCCCTCTCTCCCTACCTCTCCCTCTTTCTCTCTCTCACTCCCTCTCTCTCTCTCTCTCTCTCTCTCTCTCTCCCCCTCTCTCTCTCTCTCTCTCTCTTTCTCTTTCCCTCTCTTTTCCTCTCTTTCGTGCAGCCAAGTTGTGTTGGACACACCAGTTTCCGTGAGATCACTGAAGTTAAGCAGCGCAAGCCCACGTCAATACCAACATGGGTGGCTGGTAAACAACGTTGGGTGCTGCAAATAAACCGTCTCCTTCGTCCTTTCACCTATCTCGTCATCTCGAGCGGGCAGCCTCCTAAGAGTTCATCCTGTTATGGCTGCCTGGCTTACTCTCCAATCCAATCTTTCTACCGCTCCCTCTCTCTCTATCCGTCTCTCTATCTCTCTTTTCCTCTCCCTTCCTCTCTCCATCTTCCTCTTTCTCCTTCTCCCTTCCTCTCTCTCTCTCTCCCACTCTCCCTCTCTATCTTCTTCCTGTCTCTCTCTCCTCCCTCCCTCTCTCCCCCTCCCCCCCTCTCTCTCTTCCAAAATAATGGATGATGTTGGGTTTTTTTATTTATAGGCCCATCCCAAGAAATGAATCACTAATTTTAGAAATTACTACAAATTCTTGTGCCGGCACCGAAACGGAAGTCAATTTCTTAGAGCACGTACAAGCTGTTATTACGTTAAATGCAACGAGACGTGGTGATGTAACTCTGTTCTTAATCTCACCGTTGGGCACTCGGTATGTAGTCTTCTTATCATCCTTGGGCCAAGTCTCAGGGCCAAATCTAGAGTAACACTGGTGTTAATTTTGTAGAGTGTGTCAAATTTAATTTTTTATATATCTTTCTGTTTCCTAGATCCATGATTCTTAATAGGCGCCCCAATGACGATGACAGGCACGATGGGTTTACAAAGTGGCCATTTATGACTACTCATACGTGGGGCGAAAATCCTAGAGGAAAATGGACCTTGGAGGTAAATCCCCACTACCCTGTATTTCAAAACGCGGTGATGAGTACTTTAAGATTGGCCCGCCATCTTGATAATACTGACCTCACCCTTCAGAACTTATCAAATCAGCCCGATAAGCACTCATCTATTCTGTTATCATCCAGGTGAGGTTGGCCCTCACATGTTTGACATATTTAGAAAAAGAAAGAAAATTTAGTCAAAGGGGTTAAGTAGGGATAATGTCGTGAATGCCGGAATTCCGGTGAATTACGATTATTGGAATTCCGGGTTTCCGGATTTTAGTAGAGAATGAATAGGTAGAAATCTTGACCAACGAGAAAGGAAAGAAGCAGGCAGGGGAGTAAGAATCTTTTGTCCTTGTTCCAGTAAAGAATTTTTACCCCGGCGTCGGCCATCGACGCCCATGACAGAGGTTCAAGGAAATTAGCAGGCTGAGAAATATTCTTTCGAGTGTCCTTGGTTTGTTAGGTTTCCCCAGGGATTGGTGATAATCTCCTGCACCTGAGAATTTCATTAACCTATGACCAATACTGAACGTACCGTGGAGACAACCGCACTCACCAAAAGAAACCAACGGCCTTAGTCATGATTCATCTTGCGACCATGAACTCAGTTAAGATATAGAGACCGGCCTCAGTTAACTTCGGAAACAGGGCGCGCTCTAAGGGGGGGGGACCCGGACATTTGTTCGGGGTGCCATTTTGGCTGTAAGTGTGAGAACAGAGCGCTGCTTCAAGGGGCGGCAATTTGTCCTTTTGTCCGGTGCGACAATTTGTCTTTTTGTCCGGGGCGGCATAAGTGGTAGAGCAGGCGCTGTTCGGAAATGATAGAATGAACTTCCGCTTAGTCTTCGGATGAACTCCTAGTGGTTATTAACGAAAGACCTAAATAAAAATTGAAGAGCTGTTTTTAGATTTCTTGTTGCTGGCGATTTAATGTCTTAATCCTTTCAGTTGCCAGACTGACCTCATTTTCAGATGTGGCAAGGCTGTTATAGAGGGCTCTAGTCAGTCGCCTCTACTATAGCTTCTTTATTTAGTTGTTTTTTTTTTTTGTTTTTTAAATCCCATTTTTGCAGGTAAAATTTGATAGTCAACTTCATCAGTCAGGATATATTAAGGAATGGACATTGATGCTTCATGGAACCAGAGACCCACCTTATAAAGACTTGCCAGTAGTGGATCCACATTCCAAATTAGCCATTGTGAAGAAGGCACATGAAGAAAAGATGTAAAAATAAAATAAAATCAGAAGGTAATATAAGAATATATTTATATAATGGTTATACAACAAAAAAAAAAGAAGCATATGAGATGGTCAAGGATATATATGTAATAAATATAAATTTATCTTCATCGATTTAAAAAAAAAATATTAATTTTGGGGTTTTCTTTCGTTTAACGATGCATCACTCGCCAGTTGCTCAGGTTTGGTTTTTTTTTTTTTTAAAAAAATGGAGGATGTGTACATGGTGGACCATCCAGGAAGATAAATGAAATTGTCTTCATTTTTCAGTTAGCCAACATGAAATTGTCTGGAAAATAAGTTTTGATACAAGTCTTATTATATAAATCTATTTAAAATGATTTTGGCGAAATAAAATGAGGTATGATTTTCTTTTCTTTTTTAAATTGCTCAAAATTGTAACTAACAACTAACTTGTAAAATAAATTCAAGAAAGCAGACCAAAGAGCATATTGAATTTGAAACCTTACCTGTCGTTTATTTACCTGTCATTAACTTACCTGTCTCTCTCTCTCTCTCTCTTCCCCTCTTCTTTTTTTTTTTTAACTAAAATTATCCCTTGAAGCAACCTATAAAAAAATTAATAGTTTATTTGATGAATTTTACTAAATGTTATACGTTATATCTGTCTAGACTTGTAATGCTGAATATTTTAATTTAGATTTAATTTGTTTTAATATCGATTTATAGAAATTTTCAGATTTGATTGGTGAAGTGTTGTAAGTAGAATGGAAATTTTTATTTTATTTTAAAATGAGTGATAAAATATTGGCTATTTCTCCAATTCAGATATTATTATTATTATTGTTATTACTCTGGTAGACCTGTAATAGAAAGTCTTAGTACAAAGAATTTCTTCTTACCCCTTCATACATACCTCACCTGCCGCCCTGTCACACTCTCTCCCAAATTTATTGCGCTTTTTCTTTCCTCTTTGGGTTTCGACATTTTTTGCAGCAAAATTTTAGTTTCATTGATAGTAGTTGTATGTGTTATTTAGTGGTGACCGATTGATGATAGGGGGCTCAAATAACTATAAAATGTCAATTCATACTTACAGATATTTCAAATAGGTTTAACAAAACAAAAATTTATATTATCAAATTTGTTTTTTTTTTTTACCTGTCTTGCGTTAATTATCCAAATTATCCAAAAAGTATTACTTCACTGGCTTGATACGCAATTGTCGCTATGAAAGGAAAAATTAAGTTCAAAGGTTATCATTCCTAAAAATACGGAGGTGCATCTGCAGTACCTACTGTACATACAGTAGTTTAGTCCAAAAGAACGGTTTTCAACCACCTATCAAATGAATGCTAAACCAAGGATGTCAAACTGGCGGTTTGTGGGTCGCATGCGGCCCTTTAAGCTTAGAGTTGTGGCCCACACAAGCGATACCATGTAGCAGTCTATATACTGCATATGGGTAAAAGTGCATTTTAGCGGTCCAAATTATTTCGTCATCCTTAACAGATGACTTCTGTCGGTATAACTTCTTAAAAATACACGTTCCAGGGCCTGTTCCTGGACCTAATCGGAAAGGAAGTTCGGGTATAATTCAGTAATAATTTAGAAATGGGCATACTTAGAAATAAATGTATTTGTATTATAGGTGTCTTATGCAGAGGCGTGCCGGGGGGGGGGGGCGAAGGGAGACAGATATCCCCGGGCACAGAAGACAGGGAGCGCAAAAATGCGGTTCGCATTAAGTTTAGAGGGTGCCAGAGGGCGCAGATTTCGGTCTTTGTCCCCAGGCGCAGAATACCCTCGGAACGCCACTGGTCTTATGACAAGGATGTTTTTTTTCTTTAATTCACAGCCTGGGGTAACAGCCGATGAATTGGAAAAATTTGAACATGATCTCAATGCTTACCTTTCACCACTCTTGTACCAAGAACGTTCCAGGGCCTGTTGCATTTTGATTGATGTGATAATTTGGTTTTTTATTTCATTTGAACCTCTTGATTGAGCCTTCTTATTATTGATTATTAAAGTTTGTCTTCCGTGAGTGAACTGCCTAACAGCCAATTATTTCCATTCATGTCAGCAGTCCAAATGATTTCAAAACAATAACATGTGCAACAGGCCCTGGAACGTGTATTTTTAGGAAGTTATACCGACCAAAGCGCCACATGTCATCTGCTAAGGATGACGAAATAATTTGGATCGCTAAAATGCACTATTACCCTGTATATGATGTCTGTCACTCAGGCATGTAACGAGGAGACAGTTGCTTCCGGGCGCAGTTGGAAGGGGACCCCCATGTGTCATATTTTGATTAAAACTATTATTAAATATCATTTCGGCAAATGTTACGTCAAATAAACTCCACACCGTCCGGTCGGTCCTCTTAGGGCATTTAAAAACAAATTACTAGAAAAAAAAAGGTCGGGAAAATAGCCCTCATGGCAACACACGTTTTACTAATGTGGCCCTCGTGGTATCCCCAGTTTAACATGCCTGTGCTGAACTATCTTACTGTTAGGAATCTGTAAATCTTTGTTGGCATAAATATTGGGGTGATCTTCCACTTTAGGGGGGGTCTAAACTATTGCATCATTCGAAGTAGACGCTTCGTTGCGTTTGCCAGACATGAATGGAGTGGCGAATTGCGTTGGACACACCAGTTCTCGTCTGATCACTGAAGTTAAGCAGCGCGTACCCCAGCTAGTACTGACATGGGTGGCCGCTTGGGAAAACTGGGTACTGCTAACACCCATAAATCGTCGCATTAGTGTAGTGTCTGTGCAGTCTCTGCATAAGAACTATGCTGTGGATGGGGTTCTAATGACCCTTTGTAGTTGAAGGGCCCTAAAACACCAACAAACAACAACAGCCAGACATGAATGTATAACAAATGCACAATGCCACGCCTGAAATAACAGAACGGTATGTTCGTGGCTATACGAGAATCATTCACAGAAACGATATGTGTATTGGCAGTGCCCGCTCTAGGGCTTATGCCGCCCCAGAGAAAAAGACAAATTGCCACCACGGACAAAAGGACAAATTGTCGCCCCCTTGAAGCAGTGCTCTGTTGGCGTGCTAATATCATTCTGTTCAGAGCAGTATGATATGCTTGTTTAAACAAGTTCAACCAGCGTCCTTTAGAAATTCTGCATTAATTTTTCAATAATAGTGCAAATATTTTTTAGGTTTTAGACATAAACAATATAAATACGCCATGCACTGTATATTTTTAGTGAACAAAAATCGACATGTGAAATTCTCTGTTAATTAGGAATTTAACACATCAGTATTTTTCTCACACAGCCAACATAGCGCTCTGGACAATTGTCAGGTGGCCTCCCCCTAGAGCGGGCCCTGATATTAGTCTTGGGGAGAAGGGTGGGGGACCACGCATGCATAGTAAAGTTCCATGCGTACCAAAAAGTCTCCCAAATTATTCCAAATTGTTTCTGAATTCATAACAAATGTCATAAACAAATTCTACCATATTCTTCCAAACAGGTCCGGCCGGCATCTTGCATTTCTTATACATTCGTGTTTAGCGAACGCATGGAATCGTCTGCTTGGAATGGAGACCCTTAAAAGTGGAAGATTAGCAATATTTGATCAATAAATGGATTGCAAATGGTTACTTTAAAATAAATTTCTGACCTTATTATAGTTGGAGCGAATTACACAGGGAATTTGTCAAGATGGCGTTGCAAAGTATCTAGAATCTTCCACAGGTGGCGCAAAATCATTCTTTTTCGAATAAGCCTTGTGTATCCTTCTCGATTTGCATTACGATTATACATTTAAGTTTTCACCCCCAGAAAAGGAAATTTTAAAATGTTTTCTTTTTGTCAAAAGTATATTAAGGAATAAACGCATGAAAAATATTATTTTCGACAATAAAATCGGACCGTTGAAGGAATTCTAGGTATAGTTGTTCTATAGCTTCAACTTTTTGTTTCCTAAGGTATTATTAGTTTTATACCGCAGCTAAAATAATATGAATGTGTGCACGAATTAATCGAACCTCAATATTTTTGACAATATTATTTGAAAATTTTGACAAAATTATATGTGTCGTATTGTTTCAGCTCCACCGTATGGTGACCTGAGTTCAGTTCCCAGCATGGTAGCGCTACGACTTAGAAACTGTAACGAAGAGTGGGGAGGAGGGAATCTGTTGTACAATTCTACTAAGTTCGCGAACAAATTAAATTATTTGCACACTTTTATAAGTAATGGTATATTCAAAGATTTATTTGATATTGTTACTGGCTGGTAGAATTTGGTGTTATTTGGGCCTCCGCCTGATGGACAACTGACCCGAGATCAATTCGGTTTTAATTTGTCAAACGTTGCCAGACGCAGTAGTTTTGTAATGACCATGCTGAAATACATACTGTTCGCATACTTCTTCAGGTTTACCCTTGGCGAACTGGTTTAAAAAAAAGATCCTTCGGTCATGGTTCTCTGCACGATTTTTCGATATCACTTTGCCAGTTCCGAACCCTTGAAACCTCGATCAGATGATGGTGAATTAAGAAATTAGAATACCGTTTTCAAAAAAATTCGAATGACTTGAATTCCAAGTAGTTGTGCGCCCTCTAGTGGCTATGGAACATTGTATTCTATTTCTTCTACATGGAAGACATTTTTTCGTTTCCATTTATCTAATCATTCTATTATAAATGCATGATTATTAGACAAATCTGGCCCTAGGATTCGTGACTCAGGTATCTTTCGACCTTTCTTAGCCTTTAGTATAAGATGTGTATTGTTTATTAATGTTTCTAATTATTAATTTAATTCTCTGCTTAAAAAGTCGTATGGTGGGAGATAGACGGGAGTGGAGGACTAGAACCCGCAGACCCGACCCTGCCACAGGCGGGATAAGGGTATGATGTTGATGATTATATGTAAGTCTCTAAGAAATTCTTGAAAAAATTATTTCAAATAATTATAATGAGCAAAAAAGGGTCTTTGCAATTTGTAAATAGATTAGATTGTATCCGTGCACACATTCATCAGTTTTTTCTCTAGAAATTTGTAGATACATATTTCGTCTAATTCTACAGCCACTAAATAAAATATGCATAAAATCGTATGTATGCTTGACAAAAATAGTGAGCCGATAAAAATCCCCCTGCTTTTCTTCATATATTTAATCTAAATTATAATATTATGTAAATTGAGGATATTACCATTGCAGTGTTGTTGTTAAACTCGTCAATTTGTTAGACAGGTCTGCAGGACAGACTTATAGTTTGATAAATTGGTACATTTCTGTATTTTTAAAAGCAATTCATGATTGCAAGGACTCTAAATTTTCATCACCTATATACAATAACTCTCAGAACATGTCTTCGTTCTGATATTATTATTCGTAATTCTTATAATAATTGTGATAGTTTTAAATTATTCTTGCAAATCATACATTAGATGTAAGTTTAAAACTAATTTGAGTGAAATCCATAATTCTGAAAAGCTATAAAGCACAACTACCTAAATTCTTCCACCTCTTTAATCCTATAATTCATTTTCCCCCAATTCTTGATTAATACATCAAAAAATATCCCATTAATTTTAATTTCAAAGTAGGAAAAAGCAGTGTTCATTCTTGTCGAATATATTTTTAATCTTATGCATTGATTAAATGCTTGCTAAGAAGTTTAACTAAATTGATTTCTTTATCGTCTCATTAATTTTGTTTTTCAGTTGTATTTTCATTGAAGCGAATGCGTGATAACAAAATGAGAAAGTAAATTCATTTATTTATCATTTTAGAGCTAAATAATTTGAATGAATAAAGTATTTGGTTTCAAAATGAAGATGTAACATCTAATTTATAGTAGTCCTTATTATCAAGAATATCAACACTATATGGCAAGAAAATATGGTGTAGGTTCGCCCCTGACCGAGGTCAGTGTTTTTTGTTTCTATCAGGGGAAGATTTAATGTGCCCTAAAATGGGGATATTCAATGCCACCTACCTACCCATGAACCGAAACGGGAGCAGCTAATTTGCGTTGGACACACCAGTTCTCGTCTGATCACCGAAGTTAAGCAACGCAACCCCAGATGGTACTAACATGAATGACCGCTTGGGAACACTGGGTATCGCTAAAACCCAAAACTCGTCGTAACAGCGTAGTGTCTGTGCAGACAGCATTAGAATTATGCAGTGGACGGGGCTCTAATGACCATTGTAGTTGAAAGGCCCTAAAACACCAACGAAATGAACCTAAACACCCGAATTGAGCAGAATTATGAATTTGATTCTCACTTAAGTTTACTTCTGGTTGAAAATTCTGAGTGAGCAATGTCCATTTCACGTGTACAATGTCTCCCCCAACTGCACGAACCCTCTCTACATCAAGTAAAATAAAAGTGAAGATCGGCAAAATTCCTGGGTGTAGGATCTCGTTCTTCTCCCTTGGTGTAGGCAAAGCCTCCTAGATAACAGGTTGATAACAGGTTGAAAGCCTCCTAGATAACAGGTTAGGAGGTCTTGGTGTAGGTCAAAGGCAGCGCCGTAACGGGGGTATGAAGCGCCTGTGGCAAATGTCTAACTTTCGCTTGCCCGAAACCCAATAATGACAAAAATCTTAACATTTTGCGCCCCAAATCCAGTTGCGCCCGTGGCGGCTGCCTTCTTCGCCACGCCCTCGTTACGGCCCTGGTCAAAGGCGTCCCAGAAAAGTCAACAGGTAGCCACGTAAAATACCGTTCAACAGAATTCACCTTTGTATTTTGTGGATGTTATCATTGGCGGGGAAAAGGTTAGGAAGGATGATGTCGCAGATGAGGAGTACCCCTGCGAGGCTGCAGTTGGCGATTAAAAGGGTTATCAGTCAGTTCATCCACGAGTTTCATCCATCTCGGTACTTTCTCATTCTGTTTTGTTTCTACTTCAAATCTTGGATACGTGAATATCCGACCCTGCCACCGGTTTGGTTCGTTGATGTTTTAGGTCCCTTCAACTACAAGGATATTAGAGTCCCGTCCACTGCGTAGTTGTAATGCAGAGACTGCACAGACACTACACTAATGGGACGATTTTTGGGTATTAGCGGTATTCAGTTTTCCACCCGCCGCGGTGGCGTAGTGGTTAGCACGCTCGGCAACTGCGTCAGTAGTTCTAGGTTCGATACTGGACCGAGGTGGGTTGGCTTCTTTCGGGCGAGTGTGTTTCCTCTTTCGGATGAGAAGTAAACAGTGACGTCGCTAGGGTTGGCGTCACCCGAAAAAAAGCCGCTTCTTCTGCTTTGGTGTCATCCCATTTCTCATGGTGCGAGTGGTGTCACCGGGTGCGGCCCGCACCCCCGTCGTGACGCCACTGGAAGTAAAACCGAGGTCCCGTGTAGGTGTACGAAGGCACTTGCACGTAAAAGAACCCTCTACTACGCAACGGGTAGATGAGGCAACATTTCCAGGTGTAGGAGCTCGCCCTCCCCCCCCCCTGGCGTCGGTAGCATTCCCCAACGAACATTAGACCGACGATAAATAAGCGTAGGGGTGCAGCTTTGGCCGGCAACCGGCTGCAGAAAAAACTATGACCAATATATCGCCCTGTGTCCATTCGGAGGGACAAGATGGGTACGCAACCCGGCCATAGGCGGGAAAAGGGGTTAGGAGTTGCTAGAGGTATTCAGTTTTCCCCAAGTGGCCACCCATGTTGACCTGCCACCGGTGAGCAATAGGTTATGTAAAGGAAGACCAGGTTGGAAGTAAAGTCTCTATGGTGTGTATAATGTTACTTGTAGGCAACTCCAACAAAGTGTACTTTTGTCAACAGCTTGAAGTCGACCAGATTATGCTGCATATATAATACAAATTTATTAATTTAGATAATTATCGTCATATTTTCGGAAATTAAACCCCCTTTAAAGGCATCACTGAAATATACCACCGTTTAAATATTGCACGAACATATTTGTTAACTTATTACAGTCTTCCACTGGATGCATTTTGGTATAAACGAGAAATTGTCTCCGCAGCCTTGCTAATTCAATGCCAGTATATTTATGCTTCAAGTGCAGTTTGACGTTGGCATCAAGTATTGAGAGTTGATCACCTGGTTCACTCGTCCTCTGAGCATCTAATATCGCTTTAATGACTTCTTGAGTAATTCTGTCCAAATCATACAAAAAATTTGTGGACAATAAAGGTTGAGATTGGGTCGACTGATGTGCAGGTGGGGCTTTACGACTGAATAGGGCATCATAGATGATCTTGAAAGGTAATTCATCCTCCACTTGTATGGTCACCAAAGGCGAATCCCATCGGTTTCTTGAGTCTGGCATTTCAAATCGCATACAAAGACCATCAAAGACTTGTTTACTATATTGAAATGCAATAGGCTTAGTTAAATTAAATTCCCACGCTTTGCTTTCAGCAATGTCACAGTGAATGACACAATGAGTGGTTTTACATGCTTTGGATAAACAATATAGTTCATATCTATAACCCTTGATGTAATTAGCTGCATCAAGAATGACAACATCTGTTTTATTCAACAGCCTTTGGACATCAGATCTCAGTTGTCCGCGTATTTCTTTTTCTTTACTTTCATCTTGAAAAACCTCATTTCTTACGTACTTGGGACACACATCTTCGTTCACTACGTGAACATTGATATTTTCTTCTTTTAAACGTGCTAATAATTGTTCGGTCCAACGCGTCTTTCCACTACTTGGTAGACCGCACATTATAACTAAAGGCATGATTATAAAACAATTAAAATTCTATGAAACAGCAAACCACGGCACAATAAAAAATATACAAATGGCTACACTTCCGGAATAGCAATTGGCAAAACGGAAGTGATAGACTGAAGTAAAGTTGTATTTTCGCCGGCTGCTGGTTCTTACTACCAAAATGATGTCACTCATGTCAAATATGAAATTTTTGTCTTAAAATTATTTTTTTTTAGTTTTTAATATTCCAAAATGCCTGTGTATGAAGGAATTGGACTCATCAGTGAGAAGCATGCTGTGGTATTAGACATTGGAACTGCTTATACAAAGTTAGTATTTTAGTATGCTATCTGTATCTCTATTCTATATCGTCCTCCATTTAAGTATTCCATCTAATCAGTTAATATAATTAAAATAAAGGTACCAAAATAAATTTTATAATTAGCATTTTGATATTTGGCTCATTATTTTTTATTATAGAGCGGGATTTGCAGGCGAAAGTGCTCCTAGATGTATAATACCAAGTCATGTAATTGATCCAAAATCAAAACAGGTGTTGTCTTTAAACTGTGCACAGATGATTTTCATTTGTATTAAAATAACAGAGTAAAAATATTAATAATGACGAATTTTAGGTTGTGAACATAAAGGATTATACGAGCTCTGATCATTTGTATTGTCTACTTACCGAATTTATTTATCGAATTTACTTTAAGTGAGTATAATCACATGCTTTTTAGTTCCCACAAATGAGCAGAGGGTAAACATTGATTACATTACAGATACTTGTTAGTGAATCCAAAAGACCGGCGTGTTGTTATTTCAGAATCTGTTTTTAATCCAACTGTATTTAGAGAAACTTTAGCAAAAGTTTTGTTTCTCCATTATGAGGTAAAAATCATCATTTTCTAGATATGTTCCGTTAACTTTAAAAGAGATTCAAGTTCAGTTGTACATTTTGTACCATAGGTCTCATCAATTTTGTATGTTCCTGCACATCTAATGGCACTCTACACATTAGGAATTTCTTCTGCTTTAGTTATGGATTTTGGATATTTAGAAACTGTTGTTGTTCCTGTATTTGAAGGAGTGGTGATGGTAAATTCGTCCATTGACCACTCAGTTGGTGGAGCAGCACTTCACAGGTATGAAATTAGTGTTATATGATGATGGTAGAATAATCTACCCATTTAAAAGCAGGCAGGCCTTCTCAATTTTCATTAAATTATTATCATTTTTTTAAATAATTGGATATTTGGAAATATTTGAATATCTTGTAGTCACTTGAAGTCCCTTTTGATACAACATAGTCGAGTAAAGACTGGAAATAATGTTGAAGCAGGAACAGAAACAGTACTTGGTATGTTGTATTGTAAAATTGTGTTTAATCTTCTCAAGACACTGTTATTTATAAGCCCTGTATTTATGTAGATGCTTTAACTGAAGAAGTAATTGAGGATATTAAAGGTAATTTGTTGTAGCATTTTTGTTGCACTCATAAACACAATGTTTGATTTGTTTGCCGTTTTTCAGTAAGGACTTGCTTTGTTACACCTCACCATCGGCGGCAAGCGTTACAAAATGCTTTAAATAGCAAATCGTCAGATGTAAGAATACCTAGTGATGCTTTATGAAGTGATCCAATGAAAATTCAATTTAAGATCAAAAGATGCGTTATTTAAATTATAGGTATTGCAGCCACCATCACATGTAGATTATCCACTTCAAGGTGCTAGCATTTTACACATTCCTGGCACTGTCAGAGAATCCACTTGTGAAATTTTGTTTGAAAGAGATGGAGAAGAAAAATCATTGGCAACTATCGTAATAGATTGCATACTGAAGGTTCGTGTAATTTTTAAGTTGCATATCGGATCAATTTGACTCCAAAGTCGGGATTTAGTTGACTGATGTTTTTATTTTTTCAGTGTCCAGTTGACATGAGAAAATGCTTAGCAGAAAATATAGTAGTAATGGGAGGATCCGCGATGATACCAGGATTCATGCACAGGCTTTTTGCCGAAATTAAAGATCTTTTAAGGGAGCCCAAATATAAAACCAGAACGGCTCTCAAAACTTTTAAATTTCACAAACCTCCTGCAAAGGAAAATTATGTCGCCTGGCTGGGAGGTATGGACTTATTTCAGCATAAAATCTATGCATTTGTTGGAATGTTTTTGTGGTGTATTTGCCTGACGAGATACATAATGTCATTTTTAGCTGCAATTTTCGCTGCGACAGATGCAATTTCTTCACGATTAATATCAAAAGAGAGTTTCATTCAACGAGGCTGTCTGCCCGATTGGTCTAACCATGATTACTCTTGTGCTCTGGATAATGGCAAGAGCATTTAAGTTCGTACTTGGTCCATTTATTTCTTAACTGTTTCTCACCAATGGAAACTTATTGGTTGAGTACCCATCTGCTCTAGGTACTCAAACAGAAAAAAATATAATATTAAATGGGTTGAATTAATGCAGTTACAAACTAGAGCAAAATGCTTAAAATGCATTATCTAAGTTTCAACATTTTTGGGCCGTTTGTTTGCTTATCCACCTTGCGGTTATTATTTATTAAACCATTTTGCGATCTTCTGCTGTATAAGTTATCATTTTTGGGTTTTGGTCCCTACCTAAGGATCCAATCTACGTTTTTTAGCTAACGCACATAATCTACTTACAAAAATTATAATACACTGTACGTCAAAACTGCCTTTTAACAACGAACGACAGTAAAAGTCAAACACTATGAATGTTTAGAAAGCATATTAAATTTTGATTGCTTCTGCCCCAGACAAGTCCCAGTCATTTAAGTTGCTTTGTGGTTGTTCAAACCTATAATAAAAAGAAAGCAACTCGTAACCCTTTTTCCGCTTATGACAGGGTTGGATACCCACCTTGTCCCTCTGAAAGGACACACCCGGCTGTCAACCAAAGCTGCAATCCCTGTGCTTATTTATCGTCGGTCTACTGTTCGTTTGAGCACTCCACCGAACTCCTCTTCCTGGGACTTTTGCCTCACCTACCCGTTGCTTAGTAAAGAGGGTTGTTTGACGTGCAAATGCCATCGTACACCACACGGGACGTCAGTTTTGTCACCGAAGGAAGGCACTCTCGCTTGCCGGACAGAAGCCAATCCACCTGACGTAGTAAATCTAGCATTCTATTTCTTACACCAGTGGTTCTCAATCTTTTTGAAGTCAGGGAACGCTAAACTGTGACATTTTACTACACGAAACACTTAAAATTCAACATAAACGTTAAACAGGTTGAACACTTTCTACACTTGCTTCTGTACTTACTACATCATCATACCCTTATCTCGCCTGTGGCAGGGTCAGGTCTGTGGGTTCTAGCCCTCCACTCCCGTCTATCTCTCGTCCAGGTCCCAGTCCACCCCACACACTGTCCATATCCTTACGGACAACCTGTTCCCACGTCAGCTTTGGTCTCCCCCTGCCCATGGTGGTACCGACCACCTGCATTCCTGGAATTAACCAGACGAGCTCCTCTTCGCATGACATGTCCATACCATCTCTTGTTTGCGGAACACGCTTTGAGAACCACTGTCCTACACGACCGCGGCGGATCGTCCAAATGTATAATAAGCTTATGAAATTAAATAAATTGTGATAAATTGTGAAGCCTATAGATTCAAAAGTTGTATTAACGTCTGTCGCCTGTAAGTGACGCAATCCGTTAGATGAAACAATGTTGTGAACGTAAATGGTGGAGCCCTACCAATTATGGCCGGCCACTTGTTTCTGTAGTTTTTGTCCTGCCCTCATTTTTCACTCTGTGAGTGGCGCCCCATTTATTTCTGTTCGTGTTGTTGCTTAAACTAATTTTGTTTTCGAAGAATATGGAAGTCGAAGATATTATTAACGACGGTGATCACGTAATTTTAAAGAAAGAAAATATTATGAAAGCGTTTCAGATAAAGAAAGAACGGTAAGATTTCGACCTAATTGACTGATAGCAATATGAATAACAAATGTATTTTTCCCTTCAATTTTTTTAAGTGTTGTGTGGTTCGACAAACAGAAATTATTGCTGGATGGGGCGATAGGATGTCCATTCGGATGCGTTTTTGAAATAAAAGATAAAGGATTAATTAGGGTGGAATATTTGACGCATTTAAAAGCCGGAATTGAATCAAGTAGGTAAAATATTAGTTGTAGTAACAGACCACGTGTGGGCAATGACCCATAAAACGTTGCTTTAAATTTTGTCTGTTGGGTTAGCTGAATTAGAAATTAAAGATAATAGATTTTTGAGAAATGACGGAAAATCTCAAAAATTGACCAAAGATGATATAGAAGTTCTTAAAACTCAAGGATTGACCGGAAAGGTATAAATTGCTATAAAACTTGTAAAATGACATTTTATAGGATGCATTCTAACTTAGTTATATTCTACATTTAGGAGATTATTGAACACTTGATTGAAAATAGTACCACATTCAGTGACAAAAATGAATATTCCAAAGTTAAATATTTGAAAAAGAAGGAGCAGAAGTAAATTTAACTTTATTAAGCTATAATTTTAAGTTTATAAATCTGTCTGACGTAATGGCAATGTTGTTATAATGCGCACAACATATTTATGCCAAGTTATTTTTTTTTTCCTAATTTTTATGCATCTGACTTCAATTTTTCTAATTGCATTAGTGTTTTAGGTATCTAAATTATGTGGTGATTTTAAAACCTAACACTAGGATATTGACTGAGATGTATTACTGCCAAGGGCCGTTAAAAATTTTGTAAGCTACATTATTATCTAGCATACTTGTCAGGTCGCTGTCTCATACTTACAGTTGACATTTATATTCCTTAGGAACTTAAGAATGGATTCCTTAGCTCAAGTTTTATCTTTTGCTAATATTCACTCAGGTGGTCAGTATGTAGTTGTAGAATCTTGCATGGGATTGCTTGTTGGAGCAGTAATTGAACGACTTGGTGGCCACGGAAAAGTTATTCATCTACATACCGATGGTATTCAAAGACTGTAAGTGTTCTTGGGCTGCAGTGATCATCATTTTAGATCGGCCAGTCTATCATTATCATTTATTTTGTGTGTGACTGACATCGCTTTTCTAGTAGGCTTTCGCAATGCGCTGTTTCATTATTTTTTGTAGTCCAATTCTTGAGTCGTACAATTTTTCAAAGAAGCATCTTCAATGCCTTCTCACTTTGACAATCAAAGACGCTTACGAATTCGGCAACGGAAACACGGTTTCGGTGAAAGATTCCCCACAGAATGTTGACGTAAATCAGGAAGAATCTGAGTTTCAGGTGACTAGATATTTTGTAAAACTTTTGTTATATACTCCATTTAAAATAATCTTGAATTTGTGTTGCCACATATCAACAGGAACAGGGATCCAGTGATATTACATCCAACAGTGATGCATTAAGGATAGAATCAGAATCTCGGGTGATTATATTATTATCTTTCTTCTGGGACTCTCTGATGAAACTCTTTACACATATTTTCAACTATAACAGGATGGGGATATTAAGAAAGTATTGAAAATGCGGCAGAGAAAAGAAGAAAAGCGATTGGCAATGAGCATGATGAGCTCAAAAAATGTTGACGGGTGGGTATATGCCTAATTATTATTCCTTTTTTGAATAAATTTAAAGTGTATGGATTACGATTTGGAATTTTCTTAATTTTAGATTAATAATAGCCAGCAAGTTTCATCCGAGTAATATTCTGCAGTTATTAATTCCCTGTTTAGCTTTTTCAAGATGTTTTGTTGTATTCTGCCCTTATAAAGAGGTAATATTCAAAATGAACTATGAAGTTGAAATACACAACTAGTTCACCAGTATAAAAATTTGGTACCGTATTGCTGCTACTGAAATGTTATGGTTGAGGTTTAAGTTAAAGACTGTTTTTGTTATTATTTTTTAGCCTTTAATAGAATGTTATGGACAGTTAAAAGAAAAAGGCAATGCGTTAATGTTGCATTTAAGTGAAACTTGGTGTCGGCCCTTTCAGGTATGTCATAACACAATTTTGGATTCAACATTTTCCAATGTCTCTAGGTATAGCGCGTTGTGATATATGTAACATTCATTTTGGCCCACGGTATCAGTAATTACGTGTAACATGAATCCCAAAAAATGCCAATGGTCGGTCAGTCTGTAATTTCTACGAAATTTGAAAATGAGGTGCTTCACTAAGACTGATGTTCAAGTCCCTTAACCAGTAGGTTGTTCTGTCTTAGGCCATTTTTTTTACCATGACAAGCAAAAGTTGTGGGTAGTAAATATTCTGCAGTTTCTTTTTTAATTTAAATGTTGTTAAAAGGAATTTATAACTTGAGTGAAGTAGTCGTTTCTAAAGTTAATTAATTGTGATGGTACTATTATTTAACTTAGGTTCTGCCAGATCGGACGCATCCAAATATCAATATGAGTGGTTCAAGCGGATACATATTATCAGGCATAACAGCTGAATGTAATAAACACACTATAACCTGACTGACGGTAAATAAAATGTGAAACTAGTTGAAGTTGACATGTTATTGCTAAATTTATTGCTTCACAGTTGCACAATAATTGGACATGCACTCTAATAAATCACTGCCAGGTATCCACCGGCATTACATAGAGGAAAAAATCTGTAAACGACTTTGCTAACAATTGGGCAGCATGTAGATGGACAGACTCGAGAAGGTTACTAAAATGTCGCCCTCCTAGGTGTGTTATAGGAAAGAAGAAAATCAACCAACGCTGAGGAATACTTAATTGCTTTACTTACTTTGCAACTCTTCTGCACGAATGATTAGTGGCGGACCGTCCGCCACTAGTGACCAGTCTGCCTGACGTGCTGAGTAAGGTACAAGTTCATTGTCACTCACCTACGCTGAGCCAGGAAAGTCCATGGTACAATGGAATCGGTGACTAGTCCATGGTAAGTAGCACGCCTAGACCTTGATCCATCTAATACCTAGCCCACGTTTGGTGGTGGCAGCGTACCCAGGTCCTGTTGGTGACTTTCGATGGATGTTTAGTGGAATTAAGCAGAAGACTGGCAAATGCTTCCTCGTTGAGGTCCCTAACCGCACAGCAGATGTCATCCAACACTTGATAATGCACTACATTCTACGTGGAGCACAAGTAATCTCGGATGACTGGGTCGCTCAATGTTGGTTCGCGCTTTCGCCTGTGAATTAAATAACCAAACGATGCGGAGCGGTCATTGCCTTGAAAGTTATCTGATGAGGACTATTGAGAGTACGGAGTTTTCAGTTATTCATTGTTTTTTTTTTTTAATTTTCCACAGCTATTTCTATTTGTGACAGCATGGGGGGAGCGGCGAGTTGTGTAGGACACACCAGTTCTCGTCTGATCACTGCAGTTAAGCAGCGCAACCCCAGTTAGCATTGACATGGGTGGCTGCTTGGGAAAGCTGGGTACTGCTAATACCCAAAATCGTTGCATTAGTGTAGTGTCTGTGCAGTCTCTGCATAAGAACTTTGCTGTGGACGGGGCTCTAATGACCTTTGTAGTATTGCATCTGGATCAATCAAGTCATTTGTTGGAAAGGATAATTTCGTCCATCCTCATGATAACTCAAGTCATATTGAAAACAAAGAATGTTATTGGTCAGCCTTTAAATGTAAGATTTTAACGTATTTTATGACTTGTCCTCTGATGTATCTCTATGACGGTTTAAACGTGAAGGTTTACTTAATTTCTGTCTATTACTATCTGCTCCCCTTTCCATCCTTCGTTTTATTGGCCTTAAAACGTATACTGAATAAAAAAACAGTATCAACGATAGCCACCTTCGCCAGGATCGAAACTAGAACCACTGACGTACACGTCCAGCCAGCTTGATTTGATTTTTAATTTCTTTCTAAACTTGGTTTAGCGCCACCACTAGCAAAGCTGAGAAGTAAGCTAATTCTAGCGTTCGCAGCGACATTTCAGGCGAAGAGCGTAACTACGCATAAGGGTTCTAGCGCTCCCGTTGAAGTTTCGCGTGAATGTTTATGCCTGTAATGGCGAAGGTTCGTCTTCTTCCAAAATGTGTGTTAAACGTTCTTTATATCGGCTATTTGCTGTATATGTAAAATTATATCAATGCAGGTAGCATAATTTAAAACTAGTTATATTTAATGACGGTGAAGTGAAGTTTGTAATTGGATATTTTAATCCCTAAGTAAGTATAGCTCTCAACTAGTTGCTCCGTTGTTATCTGTTATGAGCAAAATGGCGTCTGTTTTTTTGTTAGCTGCCATTTAAAAATAGGTCATCTTTCCTTTGAATGTTATGATTATTTATTGTTGCCTGCCAGGATGTCATCAGTCACATATTTTGATATATAACAGCATGTGAAATAGATATATTTATGATGCACTCTGGTGTTATATGAATACTTTGAGGTCGTTTAGGGTCACCGTGAGTGCAAAGTGCCTAGTGTGAGTGTCGCTGTAATTATTTACAACAGAAACATTTGGAATTTCATGTCATATGAGTTATTAGATCATGAACTTCCATTTCATAGATTTACATTTTGCAATGTACCGAGCTTTTCATTCATGTACTTAAAAGGTGGCTAACTAATGTCACTTTGTTTTTAGCATCTTTTCTAGGTGTTTTATATAACTATGTCACTAGCCAGTCGGTTACCCGGTTCCAATGTAAGCAGTCCTTCAAAGAAGAAGTATTCCTGTTATTCTTGCACATCTGAAGGAGATTCATGTGACGATGCAAATAAATTGGCCATATGCGATGGGGCAGAGAAAGTAAGATGACAGTATTTATGATTATTATTCTGTATTTTCCTTGTTAGCGAATCGACATTTCATCTTAAACGTATTCTGAATTGTTTAGTGTTATTTATCACGTGTGCGAGACTCGTATGGGAAAGAAAGTTTTTCCAGAGGTTGTGCACAAAATTCAGATCAAGTACATTTTTATTGCATGACTACACACTACGTTCGTACTGTTACTTATAATGGACATGAGAGCCAGTATACCATTCGGTGTTGTGTCGGTGATTTTTGCAATAACGGAACATTTCCCACCTTAGCTCCCATTAAATTAGCTGGTAAGGACACATGGAAGAAATGCTTATTCCGTAATAACAGAAAGTCTAGCTCTAACTATATAATTTGCTGCTATTTGAATTTAGATGAACCCGGTGAACTTGCGGATCCACATGAAGTTGTTGTGAAGTTATCTTTATCGATATTATGTCCAATTGCCGTGATTTTCCTCTTTTTGTCCTGTTTGTTGTTGTATATGAGACGGAAACACAAGCATCGTATGCATACGATGACTGTTAGGCGGTCAAGCTATGGGTATAGAGACGAACTATTAGCAACGGCTGCTGGGGACAGCACTCTCAGGGTACATTATAAGTTATAATTTTTGAACATTATTTTGACTTTGATGAAAAGAAAACTAAATAATTTCGAGACTAATAAATGTCATGGTTGAATTTATATATAATTTACTAAGACATGTTATGTCAATTTCAGGAAATCTTTGAACACTCCATCACATCAGGAAGTGGCTCAGGTCTTCCGTTATTAATTCAACGTACTCTCGCCAAACAAATTTCACTAATGGAGTGCATCGGTATTGAGACTAGGGAAAAACATTTTTCCCATCTATTAGTTTTTGCTTCGTAATTGAGCATTTGCTGAGATAATTTTTAAACTTTTTTGATGCAGGAAAAGGACGGTATGGTGAAGTTTGGCGAGGTATTTGGCAGGGTGAAAATGTTGCCGTTAAGATATTTTTTTCAAGAGATGAAGCATCTTGGCGAAGAGAAACTGAAATTTACAGTACAGTTCTCCTTCGGCATGAAAATATACTTGGCTATATTGGGTCTGATATGACATCTCGTAATTCTTGTACCCAATTATGGCTTGTTACTCATTATCACGAGCTTGGATCTTTATACGATCATCTTAATCATGGGTCATTGGATCTGCAACAAGCAGTTCTTTTATGTTTATCTGCCATTAGTGGACTGGTTCATCTTCATACAGAGATATTTGGGACACAGGTACAGTATGTGGGGTGTGTCTGTGCGATTGTGGGGTGTATAATTTTGAAATAGTTTTCGTGAGTTTTGCCATAAGATCTCCATGTGATTAAAGTTGTACGTATAATTGTCAATCTAATAGGGAAAGCCAGCCATTGCACATCGAGATATTAAGTCTAAAAATATTTTAGTGAAGTCGAATCTGACTTGTGTCATTGCCGATTTTGGCTTGGCCGTAACTCACACACAGAAGACTGGTGAAATGAATATTGCACAAAACAGTAGAGTTGGCACAAAACGATACATGGCACCAGAAATCCTTGATGACACCATAAATGGGGAAACCTTTGAAGCCTACCGACGTGTAGATATATACGCCTTTGGACTTGTCCTTTGGGAAGTAGGACGGTGCTGTCTGATTAATGGTAAGTGAAGTTAGCGGTGCTGTGTCTTTGGTACCTTGGGTGATACAAGAGTTAAGTCTTAAGCCTGACGTTATGCAGTTACGCTCCTGGATCCCGCTTTGTCTCTAGTGGAATCTGTCTCTAGTAAAGGGAAATTTTAAGTATTGTTTCTACCAAATTGATAATTATAAACTAATTGCGTGTTTGGATGCTCGATGTCATCTGCCCATCCACTTACCTAAATTTCTGATGCGGGATGAGTTGAAATAGCAGTGCTGTCATTCATTGCCTTATTATCTTGGTGTTTTATTAATTATCATCATGCCTATATTAAATGAGTTATTCTCGATTTTAAGGAATTGCTGAAGAATATCGACCACCTTACTATGACTCTGTGCCATCTGATCCAAGTTTTGAAGACATGCGCAAAGTAGTTTGCGTAGATCAGCAGCGACCTGTTATTCCTAATCGTTGGTCTTCAGATTCGGTAAGTTCGGCACAGTTTGATTTTATTCATTGTAAGCCTCATAGAATCTTCTAGAATTATATACATCTTTTTCATAATAAATAATGTATTTTCTCCAAAGCAATGGGGAGATAGATTCTGACTTGACCCATAGAATCAGCTGGGGATGGTTGAAGTGGAGACAGGCAAGCGGAGTCTTGTGTGATAGGAGGGTCCCAATCAAGTTGAAAGGGAAGTTTTACAGGGCAGTGGTTCGACCAGCTATGCTGTATGGATCAGAGTGTTGGGGGCAGTGAGGAAGAGCCACGTCAATAGAATGCTAGTAGCCGAGATGTGAATGCTGCGGTGCATGAGTGGGGTGTCCAGAGCCGAAAGAAACATCGCGGTAAAAATGAGGGAGAGTAGGTTGAGGTGGTATGGACACATAATGAGAAGAGGGGAGGAGGAGCTCGTTAAGTCCATTTCAGGAATGCAGGTGGTTGGAAGCACCCGAGGCAGGGAGAGACCGAAGCAGACGTGGCAGGAAGTTGTCCGTAGGGATATTGAAGTGTGTGAGGTGGGCGGGGACCTGGTGGGAGTTAGGCGGGAATGGAGGACTAGAACCCGCAGACCCGACCCTACCATAGGCGGGATAAGGGTATGATGATGATGATGCTGAATAAATAATGTATTTTCAGATGATGACAGGTATCGCAAAGTTAATGAGGGAATGCTGGCACCCAATTCCAACAGCCCGTTTAACATCTTTGCGTATTAAGAAAACTTTGGTGAAATTGGCGTCTGCTGATCCAAAGATCAATTTAGACCTCTAAAGAGAGGGAGAGCTAGAGAAAGAAAGAAAGAAAATGAAATCTACTGAAGGAGGATTTCTTTCTTCCGTGGAATGAGGTTGTATATTGAAAATTTTTTATACAATGATTTAATTTTCATCTTCCCACATTTAAAATCGAAATGTGAAGTGAACTTTCTTGAAGAAGTGTCACTAAAAGTGATACGAGGACAATTTTCTGTTTTAAATGGTGAAAAATGAAACTTCCATACACACACACAAAAAAAATAATTAGCGGTTGTGAAATTTAATGAGAACTTAAGACAATAACGATTTTTTTTGTTTGGCTGCTATTGGTGCAGAGATGCAGGAAGAGAAGGAGGGTGGTCGTAGTGTACTCTAGGACATAAATATATAAATGTGACTGTTGAAAAGTACAAACGGAGTTCAAATTCAATTGAAATATCAGTACTAAGTATTCAATCTATATTTGTTAATATTCTATAGTGTAACTGATTTTTTTTTGGTGTATTTGTGTGAACAACCTCCGATTGAGTACCTTAAGAAAAAGGAAAAAAGGAGCAACTGCTGATGCTTACTGAAGTTGGGCCACAGGATAAGTTTGTCAATTGTCGGGACGATCTCTTGGATGGAAATTTCAACTGTGAGCAGCTTATTGTTTTGACTACTGACCTGCAAAGAAAAAGAAAATATTTTACAAAATTATTCGTTGACAATCGCCGATTGAAGAAGATTTGCGTGAGCTGCTTTTCATTAATAGTTTTTTTTATCTCTCGTAATTTGTATTAGAGAAATTTGATGTTTCCGTTAATCGGAGCATAGGAATTTCATTTTATTTGATTCGTATTCAATTTCGGTTCTGATTACTGTACCTCAGCTGTTGGAAGAGATCGGGTGTGTCCACTTTTCATGTATAAAACGTTTTTATTTATTTATTTTTTTTTTCTCCTTGGTTTTTGTCTCCTTCGAGTGTAGAAGGTGAGTTTGGTTATATAATGTCTGCCTAATTTGAAGGTCAAGGCGAAAAAGTGGGAGGGAGATGGGGAAGCTGCTGCTTACTACACTCACGTGGGACAAAAACTGGTGATACCCCTTTCTCTTGCGTCAGTAATGGACCTTCTTAGGTAGACAGACTCGATGTTAGATGCCAAAATGGTGTCCCTCTCGAAATTAGCACCTGACTCGAGCTTGCAGCTGGTTAGCTCAAGATGAGCACCAAGTGCTTTACATTTGGTTGAACTACTATGGCGTTGCCAATTGACACCCATCTTCTTTTTTACTTGCCTCTGAGGTGCAGAGTTTTTAGTTGAATTGAGAGGATAATTCGTTGTGTGTTAAATTTGATTTATTTAGTTTCATGCCAAAGGAGAGTGCATGGTTTTGCAAGTATACGATACTGTAGTTGATGATCATAAATATTATTATGTGCAAACAGTGCACGGATAATTCCTACAACAACGCCAGCGAAGCATGGATGTGTGTTTTTTCGTTTTGTTTTCTTTTTTTTTTGAAATTTCTGTTACAAGTAAGTGTTGTACACTTGGATTTTTGGTATTGAATTTGTCTAAAATACTTTTTTAAAAGCAACATACTTTCAGAGAAATTTATGGCCACGTTGTCATTGTACTGATTTCGCCGCTTGTATTCTTATTAATATTAGTTTTCTGTGAGTCGTGTTGGGTGACAAAAGTATGAGAAAATGATTTTCCATATCCAACTCTGCAAATAATGTATAGTTAACCATATCTTCTTGTAGATGTTCTCATTGTTAGTTTGATAATCATTATTTCAAACGGGGAAATTCAAGATACAGTAAATAATACACATGTCGGACATCGTCATGCAAGTTAGTCATTAGATTAAGGTTTTCTTTCGATATACTGTAGTAATTATTGTGAAAACAGTTGAATTTTTCCACGTTTTTGTTTTTGTATTAAGAGAGTGGATCACAATTTTTGACATCTTCCTACATGTGTTTGAAGTGGTAACCAGTATGATATTTCTGTAATTGTTTTTAGATTCAGGAAAATTGAAGATGAGATTCGTGGTAATTTCTTAGGAGGTTATTATTTTTTAATTTATGATTTCATTTACGATATTGTTTTTTGAATTGAATCTTCAGTTTATTTTTTAACGATGGAACGTGTTGTCCGCCATCTTTAAAATAGTTCTAAAAAAATACAGACCGCGACAAAAGATGTTTTTAAAATTAGATGTCGTTGCATTATTTTAAGGTTCATGATTTGTATCTGATAAATTTCCATCAAGAGACCATATTGTTATAACTGTAAATACTCTAGAACTTCAGATTTCTGTGCCAAACGACGTTTTATTTCCGTTTTTTTTACGCAACTACAAGCAGCTTTTTTATGTAGTATAAAATTTTGTCCATTGTCTTTATTAAAATGTTATTTTGCATGTATGGTTAAGTTCCATTTTCAGTCTTACTGTTAAGATATGCAGTATTATAAGACATACAAATACCGTATTTATTCTAATTAACAGCGCCCTCTAAGGCAAGGCGCAAAATGAGGCCGCAGCGTGACGCAGCTCTGCGAAATTCTGCTAGCAGGCAATCACCGCACATTGAATCGCAGTTTTTCAACATACTGGTTTGCAATTTGCGTCAACTAAAATGGCTTTCAACGTAACAGTGATTGCCTGCTAGCAGAATTTCGCAGGGCTGCGTCACTCTGCGGCCTCATTTTGCGCCTTGCCTAATAACGCACTTTATTAAAGGTACTGAATTCTTCATCATCATCATCATACCCTTATCCCGCCTGTGCCAGGATCGGGTCTGTGAGTCCACTGAACATGCTCTGACGGGGGGCAACCCAGCCAAGCGTCTGGGTTGGCTATGGGGATGTCTCATTAAAGGTAATTCAATATAAACAGCCGGCCAAAGCTGCACCCCTACGCCTGTTTGTCGTCGGGGGGCGAGCTCCTACACCAGGAGAGCGGCGAACTGCGTTGGACACACCAGTTCTCGTCTGATTACTGAAGTTAAGCAGCGCAACCCCAGCTAGTACTGACATGGGTGGCGCTAGTATCCAAAAACCGTCGCATTAGTGTAGTGTCTCTGCAGTTTCTACGTCAGAACTACACAGTGGCTCTAATGACCTTGTAGTTGAAGAGCCCTAAAACATCAACAAACACAAACAATCGCACCCCAGGAAATTTTGCCTCATCTACCCGTTGCATAGTAGAGAGGGTTCTGTTACGTGCATGTGCCATCGTACACCCACACGGGACCTCGGTTTTACTTCTCATCCGAAAGAAAGCACACTCGCGGCCTCTCTCTCGCCCAAGAGAAGCCGACCCACCTCGGTCCAGTATCGAACCTAGAACTACTGGCGCATTTGTTGAACGTGCTAACCACTACGCCACTGCGGCGGGTTTGTAATTAAATATAAACGGCGCCCTCTAATAAACAGAGCCCTCCAATAAACGGCGCAGCAAAAAAGCCTTTGAAAAAATAAACGGCGCGCCGTTTTTAGAATAAATACGGTAATAACTTTTGAAAGAAGACAACTACGAATAAATTTCTGAGTTGATAGCAGTGTCGGGTTTGCCACTAGGCTAAGTAGGCTGAAGCCTAGGACCTCAACATTTAGCTGGCTTCAAAACTTAAAACAACGGGCTTGAAGAGGGTCTCAAAATTGAAATAGCCTAGGGCCTCTCAATATCTAAACCCGGCACCGGTTGATAGCCATCCGAGAATATGAACATACGACGTTTTATTTCAATAAACAAGCAATTCTGGCAGCAAACATTTGACGTTTGTTGGCCCCCAATGGAGGGCGCTGAGTGCTCCGGAAAAGGAAATGATGCTCTTCGCGGAAACAATTCTAGAATCTTTCATATTGATTGGTTCCAAGCTGAACTCCGTTATAAGAAATTATTTAATTTTAAACAAAACTAATGTAAAGTATTTCAAATCAATGTATTCCAGATTCCGTAGTGACTTTTGCGCCTAAGGCACTGCTCTATTTCAGAGATTTGGATTCTTAAGTATTATTTATGTTTGTTAAATCAGAATGATGCACGATCTAATGGAAACGTCTGTATTGTAGTAGACAAAAAATAAGTTGCTCAAAAGTATGCATTTTGATCGGTGGAGGTTTCATTATTGACAGCCTTGTTATAACGTGAATTTTTTAAAGTGCACGTAATCAATTTGGTTTATTAAACATTAAGTTTTACGTCCGACGAGCGTTTTTATATATATAAACTCTCGAAATGTTGCTTGGGTCAGTGGAGTTAATCTTAATGTCATTCTATGATGTTTTTAATAGTGGCAGCATAATTAAATAATTAATTTTTTCGTTGTTTAGCTCTACTATGCTGGGTAGGAAGCAAAGTATTCGTATAGGAGTAGGAGGTGGTGGAGGAGGAGGTATGGGCGGAGATCCCATAATGGCAGACTATGGACCAGATGAAACACTAAATGAAAATGCTGATATCGAATGGGTCAATAAGGTATGTATATGTACTTGAATGACAAGATAGTCATCCCCTTATCTCGTACCGTCTTATAACTTGCTTCCACGCTTGTTTTGACATACTGTACTTCTACGTTAGCTTTCATATACAACTCTGTGCTTAATCTAATTCAGGGATGCACAGACTTGTTAAGACCTAGGGTTGCATAGGTCCACTGTTATGCATGGGAAAGCCGCCAAAGTGACTTCAACGTTAGCCACCATATATTTTTTATTTTATTTACAACTAAGTAAACAGGAAACGTTGCTTTCTAGTTAAATTTACAATATGGACCGCCAACAAATCAATGGAGGGCTACAGTCTGTGCATCCCTGACCTCATTAACGCATCTTATGATACGCCCATACCACCTCGATTTATTTTCTCTCTCATCTTAGGCATGGGTACGTCGATTGCTACGCTTCAGTGCTTTGGTCAGTTTAGTTTCCGTTAGTCTCAACACTCCACACACATTTTTTAAATATTCATCGTTGGTTTATGTTACGTTTTGTTGCGACCTTTTCGTCACCTTTCTGTTTACTGCAGAAATGATTGCAAAGATGCACATTAGAGGAGTTTTGCAAGTACGTGAGGTATTTGTTTTTGTGTATGTGTGTGTGTGTGTGTGTGTGTTTGTTTAAACCCACAATTTTTTAAATAACTTTAATACTTGTAATTAGGGTGAATTTGCTTATCTTAAAGACCGCTGGTGCCAATTTGATTGCTCGATGGCACTTTTTCTCTGGATTTCGGTTATTTTGCAGGTAATATTTCATTACGTTGATGTAATTGTGATAATAGGTGATGCTGACGCTTTTACACACATTTCAGATGTTTGAAATCACTAAGATGGTTCCTGACGTGTCGTATCTTTCAATTTTAAGAGCGCCTAGACCCTTAATAATGATTCGCTTTATAAGAGTTTTTCTAAAGTTTTCAATGCCAAAAAATCGCATTAATCAAATATTTAAGTAAGTATTTAGGTTTTTGAGTCACATGAACGACTTGGAAAATACATTACTTACCCGATGTTGTTATTAATTAATAGGCGATCAAGTCAACAAATTTACAACGTGACATTGTTCTTCCTTTTCTTCATGTCACTCTATGGTTTCTTGGGTGTACAGTTCTTTGGGACACTGAAAAGTCATTGCATCACGAATGATACGGACCCAGAGTATGGTTGGAATTTCATTTCTGAATTGCTATTACTATTAACTTCGTAATTTTTTAAAAATGATGTGATTTGTGATGTGTGAAATGTGATTTTATATTGCGGCAGTTATATAACACTTAATGATTTGGCAACACCTGACACTTACTGCTCACCTGACCGTTCTGGCTATCAGTGTCCAGAAGGAATGAAGTGTGTGGAGCTGAAATTATCAAAATATATCTTGGGATTTAATGGCTTTGATGATTTCGGTAAATGTCAATCTTTTATATTATCTTTTCATTTCTTCAATAGCCATTATAGATTCTTATATTTCGTTTTTTAAAAATACGTAGCTACAAGTTTTTTCACCGTGTATCAAGCGTCATCTCAAGAAGGCTGGGTTTTCATAATGTATCGTGCGATTGATAGCTTACCTGGTTGGAAAGCAAGCTTTTATTTCACAACTATGATATTCTTTTTGGCCTGGCTTGTCAAGGTGAATATGAATATGAAAATTCGCGTTGTGCAGCTGATTGTGCTATCTTAATTCTTTCTCATATTTTCAGAACGTTTTCATTGCTGTGATTACTGAAACTTTCAACGAAATAAGAGTTCAATTTCAGCAGATGTGGGGTGTACGAGGACAAATTACTGATCAGTCACCATCCCAGGTTAATGACCAGGGTTAAGCAAATGTCATTAATTTAAGATCCACTGTTGCCTTACAGTTCATTTTTTTTAGGTACTTGGTGGTAATGATCTTGGTTGGAAATTAATCACTGTTGATGAAAATAGAGCACAAGGCAAAGCCCCAAAATTAGCCCAGCAATTTATTCAATCAGCTAGCTTTCAGTTGTTTGTTATGGTTGTAATCTTGGCAAATGGAGTTGTCGCTGCTAATCTCCATTTTAAGCATGATGAACGACCACGCCATGAATTTTATCATTATTTCTATTTTGCAGAAGTAAGTTTCTTTACCCCTTTTTTTAATGTTATTGTTATGACTTAATTACGTAATTAACTTTTAACATTTTCCAGGTTGGATTCACTTTATTTTTTAACATGGAAGTTATTGTTAAAGTTTGGTGCTTGGGGTTCAAAGGCTATTATAATAGATCTTTGCATAAATTTGAGTTTTTGCTAGCAATTGGAGGATCTCTTCACATTATTCCTCAATTATATATGTCCCCATTGACGTGTTTTCAGGTAATTATAACTTAAATAAATTTTTATTCCAATCAATATGAAATCAGAAGTGTCTGAAATTTTCTTGATTGTGCAATTTTAGGTTTTAAGAATTGTTAGATTGATAAAAGCATCACCCATGCTTGAAGACTTTGTGTTTAAAGTATGGCCAAAAAGTTAAACCTTTATAAAGGAAGTCTCCTCTTTTTAATCTATTTATTGTATTTCTTAATCTCCAAATTACTTTAGATTTTTGGACCAGGAAAAAAATTAGGTAGTTTGATAATATTTACTATGTGTCTATTAATTATAACATCCAGCATCAGTATGCAACTCTTCTGTTTTATGAAAGAATACAAATTTGAAACATTCCCTGAGGTGAAGTTGTTTTATTGTCGGTTCTCTGATAGCTATCTTTAAAAATGTTACTTATAGCTTATACTTTATATAATTTTAGGCTTTTATGGCTATGTTTCAAATATTAACCCAAGAAGGGTGGATTGAGATTATGGATGAAACCATGCATAGAACAAGTGAAACTATTGCTCCTTTAGTAGCAATTTATTTTATTCTTTATCATTTATTTGTTACATTGGTAAGTCAAGAAGCTCACTTTGGGCTTAATAGAAGTTGATGGTACTGCTCCTAGTAAAATATTTTATTCTTTCAGATTGTACTTAGCCTTTTTGTGGCCGTAATTTTGGATAATTTAGAATTGGATGAAGGAATTAAAAAAATTAAGCAGATAAAAGCGCGCGAACAAAGTGCAGGAATTAATGAAACTCTTCCACTTCGTATACGGGTATTTGAAAAATTCCCCGACCGTCCACAGATGACAAGATTACATCGTGTCCCGTCGGATTTCAGTTTGCCAAAAGTATGCTTTCTATAAATTGCATATTAGAAGGACAAGTTTGAAATAATATTGATGCTGTCTTGTTATGTCATTTATAGGTTCGTGAAAGTTTTATGAGACAATTTGTAGAAGAAGACGAAGACGTTTCTATTATTGGAAAGAGTGACATTCAGGGGGATTCAGTTTTCACATGTCGGAAAGTGAAATTATCTAAACTTTTATCCTCACCTCGTCGTAATTGTTTTAATAGTTGGCAAGCCAAAAAATGCTCCATTGTTGAAGTTATGAGGTAAATTAAAATGTTAACGTTTTCCATTTTCCTCATTTATCTGGCTTTCATCAACGTTTATACGCATCATTTTGAATAATAATGATAGTGATTCTAACAGTCAGCGATTATTGTTGGGGGACTCTGGAAATATATCCGTTCCGGGTAAGCCTACTCCAGGCAGTCAAAAGCACATCCATCTTGATCAGAAGTAAGTGTATTAGTAGCAGCATCAAATTATATATTAATTATGAAATATAAAATACTTATTGTAGGAGCACCCGTCGCAGTGTAAGAGGTGGTTCAATAAAAATAAAACAAACTTACGATCAGCTTCGGGAAGATGGAGATCTCACTTCAATGAACACAAATAGCAGCAGTCGTCGTACCCAAGATTTAAATATCAAAATGCTTCAGCAGAAGCGGCAGCAAGCAGAAATACGAAGGTTTCGTTGTTTTTTGTTTTTTTTTTAAATTTTCTTTTGTTTTCTCTCATACGGATTCTTCTTCGGGAGTTCTGCATCTTAAAAATGTTTTAAAATTAGGAATCAGAGAGAAGAAGACCTTCGAGAGAATCATCCTTTATTTGATTCACCACTCCTAGTTGTTGGTCGTGAAAGCCGCTTCAGAAAATTTTGCCAGACAATTGTGTATGCTCGTTATAATCCTCTTATTAGGGATCCAATCACTGGCAAAGAAAGGAAAATCAGCTACAAGCGATTGCAGTAAATAAGTTTGTCGAATATTTAAAAGTTTTTTTCTTTCTTAATATGCTGTCGGTATACGAGTCCCCGGGTGTTTTTGTTATTTTCTAGCAATCTCGTTGGCCTTGTTAGCTATTTGGATTGGTTGATGATCCTTGTCACTACATTATCCTGTATTTCTCTGATGTTTGAGACTCCGATGCGACGAGTGAACAACACACCTGTTCTCCAGATTGCAGAATATGCATTCGTTGTCTTCATGAGTATTGAGTTAACCTTAAAGGTTTGTGCAGATGGTCTGTTTTTTACTCCTAAGGCAGTTATACGAGATGTTGCTGGCATTTTGGACATATTTATTTTTGCGGTAAGAAAAGTACTTTTATTGGATTCCAGCACTTTTTTTTTTTTTGCTTAAGTAATTTACACCACGACGAATTACTCACTTTTTCAGGTCAGCTTAGTATTTCTGTGCTTGATGCCTCAACACATCCAGCAGCAATCTGGAGAACAAGTCTTATTGATTTTGCGATGTGTTCGACCTTTGAGGATATTTACCTTAATGCCTCACATGCGTAAAGTTGTTTATGAACTTTGTCGTGGCTTTAAAGAAATTTTATTGGTATACAGAAGGTTTTTTTCTTTGTACATTTGCATGTACTGTATATACCTTAAAAGGTCGGTTGAATAATTTGTAAAAGTTGTCATCATCATGATACCTTTTATAGGTCTCAGTTTTATTGATTGTGCTAATGTTCGTGTTTGCAAGTTATGGTGTCCAACTCTTTGGTGGGAAATTGGCACGGTGTAATGATCCTCTCATTCGTAATAAGGTGACTGACTGTGCAATTTGAACTTCGTGGTGTTAACCTGATAACTACATTTTAATTGTGGTTAATGTTGGTATTTTTAGGAAGCGTGTGTTGGAGTATTTATGCGGAAAATGTTTATTACGAAAATGAAATTATTACCAGGAGGAAATGAATCTCATCCTGCTATCTTAGTACCTCGTGTTTGGTAAGTTGGAAAATGTCCAGTAGCTGCATCTGGCATTTTTTAAAACAAAAAGTTACCGACACTATTTTGTTGTATGTGATGTATTTTAATCGATAGTTTATTAATTGATGCTCCACTTTCATGAATGTCTTCGGTAGCTAGAAGATATTTTTAATGTCTTTTTTTTTGTTTTTTTTTCTGAAAATGTTTTTATTCGAGTGCGACTTTATTGTTGTGGTGTCTGTTAGGGCAAATCCACGTAATTTCAATTTTGATAGTTTGGGTGCAGCCATGCTCGCCCTGTTTGAAATTCTTTCACTCGAAGGTTGGGCTGATTATAGAGATATAATAATGGACAGAATGGGAAAAGTAAGTTCATGCTACTGCTGCATGATGTTTTACTGTGACGGACTGTAATAACATAGCAGAAATATCATTTCTTGATTATTTCTGACCTCCAGCTTAACTAAAAATTTCATTAAATTCTTTTTCCCCCACTGCCCTCTTCATTGTGGCAGTTGATGTGCAGCTTTGGCTAGTCCAATCAAGATGTGCTTCTGTAATATTTGACCTCGTCATGTATAACGATTGCAACATTTATTTTTACGTTGTCTGCATTTAAGAAGTGTACAAGTAAAATATACAGGTGCATTAATAAGGATTAACTATTTCTGTTTAATAACCACATTTAGAACTAATTTTTTTTAGTCAGTTTAGCGTTTTAGACAAGTTTAGATGTCCTTTAGTCAGACTAATAGATGCATTTATTTTGCATGATATTAGCAAGAGCTCTCTCTCATTAACACTTCTGAAAAGTAATTGACTTACAGTAAGCATGAAGTCGTTGCAATTGATAGCAATTTGAATTTCGTTTTTTTTTTAAAGAAATCATTGGGAGGCATGATGCTGGAATTTTTTATCGTCGTGAATGTATTTTCATATTTAGGCCTTCTTATATTTTTAACACATTTCTTTATATCACTTATTAATGAATGTTTTTAAAGTGAAGTGAATAATTAGGAGGAACTTATTACCATCCTTTTTTTTGCGCCCCCATCCCACACAAGACAGTCGTATATCACCACTGCTTTTGATGGTTTCTCTTTTCCCTGTCTCCTTGCACTTCTCTGTCTCTCTTTCTTTCTTTCTCCTTATTGCTCGTATTTAGGGCAAATCCACATAGATTCAATTTCGACAATCTTGGTAATGCTATGCTGGCCTTGTTCGAGGTCCTCTCCTACAAGGGTTGGTTGGACATTCGAGACGTTCTCATACGTAGATTGGGTCACGTACGTAACCACAGTTCATTGGAAATTTTAATTGTTTCCATGTTTACGGGTTTTTTTTATTTCGTCTTCTTCTTTTTCTTCTGCTGCTTTCTGCTCAGTCGTTGTACTTGAAAGTCTCGCTCTCTTCTCTACTTGTCATTATTTTAATATTATACTGTATATTTATCTGTTTATTTGGTAATAGTGCAGTTCAGGACTTCTTGCCTAGTTTAATCGAAATTCAGCACTGTTGTCGAAATTCTAGTGTTTTGTGAGGATTTTAGAGAATCTCGTAATGTAAATTTTTCTTACAGAAATTACTGACAGTTTAAATTTAGAATCTTGTAAAAAATTAATTTTATTTGTTGTCATCCATCACTAAAACATAATTGTTATTCAGTAACTGTATTTGAAGTGGTATTGATCTAAAAAAACAGTTTTCTAACCGTTTAAGGATTTCATGGTTGAAGTGCTGAGCTGCAATTATAGTTTTTGAAGTTGATATTGTATCGGTGTTGTGAAATATGATTGTGCTGGTATTTGATCAAGAAGAAATCTCTGCATATGACGTCGTGATTGATTTATTTTGTAGACGCTTGACAAGTTTTTCTTTTTGTTTGATTGTTGCTTAGTCTTTTAGTTCTCCAATTCGGACAAGTGTAGTTGTTGGTGTCTTCGTTGTTGTTTAGTTGCGTAAGATATTAAGACGTAATTATGAAAACTTTTTAATAATGCTCTACTATTGTAATAATAATAATAATTATAGGAATATCTCTTCGTGGATTCAACGTCTCTTTACTAGCATCTGAAATCAGTGTATTGGAAATCTCCTTCTTCTGCATGCGAGGATTTTGATATTTTAGAAATTTTAAAGGTGTAAAATAAGTGTTTTATTGTGGTTTGCTGTTGAAAAAAGACTGTGGCTGTGACAGTTCAGGTGTAGCATCAAGAGTTTGCTTGAAACAGTTCATTATATTTTCAAAATTGCATGAATTCAGAGATGGAAATCAATGTGTTGTTGTTGCAGTATTTATAAAATGTGCATCTTGAATTGTACCGTTTTTTCCTCCTTAATTAATTTAATGTTGTGTGCACTACTGTTTTTCTTCTGTTTTAAAGAAAAGATCCCAATTTTAATTAATTTCTTTACTTATTTATTTTCAGATGCATGCCATCTACATCCATATTTTTGTTTTCTTGGGTTGTATGATTGGTTTGACACTTTTTGTGGGTGTAGTCATTGCAAATTACAGTGAAAATAAGGTCGGTGCTGTGGATTTATGTGTCATAGTTGCAAAAATTTTGAACTTAGGTCACTTTGTTTTTGTTTGTCTGTATAGGGAACTGCTCTTTTAACTGTAGATCAAAGACGATGGTGTGATTTGAAAAAAAGATTGAAAATTGCGCAGCCACTCCATTTACCACCCAGGCCGGATGGTCGACATTTTCGCTGTTTCATTTATGACATAACACAACATATATTTTTTAAGCGTTTCATTGCCATTTTGGTATTGGCAAATAGCAGTTTGTTGTGTGTTACGGTAAGTAGACATGTGTAATGTACAGTGCCGGATTTAGATATTGAGAGGCCCTAGGCTATTTCAATTTTGAAGCCCTTTTCAATTATTTCCGTCATTGTGATGATTGCCATAAAATAACAGACTTTGGGGAAATACAGTATATAACAAATACATCGTCTTAAATTTTGAAGCTCACTGAATGTTGAGGCCCTAGGCTTCAGCCTACTTAGCCTAGTGGTAAATCCGACTCTGTTCATGTAATTCTTAATTATTTTTTGCTGTTTACTGATGCTTTTTTGCTCCTGTAGTGGAAGAAAAGCGAACAGCATACAGTTCCTCTGGCAACCATCTCTGCTGCGTTTACGTTGTTATTTCTGATAGAGGTTTGTGCACTTTTAAAGGATATCTTGCACGAAAACTGTCGTCGGTGAGTGGAAAAATTGACTCTGCATCCGTCTGGTGTGCAGGCAGGCGGGATAGAGTTCAATTCCTCAGCCGTGGAGACGTGATTTCCTCTGCCTCATTGGTGTCGGTTGTGCCCAATGGTGCTCTAATCAAATAATTATAATTAGTTCTAAAAAATGTTTGTCTCATTAGTCACTATTTCTGAATAGGTTATCATGAAAAATATTGCCTTCACACCTCGTGGATATTGGCAGAGTAGACGAAACCGTTATGACTTATTTGTGACATGTCTGGGTGTCATTTGGATCATGATGCACTTTTGGTTAATGGTTATTATTATTTTTTATTTTTTTTTTAGAATTAATTGGTTAGAATTTTCATGACCTGTCCGATTATTTCGAGTGAATTATTTTAATTTCCAGGATGACGTTAGTAATTCGTTTGGATATGTGGTTATAATTTTGAGGTTTTTCACCATAACTGGCAAGCATGTGAGTGATTACTTTCCTTTTTTTTTTTTTTAAATTTCTGAAATCGAGAAATGTGACTTGTTTCTGCGACATTTTATACCTGTGTTTTTTTTTTCTTTTAACTTTTAGGCAACTCTGAAAATGCTGATGTTGACAGTTGTGGTGTCAGTTTATAAAAGCTTTTTCATTATAATGGGGATGTTTTTGCTGATATTATTTTATGCTTTGGCTGGTGTGGTACTGTTTGGAAATGTCAAGTTTGGTGAAGGGATTAACAGGTTGGAATTGAATCTTTTCTAAGTTGCGAATTTAACATTACTCTCGAAATTATTATTTTGTTTTTGTGTTTCAGAGTGTCTAATTTTCAGACTGCTCCAAATGGGATTGGTATGTTATTTCGTATCGTTACTGGAGAAGACTGGAATAAAATAATGCACGACTGTATGGTTAGTTTGACAATTGATTAGCAGTCTTTTGTTTTCTTTTTATAGGATTGTTATTAATTTTTGAAATATTTGCAGGTTAGTTACCCATTTTGTACTCCAGGTGACAACTATTGGGAATCCGATTGTGGCAATTTCACAGGATCACTTATCTACTTCTGTTCGTTTTATGTTATCATCACGTATATTGTCCTTAATCTGCTCGTCGGTACGTTTTCTTTTAATTGATGCCCCAAATTATACTTTTACTTGGTCTGTGCTTTTTTTTCTTTGGTGCCTGTCTACTTGCGGGATAATAAACCTGATACCTGAATTTTATATTTTAGCCATTATCATGGAAAATTTTTCCCTGTTTTATTCCAATGAAGAAGATGCTTTACTCAGCTATGCTGATATAAGGAATTTTCAAAATACGTGGAATCTTGTTGACATTAATCAAAGGGTACATTATTTGATTTTTTTTTCAAACCGTTCACTAAAATAATAAATTTTAAAATTATATGTGTATTTTGGCTTAGGGTGTCATTCCTGTTCGTAAGGTCAAATTCGTTCTTAGACTGTTAAAGGTTAGTCAAGATGAATATTATTTGTTTGATGACAAGTCCAGTTTGAAATGTTGAGGGGAGCGGCTTATTGCGTTGGACACACCAGTTCTCGTCTGATCACCGAAGTTAAGCAACGCAACCCCAGCTAGTACTGACATGGGTGGCCGCTTGAGAAAACTAAGCACTGCTAATACCCAAAAATCGTCGCATTCGTGTAGTGTCTGTGCAGTCTCTGGATTAGAACTACACAGTAGACGGGGCTCTAATGACCTTGTAGTTGAAGGGCCCTAAAACACCAACGAACCAAAAAATTGAAATGTTGATATTCTTGATTACAATTCCTAGGGTCGTTTGGAAGTGGATCCAGAAAAGGACCGCCTTCTTTTCAAACATATGTGTTACGAGTTAGAAAGATTGCATAATGGGGAAGATGTCACTTTTCACGATGTGCTAAAGTAAGCGTATAACTGTGTCCTATTTTTTTCTTCGATGCTAATGAGGTGCTACTTACAAGGTGCACCAATTTTCATCTTGATAAATATTGTCTTTATCATTGTGGTTTCATTGCAGTATGCTTTCATATCGGTCAGTGGACATACGGAAAGCTCTGCAGCTGGAAGAATTGTTGGCCCGTGAAGAGTTGGAATACATAATTGAAGAAGAAGTTGCCAAACAGACGATCAGACAGTGGCTAGATAAGTGCCTGAAAAGAATGCGATCAGTAAATAGATATATTTTCTTTCTTTTCCGGACATTGAAGCCTATATTATTATAAAACACACAACCTGTAATTTATCTCTGTCCCTGTTATGAGACAAAGAACCCTTTCTATATTGAAAAGAAGTGTACTGATTGGCAAAGTTCCAAGGTGCTCACTCTTCGTCGTCGTCGTCGTCCCCCACTTTTTTGGTGCTGTTAAAATCGTCCTCTGAGTTGACAGGCCAATGTTTGATAACCAGTTAAACGAAATCGAGATCTAGTTACATGTCTCTGTACCGACAGTGATGATGGGAGCGGCAAATTGCGTTGGACAACCCAGTTCTCGTCTGATCACTGAAGTTAAGCAACGTAACCCCTGATAGTACTGACATGAGTGGCCGCTTGGGAAAACTGGGTACTGCTAACACCCAATAATCGTCGCATTAGTGTAGTGTCTGTGCAGTCTCTGCATAAGAACTAAGCGGTGGACGGGGCTCTAATGACCTTGTAGTTGAAGGGCCCTAAAACACC
>JAAFCE010006156.1:16094766-16114136 GCA_013389805.1 Trigoniulus corallinus
GTGGACGGGGCTCTAATGACCTTGTAGTTGAAGGGCCCTAAAACACCAACAGACAAGACCAACAAACAGCAGTGATGCATATTGGTGTCGTTTTTTTTTTAATTTCATAGAAAGAGCAATCGAGTTTAATAAATAGTTTGAGAGCAACAAATGAAGCTCTGCTAGCTGGTATTGAACAGGAAAAATCCAAATCACCTGCTGGCATTGGAGAAACGAAGGATGAAGGCAAAGATGAAGGTCCTTCAGCGACGGCCACCAGACTTCGTAAGAAGGGGATGTTAGTTGTCGGAAGATCAGATAGCATCACTTCACAAGTGAGATAAATATTGACTACAGTTGCTGTCTTTTCTTACCATGAAAGTGATGTTTTACTGTAGATCTCTAAAATGTTGATATATTGTTACTGTAGGCAATGCCTAGTAGTATTCCTCCAGGAAGAAAATTCCTGAATCCTTCTCATTCTGAAGGTGGTGCAAGGCCGGATAAAGATAAGATCAATTTAAAAAAGAGGACTCCAAGAACAACTGGTATTCGTTTGATAAATTTTGAAATTATTTGACATCTAATGATGATCGATGAATGACTTGTTGTTTTTTAACCGGTTAATAGGGAGATTGAGCGTACAGTTACCGATAACCATTTGTCCCATAAGCAGACGACACTTAAGTTACGCATGCTCCGAACAATTAATTTTATTTGTGGAGCATGCGCACCTTAAATTTCGTCTGCTTATGGAACAAATGGTTATCGGTAACTGTACGCTCAATCTCCCTAATAATACTTTTTTTTGTTTTTTTTTAATGAGTGAAGTTGGAGCCAAAGGATTACCAGATTTAAGTGAAGGTAGTGAACTGTCTGGATCGACTAAAGATATCACTTTTGATGGTCACGTCGCCGCCATGAAGTCTTTAAATACAACTCAAGAAATTAAAAAATGGTGGCAGAGTCAATTGACTTATTCCAGTGACACAGATACTGAAGAGGAATAAGTTTCATTAAATTGTTATTCACGGTGTATGTATATAAATATATTTAGAAAAATATTTATTTTCTTAATATTTTCAATAATTCTAAGTTATTGTTTAAAATAATAAGAATATTATTCCATATGCTGTTTTAAAAAAACTTTTTTTTTAGCTGTTTGACCAGACAGCTTGAGAAATAGCATAATTACATTTTTTAGCTGTGATTTTTTTTTGCGAAAATTATAGTGATATAATAATTATTTATTACTTTATATATAAAGTAATATTTTAGAGTGTGGCATTAGAAAAAAAAGTACCTTAATTTAATATTACAGCATATAAAATTTTTTTAAATCGAAAATGTAAGGATTAAAAAATCATTATACTGTATCATATTTTAGTAAATACAGTAGTTCATTGCCGATTCGACTGCTTCGAGAGCGTCGTTGTTTTTGTTATTCTTTTAAAGTTGTATGTACCAACCCATTTTTTGTTTTGCCTATGGCAGGATCCGGGACCCATCTTTGTTCGTCTGGTTAGAAATATGAATAATCTCTTTGACAGTGTTTTTCGACAACCGGTTGCCGACCAAAGTTGTCGTTTTTTTGGGTTTTAGGGCCCTTCAACTACAAAGGTCATTAGAGCCCCGTCCACAACATAGTTCTTACGCAGAGACTGCACAGACACTACACTAATGCGACGATTTTTGGTTATTAGCAGTACCCAGTTTTCCCAAGCGGCCACCCGGTCATTACTAGCTGGGGTTGCGCTGCTTAACTTCAGTGATCAGACGAGAACTGGTGTGTCCAACGCAATTCGCCGCTCCCGACCAAAGGTGTAACCCCTATGTCGGTCTGCTATTCGTTGGGGCCCGCCATTGAGCGCCTACAGGTGGTAATTTTGCCCTATCTTCACGTTGCATAGTAGAGAGGGTTCTTTTCCTGCAGGGGGTGACATCGTACACTACACCGGAACCTCTGAGCGGCGAATTGCGTTGGACACACCGGTTCTCGTCAGATCACTGAGGTTAAGCAGCGCAACCCCAGCTAGTACTGACATGGGTGGCCGCTTGGGAAAACTAGGTATTGCTAATACCCCAAAATCGTCGCATTAGTGTAGTGGCTGTGCAGTCTCTGAATTAGAACTATGCAGTGGACGGGGCTCTAATGACCTTTGTTGTTGAAGGGCCCTAAAACACCAACAAGCAAGCTGGAGCCTCTGCTTTATTTCCCATCCGACGGAAAGCGCACTCGGGACCTCTTTCTCTCCCAAAAGAAGCCGGAGTTGCTGTATTGCGTTGGACACACCAGTTCTCCTCTGATTACTGAAGTTAAGCACCGCAACCCCGGCTTGTACTAGCATGGGTGACCGCTTGAGAACACTTGAGTACTGCTAATAACCAAAAATGGTCGTAACAGCGCCGTGTCTGTGCAGACTCTGCATTAAGACTATGCAGTGGACGGGGCTTTAATGACCACTGAAGAGCCCTAAAACACCAGCAACTTAATCACCGAAAGAAGTCAACCCACCTCGATCCAGTATCGAACCTGGAACCACTGACGCGGTAATCGAGCATGTTACTTCCTGCGCCACCGAGTGGGTCGTACGTATAGCGTTTGCCAGATTTGAAAAAGTACCAGAATTATCGTCCTGACTTCAACACAGATGGCGCTGCATCCTACGTCTCCGTGGTTTCGACAGCTGCCCTCATCTAGCCCTTCTACGCTGCATTTGACATTTCCGTAGATGTGAAATGCCGCGCTTGGTACAGTTGGTAGATGCAGGTTCGAATCTGAATGAGGGCACGCACGTTGCTGCTCCACGCAAAAAGGGGGAGCGGCGAATTGCTTTGGACACCCCAGTTCTCGTCCGATCACTGAAGATAAAGCAACGCAACCCCAGTTAGTACCAATATGGGTGGCCGCTTGGGAAAACTGGGTACTGCTAATACCCAAAAATAGTCGCATTCGTGTAGTGTCGGTGCAGGCTTTGCGTAAGAACTATGCTGTGTACGGGACTGTAATGACCTTGTAATAGAAGAGCGGTAAAACACCAACAAAACAAACACGCAAGAAGGGCATTCCGATGTATCTGGCGACTGAGCTGGATCGTGGTGTCCTTTCTCTTCTCCCTGTATCCTGTGCACGGCTCGATCTCATTGCCCTGGTAAGATCTTGGATGAATGAAAGAAGCCTAAAGTGCACCGCGGTATATTAAGTACTCGTATAAATCAGGGACTGTCTTTGGAATGATATACGAGAGACCACGGTGGACTACGTGCCAATGCAGAAAGAGAAGACTAAGAATTGTTTTAACCTCAGGATCGGGAATCGAACTCGGTTCATTTTATCTGCAGGTCGAATTTTGTCAATTACTCCGTTAGAGAAGCAAGTACACTAATGGGTGAGATGCAACAGAGTTACAGGGGTCGTCCGCCTTGGATGCTAATAATTCTTCCACTGAACGGGGCTGACCCACATTATTGTGGTCAGTTACGTGTTCTGCCGCTGGACAGTGGAGATTAAAGCGATTTAACTGCATTTCAAACTTACCGCATACTTCCAAATGTGCGCTTATTTCAAACCTATACTCTGACTTCCTCTTCTAATCCTTTCCTGCTGCAAAATGGTAATCGCTTTAACCTTTGATATATTGAAGTTAAGAGTGCTGATGACTTTGCATCCGGTTATCATTTATTACTCGAATTGACTTGCCTGTCTGCTGTATATTAAATTTGGGACCGGAAATACGCGTTATTTGAAAGCGTTGAAAGAATAAGGATTACATCATTTGGCAGTACAGTGTGTTTGATTTAACTACAGTCCTTCGTCTGATTAATTCAAAAAAAATTCGAGGTCGGTGGTGGTAGTGGTGGTGTTGCCCTAGTGTTGTTTGTAGTCCACAAAGTTTCAATTACCACTTAAAAAAATGAAAAACATAATATTAAACCACACGTTTGTTTTAAAGGATTTAATGGGATAATGGTCGAAAGGTCGTGTTACCATTCAATATCACGCAATTCGTTATCACACGTTAATGTAAAACTACAAGAATACTCAATTTCGAACATAGTTGCCATCGTCATCAAATATTTTGTGTACGCTACAAGTCATAAATTTGATTCACAACTATTTGTAGTTAACCACTATTTTAATATTATCGTAATAATGATGTAAGTGTTTATGAAATGCTGGCCGCGCCATCTGTCAATCACTATGGGAGGTGCGTGAGCATTTGGCGCATGCGCAATTCCTTGTTGGTGCAATACATTCCTGGAACGTTTTATCGTCGTTCTATATTCAAAATGGCGTGCCGCTAACAGATGTTCTTTGGCCAAAGAAACGAATTCTTAAGAAAAATGCAGCACAAAAGACTGAGGAGAGGAAGTTTCCAATCCCTAAAAATCTTTATTTATGTTATCCCAGTGCTTTGTCCCATCCTTTTTTTTCTCCTTCGCTCCTTTATGCTAGTTAGTGGAAGACACTTCGACACTCATTTATTGAGAGGCCTCGCAACAGGGATTCTGTTAAGGATTGGCTTCTTTGTCGACGGCATCAATGTGGTAGGTTCGATTCCGCGAATTCTCAATAATGATACAATAACGTTAAATATAGGCCTATTTACATAATAATCCTATACTGACCCTATAAACCCGGCTTGGTGGCGCAGAAGGTAACGCACACGATTATTTCGTCAGCGGTTCGAAATTCGATACTGGACCAAGGTGGGTTGGCTGCTTTCAGGCGAGAGAGAGAGAGATGCCCCCAGTGCGCCTTCCTTCGGGTGAGAAGTAAAACTGAGGTCCCATGTTGTGGACGTTGGCATTTGCACGGAAAAGAACCCTCTCTACTATGCAGCGGGAAGATGAGGCAAAATTTCCAGGTGTAGGAGCTCGTCCCCCGGTGTCGGTGGATTGCCCCCAACGAACAGTATGCCTAAACCTATTATAAATAAGCATAGCGGTTGCAGCTTTGGTCTGCAGCCAGCCGACCAGTATATCACCGTTGTGTCCATTCAGTGACAAGATGGGTACTCGACCCTGCCATAGGCAGAAAAAGGGTTAGGAGTTGCGTTTTATAGACCCGTCTCAGAAACGCAGGAAGTAGCGTGCACGATTATTACGTCAGCGGTTCTAGGTTCAATACTGGATCGTGGTGGTTTTGGTTGGTTTGTTGGCGTTTTAGGGCCCTTCAAGTACAAGTGACTTCAACTTCAACTACAACCACTGCGTAGTTCTAATGCAGAGACTGCACAGATACTACACTAATGCGACGATTTTTGGGTATTAGCAGTACCCAGTTTTACCAAGCAGCCACCCATGTCAGTACTAAATGGGGTTGCGTTGCTTAACTTCAGTGATCAGACGAGAACTGGTTTCTCCAACGCAATAAGCTGCTCCCGGATCGTGGTGGGTTGACTTCCTTTGGGCGAGAGAGAGAGAGAGAGAGGCCCCGAGTGGCCTTCCGTCGGATCAGAAGTATAACCTTGGTCCCGTGTGGTGTCCGATGTCCTTACTGCACGTTAAAGAACCCTCCCTGCTATGCAACGGGTAGATGAGGCAAGACTGACAGTTGTAGGAGCTTGATGGAGTGCCCCAACGAACAGTAGGCTGGCGATCGATAAGCGCAGGGGCTGCAGCTTGGAACTGGATCGCCCATGTGTTCATTCAGCGGGACAAAGATGGGTACCCGATCCTTCCATGGGCTGCAAAAGGGTTAGTAGTTGCTTTTTTACTGACCATATAGAATTTCGACAAGCTACTTTATGTAATTAACGACTCCCCATAATTCATCACACGATATGTGGTAACTGAAAAAAAAGACGTTTCAAAGAATGTTCATCAAGATGATATACAAAAATAGACAGTTTTGCGGTCAGTCATTTATACGGATTATTTCGTCGACCTAAATATCGTGTTAAATATTTGCTTATCTAAAGTGGCGGTGAAGAATGTCCGCATTTGTTTCGTTGGTGTTTTAGGGCCCTTCAACTACAAGGTCATTAGAGCCCCGTCCACTGCGAAGTTCTAATGCAGAGACTGCACAGACACTACACGAATGCGACGATTTTTGGGTATTAGCAGTACCCAGTTTTCCCAAGCAGCCACCCATGTTAGTACTAGCTGGGGTTACGTTGCTTGACTTCAGTGATTAGACGAGAACTGATGTGTCCAACGCACTACAGTCGCTCTTAAGAATGTCCGCAAAGGGAACGTCGAAAGATGATCACGTAAGGTCATGAAGCCAAATTGCGTTGGACACACCAGTTCTCGTCTGATCACTGAAGTTAAGCAGCGCAAGCCCACGTTAGTACCAACATGGGTGGTGGTACACCTTCCTCCTCATCTCCCGCGAGCAGCATCTTAGGCAAGGCGCAAAATGAGGCCGCAGGGTGACGCAGCCCTGCGAAATTCTGCTAGTAGGCAATCACCGCACATTGAATCGCAGTTTTTCAACATACTGGTTTGCAATTTGCGTCAACTAAAATGGCTTTCAACGTAACAGTGATTGCCTGCTAGCAGAATTTCGCAGGGCTGCGTTACGCTGCGTCACCCTGCGGCCTCATTTTGCGCCTTGCCTTAGGAGGCTGCTCGCGGAAGATGAGTATAGAGGATGTAGGAGAGGGGAAATTTGCAGCACCCGACGATTCTCTACCAATCACCCCTGTTGGTACTAACGTGGGTTTGCGTTGCTTAACTTCAGTGATCAGACCAGAACTGGTGTGTCCAACGCAATTCCCTCCTCTGTTTTGTTGGTGGTTTAGGGCCCTTCAACTACAAGGTCATTAGAGCCCCGTCCACCGCGAAGTTCGAATGCAGAGACTGCACAGACACTACACTAATGCGACGATTTTTGGGTATTACCAGTACCCAGTTTTCCCAAGCAGCCACCCATGTCAGTACTAACTGGAGTTGCGTTGCTTAACTTCAGTGATCAGACGAGAACTAGTGTGTCCAACACAATAACCCGCTCCCCAGGTGTAGGAGCTCGACCCCTGCCGTCGGGGGAATTCTCCAACGAACACAAAATAAGCATGGGGGGGTTGCAGCTTTGGTCGGCAACCAGTTGTGAAAAAACACTGTCCAGTAGATCGCCCTTGTGTCCATTCAAAGGGACAAGATTGGTACCCCACTCTGCCGTAGGCGCGAAAAGGGTTAGGAGTTGCTTTTCGTACTTTATATTTATAGTAAAATTGTAATCGATATGTGAGTGGCGAAAGGCGACAACCGAAAGGCAATAGTTTTACTGAAGAGACGATTGTGAATAATGTTTTTGATTATCCTTTATTAAATAAATTGGTTAATAGATTCACTGGCCGTTCGGCAAAGAATAGAACGCGGTGTTCTATTTTTGGCCGCGGCTGTTCTTTTTTTAGCTAATACCGAAATGACAAATTGATCTTCTACCGTATTTTAACATGATCTATAATCTAGATAATCATTTTAAAAAATTAAATAGTCATCAACGTTTGAGTAAAACATGTGGTTGTGAAATGAAAAAAAAAATAATGAACATGTGTTTCCACCGCTCTGAAAGGAAGAATTGGACTCCATTGGCACAGAACGAAACATTCTCTCATTTTTGTCGGTAAACTATTATTTCATCCTGCTGTCGTGTCATCCACATGTGAGCTTTATTAATAAATATATTTATAATATTTCCCGGTTTTACTTCATGGTTAACAGTGCGTAACGTTAACATGACATCGCATGTCCTACTATTTCCTGCACAATACAATCTTTGAAAATGTACTGTAGACATGGCGGCGGACAAAGACAACATTCTTATAGTTAGATAACAGTTAACGTGTCGTTTTTCTTTTCTAGGCTTGAAATTCGAGGCTACTACGACTACTCTGTACTAGATTGAAACAGTTTTCGGGTGTATTTAGCAGTCAGTAAGTACGACCCCGACATCAATATAAAAATGCAAGAACCTTTTTTTTAGAGGTGTGAATACGTACCGTCCTTAAAATTTACATAATTGCTTCTTTGTTGTCTCCTTACCTCTTTTTCAGTGTAAGAGGAAGATGCTTTGAAGACAAATTTGCCTTTGTAAAGTAACTAGTCGTGATATGTTGTATAAAATCCATATGTCGCTGGGTGAGCCTCCAATTTAAGCACTTTACGCACTATATAATATTTAGATATGAGTGGGAGTTGATGTTTTTTTTTTTCTTATTCTAGGCAGTGTGACAAGTATGTCTTTAAAAGAAATTTATTATTGGTTTTTTTTGGTGTGCCTTATAATTGAAATGATGTCCATTTAAGAAGTTCCTTGAAAGTTCAGGCGGCACTGAGCCACGAAACATATTCTTGGGAGTCATCATCATCATCAGTTGAAGAGAGAGAGAAAGTTGTAAATTAATGGCTTTGAAATGTTTAAAAGTTGAGGGTTGGTATATCTTTCAATCATGATAATCCCATCCTGAATGAGGCCGGGCATTTTTGAATGACAGAAGAGTGGCGAGAGAAGGAGAAAGAAAGAGAGAGAAGACCTATATTTCACTGTTTACACAGTTTGAAATTTTTATTGAAAAAACACATGCGCAACAAGCTCATCATTCATTTATTTCGGTTATCACTTTAACTGTCGTCGCTCGTCGATCTCTCATCATCATCAACATCGTGTTTTCTTCCACTCGCTCTCTCTCTCTCTTGCTCTCCCCTCTGTCTTTCCCTTTCAGTCCGTTTTATGTATACATATATGTGTGGATGTGATTTTGTTTTTCCTCGCTTGATTGATGTCACATGTGAACAGGAAACCAAATCACAGCTCTTCATCGGAAAATGACGTCAACCGCGTTGACTAAAGATGCTGAAGTGTGAGGAAGACAGACAATTGGAGAACTTTTAAAAGGTTTGCTATTTTCAATTTTCTACTCAATGATTTGCATTTAAAGGCATTATTAGTGTGTGAAATAATAAAAAGAAGGGGGGGAAAAGGAGGTTGGGGAGAAATAAAAACAAAAAAAAAATGAAAAACTTCACCCGCCATTTGCAAAAAAGAACATTACCCGAAATGGAACGCTCGTGGAGCGTTGTTGGTGGCGTTGCGTGAGTTTAAAGATGCATCAGAACGTGACTCGAGGTTTTAAAAGCCGATTGGTTGATGAGAAATGAAGTGACAGTCACGTGCCTCATCCGCTCTATTCTGATTGGGTGATTGAAGTGAGAGGCCTGGTGGCAAGCTTCGAATCCCGGGCTTTTTATAACCCGTGAGGTGGTTGGTTATGAGTGGAAGGTTCCTGCTTCCTCCTTGTCCCTCGCTTCAGTGTGGTTGAACGCGCAACTGGTGGTGATTGTAGATACTAAGTGTACCAGGATGGACTAATTTGGACGGTACCAGCCACCAACCCCCCTGGTAGATGTCGAGTTTTGCTCAGTCAGTGTCTTGTTACAAACCTAAAATAATATATTGTTGTTGTTCGTAGTGGTTTCGTTTGAGTGGACGATGGGCGAACGTCGGTCACCGATATGAAACGACGTCGTCGGCGAAAATATACGTGGTAAAGTGACCGACCACCCCAGTTGGCAAGAAGTTAGTTATTGCTTGAAGTCACTCGGACAGACGGAACAGACACCTTCGGTAACATATTGATTAACCGGCTATCGTAAAATGCACGATGACCACTGGTTCGTCTTCATCAGATGGAATATTTTAGCTGTTTGTTGTGCACCACACGTTGACTGATTAGAGGTAAGTTAGCCTTACACATGCATCTTAAAGGTATCCATGTCCAGTTGGTCATAATCGCATCCTGGACTTTTTAATTAGAAGTTGTTTGGAAATGGACAGTAGAGACTGGCTCTGCATGCTCGTTATTTTATAAAGGGTAATGACCATCAGTAAAAAAAAAAAGTACTGAAAGTTGGCAGCGGTGAACGGAGGCAGTTCTGATATGTTGACCTGCAAGGTGTATTATTAATGTAGGCAGCCGTATCTCTGGATTTGTAGCGTATCACCTGATCTCATCTGACGTCATGTTTGTGGTTGCGGGTTCGATTCTGAACGCTGTGAAACTTTCTCACGACTTGAAGAGCGTTTTTCTTAAACTAATTAGTAACGGGTTAAGCGATTACAGCTGTTTAGGAGCCCGCCTTGCCCTCCATCTCCTACACACCTGAGAATTCTTGTCGATTACGCAGTTTTCAGTGTGTAAAGCTCTGTAGGGTGAGTGGGTGGTTGTGGTGTTTTAGGGCCCTTCAACTACAAAGGTCATTAGAGGTGAGTGGGTGGGGAGGGGTGTAAATGCCACGGACTTAATGAAAAGTGATGGCGTGAGTTACTGTTGGGAGGGTCTTGGAATAAGGGCTCGCCTCGGTAGCTCAGTGGCAGCGTGCTTCCGCCGATGCCCAAGGGAGGGAGGATCCTGCTCCGGTGGCACAGTGAGTAGCGTGCTCGGTAACTGCGTCAGTGGTTCTAGGTTCGATACTGGACCGAGGCGGGCTGGCTTCTTTCCGGCGAGAGAGAGGCCCCGAGTAAAACCGAGGGCCTGTGTTGTGTACGATGGCATCTGCACGCAAAAGAACTCTCTTTACTATGCAACGGGTAGAGGAGTCAAATTACCCAGGTGTAGGAGCTCGCCCCTTCGAGGCGGGGGAGCGCTCAAACAAACAGTAGACCGACGATCAATAAGCATAGGGGTTGCAGCTTTGGTCAGCAGCCGGCGGCGGAAAAATACTGTCCAATTGATCACCATTGTGTCCATTCAGAGGGACAAGATGGATACCCGACCCTGCCATAGGCGGGAAAAAGGTTAGGAGTTGCTTGCATTGCCGAGGAGAAGGGGCGAACGTCTACACCTGGGAATACTCCGTATAGGAAGAGTCCTTTTACGTGCAGTAGTGGTGCCACACGGGACCGCGGTTTCACTTCTTATTGGGGACGGTCGAATATAGGAAAAAGAACTTGAAACTGTCTTGTCCGAAAGAAGTCAAGAGATCGAACCTGTGACCATTTGCTCACGAGCAAAGCATTCTACCAGTAAACCACCAAGGCAGGCGTCTATTTAGGTTAGGGAGTCCTTGGAAGCGGAGAGGGCCCACTTTAGAGGTCACATAGCGATTACACTAGCCATTGAGCTTACGTGGTTTTGATGGCACAGTTAATTAGCAGTGTATGTCTCCCCTTCCTCCCACTGGTCGAGAAGTTGGTTGATCTTCACGGAGGTCACTTTTTGAATTTTCGGACATGGTGAGTGGGTGGGTGCAGAAAAAGAGCGCTTCAATTTCGACATTGAGCCATATGGCGCGCCGTGTTTTTGTCGATACTTTTTTCGTTCCTGCCGCCCCCTACCTCCTTCATCTCGTTTTTTATCACCCCGTTCTAAATTTTTCGTTACGTATAGTCAACACTTGTTAATACTTAGAGAGGGGGTAGACTCCGGAGAGGGTGGAACATATTTTTTTTTTTGGAGGAAAATACTTTTCGGGGTTTTGCCCCAGAATTCGCTGGAGCGTTATAGAGGCTTCCTTTTTTTTCTTACCAATTAGACTTCATTTGAGTACAAAGTTCAGAGGCGAGGCAATGGAGTGCTGATGCATGTGGGGCGTGAAGGAGGGGGGGAGACTATCCTTATGTTGTTTTATTACCCCGCACTTGGTATTTAATTTATGGATCGAGTAGTAGTGTCGTTTCTGGACTCAACTTTCAATTTTTTTGACTCCTTCCCCTTTCACCTCTTGCTCATCACCCAAGTCTCCTTCTGGCGTCTTTGTGGTAGCTCTAAGATTGGATACCATCTGTGATGCCTCTTTTCTTCTCTTTCTCCCTCGGTCCTCCTCTTATCCCTCGACTCTACTTCCCGCCTCTTGATCTTCATGGGCTAATCATAACTTTCAGGGTCTGGTAACTTTGTGCCCTAGGCAGATGTCGCCCCTTTCTGTGTGCGAAATTGAGGTCTGAGGGAAGTTGTTCCTTTGATGATGGTGAATACCACCCCATTATCATCAACATAATCCCTCCACTGTCACCCACACAGCCATATCTTGACTTTACTGCCCTGAGGCCAGTTTTGCAAACTGGCTTTGAATTAAAAACGTCCCATTGAAGGAATTTGGATGAATTTCGTAGTGCGCATGCGCTGATGGTTGCCTATGGTGTTCTAGTTGGCTGTTGCTATCGTCGGTTACTTAGTGCGCATGTGCTGTCGGTTGCTTCCGATGTTCTAGCTCGGTTGCTGATTTGTCACGTGATATAAACTGTAGAGTGGTTCAAAAGTTGTACGCTTTTTTTTCTCTCGCTTTTAATATTTTTCTGTGGATTTGTCTCGAGGTGAAAATGGGGTGAGGGTAATGTAGTGTACACCACGCTGACCTCTAGGGCAACAAGCTGACGACGACTGGGGAAGGTAGCAAATGTTTGCTCTAAATTTTTAAAAATAAACTAATTTTCATCTCTGGTATCTTCCTTTTTTACAGTGTGCTGCTGCTGTTGTTGTTGTTTGGAAGGAATCTTGAAAAATGGCCCGACTTTTCTGGTCTTGTTTTCCAGGCCTGTCCTTGAAGAAACGCAAACGACGAAAAGTGAGTACCATAATTTCATTTGAAATTATTTTTTAACTCTCCCCTTTACCTCCTTTTTTGTTGTTCTTTTCTCTATGTTGATGCTGACGACATGGTTTTTGAAGTCTGTGTTTTGAAGCAGAAAATCGCCACTCCATAATTATCATTTTAAAATAACCACTCGTGATGACCACACTCTCCCCCCTTCACTCCACCCCCGTTGCAGTTAGGAATGCAGTAATTCGGAGGCAGGAATGTACATATAATAGGACTCTTGACCTCTCTTTATCCATCCAGTGGCCTTTGCGCTTATGCAAAGTCTGGCAACTGTTTCTTTGACTTTCGTTGGCCTCTTGAAGTAATGTAGTTGCTTGATAAATATTTGGAGGTAGGTTCGAAGCTCGACCATGGCCACATTTTTTTTTTGTTCTTCTCGACTGTAGTAAGGGGGTGGGGAAGGATGATAATACTTCACTTCTCCATCCTTGAATCGTTTCGTATGTTTTTTTTTGTTATTGATGATGCCTAGTTATTAATACATGTTAGTGACCACCGCCCTCCCAAACCGTCTCAAATTTCAAGGAGAAAGTCTTCTTCTGAATGTGGATGCCGGTGTCCTTTAAGGATTATGTTTCGTGACAAGGGCTTCTAATGAACTCTTTGAGATGGATATCTGAAGGGATGACGATTTTGGGAACTTCTTGGAATAAGTATGAAAAGCACGCACATGTTTGAAAGAAAAGACGGCGACCTTCATTTTTTTTTTAACTTGACGGACTGATGAGGCCGTTGTCCATTTCGTTGTCCCACCCCCTCCTCCTTCTTGGTCCCGTTCTTACCCTCTAGCTTTGACGCTCTTTCCTCGTGAAGTGTCCAAATTCTCGTCTGATTGCCGAAGTTAAGCAAAGCAATCCCAGTTAGTACTGACATGGGTGGCCGCTTGGGAAAACTGGGTGCCGCTAATACCCAAAAATCGTCGCATTAGTGTAGTGTCTGTGCAGTCTCTACATTAGAACTACACAGTGGACGGGGCTTTAATGACCATTGTAGTTGAGGGGCCCTAAAACACCGACTACTTTGGCAACAAAAAAGTTCTATTGCATGTGAGGAGATTCAGTGGCGTTGCTAGGGTTGGCGTCATCCCCCTCCCGAAGAAAGCCGCTTCTTCTGCTTTTGTGTCACCCCATTTCTCATGGTGCGAGTGGTGTCACCCGGTGCGGCCCGCACCACCCGCATCCCTTAGTGACGCCACTGAGGGGATTATAAATGGCCATGACTTTCCGTGTGACAGAAGGAAAGACTTGAGGTTTCCCTGTCGTTTGAAAGAAAGCACCAGGATCGATCCTGCAATTGCACACTACTGTTGAGTAAAGTAACCGCGCTCTAGTAGAACGTGGCACTTGACTAGTCCGGAGGCTGAAGCGCTTTCTCTTTCTCCGTTGTTCTAAAGATGTGTTGTGGCGTAACGCGGTATGACGACATAGCGTTCGAATACCATTTGAAACGTTCTATAACATGGAGGATACTTGGCGGAAGAAAATTGTTGACGGTAGACCTTCAAAATGTTTTATTTTGCTTGTTGCGTAACTAACGATGACATTTATTAAACTAATTTTAAGGTCTATTAGCAGATGAAAAAAGTTGTTGCTTGTTAGAAATGTGAAGGCAGTGCGAAACGTGTGCTGAACCGGATTCTGTAAGTCGATAGAAGTAGACATGCTACTTTGTATTTTTAAGCTTGATCATACTCGTGTGGGAAAAGCCGAAAGGCGACATTGATGAGTGACTTTTCGTTGAAAGTGATTTCACTCCTACTCGGCATTTATTCCTTTTTTTTTGAGACCCTTTTGTGAGACCTTATTTCCCGTTGTAGAATTCGTAAATATGCAAATGACAGCGTATGAACACTAGCGCCCCCATGTGTCGATAAGGTCAGTACCCTCATGAGCAGTAACAGATTAGACCTTCAAATGAATTAAAACAAAATCACACTAAAAATGGATTGTCGTGAGAGAAAAAAAAAATCTGTTACTAATTTCCCTGAACACTGATGTCCTGGTGCATGGGAGTTAATAGTATAGTTGTTCCATATCTTTCTGGCTCCCCTTTCGTCCCTCCTTCACCCCCTCCCTCCCTTACTGCTATATGACAATCATTTAATCGGGATGATGGGCGAATGTTGCAATTTGTTTCATTTGATTAAAAGCCTAGTTTGTCAAGGGGCTGTCGTAATGTGAGGGCGGCCTGGGAAGGATGAGTAATTGGCGCCAATTCAATTGAAATTGACCACCACACGCCATGAAAACATTGAAGGGAGGAGTCAATTCTATCATTTTTTTGGAGTCTCTCGAGTCCATGAGCAATGCCTCTCTGCATCTATTTTTCTTAGTAGGAAACAGGGGTAGTCGTTACCGGCGAAATATCGATACGACCCCGATATTGACTGATCGATTCGCCCAACAACTAATAGATTTCTCTGTGTATACATATGACGGGCTTCGGTAGTAGTTTAGAGAGGTGACTAGGACAGCAGAAAAGGGGGGGGGGCATTTCCGCGAGGTGAGGGAGACTTGAGTCATTACCTTTAACTCCTCTACACCCTTCCTCATTCCATTTAACCCCTACTCTACTCTCTTTCTTCTCCTCCTCCTCCCGAACAAATAAAGTCCTGATCGATGAAAAAACAACAACCGTGGTTGATTACACATGGTGATAGGTTTCGGGACGTTTATTATTACTACTGTGACACCCTTACTCTCTACCCCCTCCTCCTCTGTCATCATCACACTAGGAGTCCTACATCAACTTGAAACCCATGGAGGGGGGGGGGGGGGGGTAGAATAGATGGTCATTCAGAAAGAGGGGCTAGTAGTTTGGTTGATGGATTTTCGACCAAATGACGCCACCAAGTTGATTTCATTTTATCATCGACACCAATTATCCATTATAATAATTAGTCGTGGGGTGAGGGTGTTGTCCCCTCTCCCATTTAACTCCCCCCTCCCCAAGACTCCAATTTGAAGGATGATGGGAAGTTGACGTCAGTGAAGGGGGATATGAAGAGAAGAAAGGGAAATGTGGAAAGGGGGGGTGTCCCATTGAGTGCTGGCGTTGCCTGGTCACTTTTTTCATGCTCTACTTGCTATGGGGTGGTTAGGGTAGACGGGTTTTCGGGGTTGAAAATGGGACCTGAGAGGGGAGAGAAGGGGTAAGGTTTGGAGTTAGTGAGGACAAGATGATGATGACAAATGAAAAAGATGAAAGGAGTGGGGGGGGGTAATATAATTGCAGTACGTTGTAGTACTTCATAGATAATATTTCTTCGCCAGGGCGTCTCCATGGAAGATTTCGGGAGAGCCTGAGAATTGGGCGATGTGGTGAACCCGGGGGAGAAGATAATTGAGAGGGGCTGATCGTGGGCTAAAATAAAAGGGAGAAGGTGTTACTGTTGTTACGCCAATAAAGTACACGACGACGACGATGACCATCGCCGCAAGAGTATTAACGTAGGTGAACCACCTAAGGAGGGGCTAGAGCTCGTATTACTCCTCTTCGTTCACCCCTCACTTCATCCCCTTCTCTGATAGGTTTCCTAAGGTTATTTGAACGGTGTCGCATGATAGATTTACAGAGTGGTGACAAATTAGAGAAGGAAGGCGAGTAGTGGCACCAATTTCTGATACAAGGAAGATGTGTACTGTAGTTGTTTCTTCTGCTTCTTAGGCCCGCCTGTGTTCAACCGCAAAGTTTATTTTTTGAAACACACCAAAGTGAGGAAATATGTTTGTGAATGTTCCTATTGCAATATAGGACGTAGTCACGTAATCATCCAGCTGTTCACTAGTTGACCAACATTTTTATCTTTTTTTTTAGCAATGCACTTGCTTAGATCCGCCTCGGTGGCGCAGAGGGTAGCGTGTTCAATTACTACGTTGGTGTTTCCAGGTTCGATACTGAAGCGAGATGGGTTGGCTTCTTTCTGGTGAGGAAGAGGGCCCGCGAGTGCATATTCTAGCTATTGGGAAGTAAAGCCATGGCCCCGCATGGTATACGATGTCTTCAGCTTGTAAAAGAAACCTCTCAGATGAAGAAGTTTGCCCCCTGGCTTCGATGGAGTGTCTTTGTTTTGTTGGTGTCTTAGGGCTCTTAAATAAACTACAACGGTCATTAGAGCCCCGTCCACTGCGTAGTTCTAATGCAGATTTTGCACAGACGCTACGCTGTTACGATGATTTGGGTATTAGCAGTACCCAGTGTTCCCAAGTGGTCACCCATGCCAGTACTATCTGGAGTTCTGTTGTTTAACTTCAGTGATCAATTGTTTGTTGGTGTTTTAGGGCCCATCAACTACAAGGTCCTTAGAGCCCCCCTCCACTGTGCAGTTCTGATGCAGAGACTGCGCAGAAACTACACTAATGCGACGATTTTTGGATTCTAGCAGTACACAGCTTTCCCAAGCGGCCACCCATGTTAGTACTAGCTGGGGTTGCGTTGCTTAACTTCAGTAATCAAACGAGGACTGGTTTGTCCAACGCGGTACAGCCGCCCTGGTAGAGTGCCTTAACCAACCGAAGGGGTTGCAGCGGAATGTCCCAGTGAAGGCGACATATGGACAAACGCCCAGTAAATGGGATTTTAGTGTGGGTTCAAGCCTTCGCTTAAATAAAACCCCGCAATCAAGGGTCAATTTGGGGCTCGCGGTGCCCAGGAACAATCCTGCTCAATCCTGGCCAGCACCACGCATAAAATGCGTAGATTGTCAAAATTCTCACTTGTAGGACCACGGCATCGGTTAACAGCTTTCAGTATTGACAGGTTAAATGAACTAACCCTGTAGCCAAGTTGCGTTGGACACACCAGTTCCCGTGAGATCACTGAAGTTAAGCAGCGCAAGCCCACGTCAGTACCAACATGGGTGCTTGGTAAAGAACGTTGGGTGCTGCAAATTAACCCACTCCTTCATCCTTTCACCTACCTCCTCTTCTCCTGCGGGCAGCCTCCTAAGGGTTCATCCTGTTATGGCTGCCTGGCTTACTCCCCAACCCACGAAACTAATCCAGTAATCCATAACCATCGGTTACTGTGAGGGTTGATCCCGCATTCTTATGCTTATGAGAGGGTGCCTTGTGGTATGGCTTATGTTGATGGCGCCCTATGTCGTGTTTTTCTGAAGATGGGAGGATATGGAAACCTTCGCCCTTTGCACGTGTGTTGTGGTTCCCCCTGGTGGTCATCTGAACGTGGGACGAACCTGATCTTTGTGGTGTCTTAATGGCGTAAAGTATTCATAAATAACACGTTTCTTTTTTTTTTTCGGTAATAAAAGAGAGGGATAAACGAAAAAGAAGTATTTATTATATACGAGGGAAGGGTGGGTTAAGACCTGTAGTTAACCTTTGCCATTTGAGTGGAAGGTAATAATTTCATTTGGTCATAAATCAAGTCCTCTCTCTTTGACCAAAATAAGGCCAACGGGATGTTTTTAGTGCCTCGTATTCACTCAGACACACACAAAAAGCGAGACAGGGGCCAGTCGGGAAGCCAAGTGAGGGGGAGGAGGGAGAAAGAAGAGGTGGCGTAGGGAGGACGATTTCAAGGGACCCGGGGGAAGACGGAGGGGGTAATGATTTTTGAGGTTCCTGCGTGACGTTTTTCTTAATGTCGTTGGTTAATTTTTTTTATGGGAAATCGCAAATCATTCATTGGGAGTCTTTTTTTTTTTCGTAAGTTTTCTTCAGATGTAAGAAGGTTGTGGGGGGACCTAGGGGCAGGAGAGGTAATGTACGAATGTTAGGTAAATGGGGGGAATATGGGACCTTTCTCCAGTTCTGAAGTCCAGTACTACAGTGGACAAGTTTTATGTGACATTTGCCTCCCATTGATGTGCAGAGCTCTCAATTCCCCCTCCCCCTCGCTCTCTCCTTTGTGATTTATACAGGCACACAAGATTCCAGAAAGGGAATAACATCCAAGGGGAGGGGGAGGATAAAGGAGGAAGGTGACCAGTCCCAGGGCAAAGAAGGCCATTACAAGAGGGTGAAAACAGAATGGATTCGGTATGCCCATTATTTTTCGGACTTGGTCAGGCAGGGACATTAAACTGTCATGGAAATATTCTTCACGTAATAAAAGCCGCCGTTGTAACCATCTAAAACTACGCTCACACATTAAGCAAACATGTTTGACAACTATAAAAAAAACATTGGTGTGTGTTTGTACGTGTTGCCCCAAAATCCACGTAGTTGAGAGTCCGGCTGTTGGCCGACAGTTCGCCAACAATTCCACAAACACTATACAAATACGTGCATTTTGTTATCAAGCTTCATATTGGCCAATGGCTTTGCGCATGAAAGTCTCCAGTTGCCGGAGCCCAATTGTCGAAATGTAATTTTCGCACTATAGGATTTTTGCAGGTTGACACTAGCGACGCCATTTTCCCCGCCTCGGTGGTGCAGTGTGTAGCGTGCTTGGTAACTGCGTCAGTCGTTCTAGGTTCGATTCAAGACGGAAGTGGGTTGGCTTCTTTCGGTTGTTGTTGTTGTTTTAGGGCCCTTCACCTACAAAGGTCATTAGAGCTCCGTCCACAGCATAGTTCTTATGCAGAGACTGCACAGACACTACACTAATGCGACGATTTTTGGGCGATAAGCAGTACCCAGTTTTCCCAAGCGGCCACCCATGTCAGTACTAGTTGGGGTTGCGCTGTTTAACTTCAGTGATCAGACGAGAACGACTTCTTTCGGACAAGAGAGAAAGAGAGTGAGGCCCCAAATGCGCCTTCCTTCGGATGGGAAGTAAAGCCGAGGTCCCGTGTGGTGAACGTAAAAGAGCCCTCTCTACTATGCGACGGTAGATGAGGCAAAAATTTCCAGGTGTAGGAGCCCACCCCACCCCCCCCC
>JAAFCE010006156.1:16125077-16135422 GCA_013389805.1 Trigoniulus corallinus
GGGGGGGGGGTTCAAATTTCCTTTCAGGACAACATAATAAAAAAAAAAACAGATCAAGGAAGATGTGAGAAGAGTGGGGAGGGGTGAGGGTTAAGGGAGAGAAAAACCGGAAGTAGCTATCCTGGCCTCCTCCTGAATTTTGAAAATTGTTTATTGGTCACTTTATCCCCCACCACCAGATGGAAGAAGGGCACTAGCAGACAAAAGAAATTCTTAGACGTGATGATGATGATGATGACAAAACCAGAGGCCAGAAGAGTACCGAGGAGGGAGAGAGAGAGAAAGGTTGGGTTTTAGGAGGGGGTAAAGGAAGGCCAGACTTGTTTGTTGTGCCTTGCTGTGGCGCTCACACATTCCAAGCCGACCAGGAAGGGCATTTTTATGAAACAGCTGTTAGGCTGTTGCCAAAAATGCGCGCGAGCGAATTTTCGTGTCTTTTTCAACCCCTCGAAAGAAATCTGCTCTTCACATTTGTAAATCTGCATTAAACGCAGAAGTTGGAGTAGGGGGGACTAAACCCAGAAAGGAGGGGGGTTGGGGGTAAAGGAAGAGGGGGGAAATGAGCATGGTGAGGCAGTTTACTATTGTGTGAACAGCAAAGAAAGAGAAGGGGGATGTTGGTAGGAATAAGAAGTAGGGTCAATGAGGGGAGTACAGAAAGGAGCACAGATAAGCACACACAAAGAATGGAGGAAGAAAGATTTTAGCAGAGGAGACGAGGGGGGGGGGGGGCTATTGAAAATGGGTTGGGTTAAATGCTTAAAAAAATGTGTGAGGGAGGAGGAAGAAGAAGACTAAAAAGTCTGGTATGGAAGGAATACCTCAGTGTAAGCTGCAAAAATGGTAGAATAGGAAAGAGGGGGGTGAAGTAGGGGACGAATTAAAACGATACACAAAAAAAGGAGGGGGTAAAGACGTTAGAAATGGCGGTGGGCCTTTGACGTACACACATACAAAACGGTCCATTCACCGTTCCTTCCATCATAGGAGCTCTCTCTCTCTCCCCTCCACCCCTCCTTTTTAACGAACATAATGCAGCAGGCTGAACAGGGGGATAACAGAATAGGTTGCCTTTATGGGTAGCCTGGGGCCATCCCAATATCCCCCTCGTATCCCTCCCCCATGTCATCTTTTCGTAATCTTCCCTGTATCGGACGTCCCACGTCCACTTTTCGAAGCGCTCTCTCTCTGGAACCCACAGAAATTAGAATGTGGTGCCATTCGAGAGAACGACACTAGGAAAGAACGTATGACGTAGCTTTCGATTTGAACCGAGAGCGGAAGTTGCACGTGCCCCTGATTTCGCAAGGATGACACGTGGTGGTCTTCTCCCTGTCGCCGTTCTCTTGGACGTCATCAACGTGCTGTCTCTCTCTCTCTGAGCTTACACTCATATTAAAGTAACGAGATCCAAACCCGAATGTGTGTTTTGAAAAAATAATTGGGGTTCAAATGACCACGCGCTGACCAGCCTGAAAAATGCAAACGTACCGCATCCTAGCGCAAATTCTTTTTCTTTCTGTAGAATTGTGAGAGTGCCTTTTTTTTCGAAGTTGTTTGGACGACCAGCTTGTTGGAGAGTGAATGGTTGGGGGGGGGGGGTTACCGTAGTGGGGAGAGAGAGGGAGGTATCTGGACATCATGATGCTGTTGACCGCAGTTGCGCGTTTTCGCCGGTGGCGGCGACTGTTGCTATTCCCGCGCGTGATAATGACGATTTCGCATGAGCAGTCACGTGATTGTTGACGTGACCGGTCGCCACGTACAGTCATCGTCAAATGAAAGCCGATGGAATGGAATGGTGATAGTTTTTCTTGACCTTCCCCCTTTCCCCTGACCAATAGGAAACGATGACCAGCAGCATCGTCTGTGAACGACTTCTTGACCACGTCCAGGCAGAAAAAAAAACTCGACTTAGTCCATTTAGTGACTTGTTCAAGTTCATGATAACGAGCTATTTAACTAACTGACCACACCGGTGGTGGAGTGGTGTGACGTGCAAGGTGCAAGGAGCCGGGAGACCCCCCCCCTCCTCCCGCTTCCTTCTCTGAATTGACCTCGGGTGTCGGACCCATCTTTCACCTCTAGAACGAACATTCCCCTCCCTTTCAGCCCCTCTACCAGAAATTATACTAGCCATTGTCCAAGTAAGAAAGGGTGGGTGTGATCAGGTTGTATGACGAAAGAACACGGAGGGTGCGTGACCTTTGCCCTGAACAGTCCTGGAACTTTCCCCTCTCCCCTGTCCATCACAACACTTTCTCTCGGAGCGTCCCACGACTAGTGCTGCAGTCATTAATTAGTAAGATGCCAATCTGTTTGCCGGACGTGGCCACGATGATGGACATCATTCAAACTCTGCCGACGTCCTATTTGGGAGCGAGAGAGGGTCATCGTCATGGAGCCAATCCCCCTCCCTCCGAAGAAAAATCGTGAGCTACTGTAGCCATAGGGCGGAAAGAGGAACTAAAAGAAAAGAGGCGGGGGGGGGGGGGGGTGATCCTTCTTATGAAGAGAGGATTCAGGCCCTCGGACAAGAAGGGTGTGTAGGGTCATTCATACTCTCAGGAAGGAATTTTGATCTTGAAGGCGGCTTCTTTTAGTTAATCATAGACTACAGTTGGGACAGGCAGAGAAGAGGGGGACTGGTTGAAGGTGTAGAAGGGAAGGTCAAAGTTCAGCAATAGAGAAAGGTGTATAAAACGCTTTATGGGTTGCCAAAATTTTCAGCTAATCTAACAAACTTGTAGGATTGACCGCCTGAAACCCTTTTTAGATTCCGCCCAGACCAACCAACCCTATATGCACCTTATTCTCTGCAGAAGAGGGGTAGAGGGGATAACGGGGGCCTACTAATACTACTACTGCTGCTGCTGAAGAGGGGGAGGATGAAAATGTTGATGGCTTGCGTATGTCACTCATCCCTCTCTTTGAACAGTTCCCTCTCTCTCCTGTACTGCGCGCAAACCCTGTCATTAGTGAATTTGGGCGTAGTCGTGTTATTCACGTTTTTTTTTCGCCGGGCGTCCCATACGAGAATCACCCTAATCGGTGTAGCCCATAGAGTAATGAACATCACGATTTTCCCATCCATCGTGATGTTGTCCTCTCCCCTCCGCCCTCCTCCTCCTCCTTCTGCCCCTTCTCTCTTCTGCACCTCACCTCGGCTCACTGCCCCTATTGGTCCCCTCTTGCCCCCTTCTCACATCTTGACCCATATCTGAGTACCTATTCTCTTACGCGCGGGTACATTTTTGTTACCCTCATCAGTACGCTCCTTCCCTCTCTCCTCTCCTTGTACCCAAAATCCATTCTTGAATTAATCACGATATAACTTTTTTTCGGGACAGGGGGAACTGGACTAGAGAGGGAAGAGGGGGACGATGCCCACCTGCCTTTTTTTTCGGATGTCGATGACTTGTCAAACTATAAACTAACAACCTCCCTATCGTGTGTTGTGTGTGTATTTATATTCCTCTTACATTTTCGCATCATTTTTAATCGTCCCGGATCTGTTGAGAGAAGGAGGGAGGGGACCAGGACGATGGGCATCCAGGGGTGTAAGGCCAAATTAAAAAAAAAAACAACAGAGTCTGTGTGTGTGGCGCAGGCCTGTGAGGGAGAGGAGGGAGAAAGGATGGAAAAACAAGTTTTTAAAAAAAATAATCACTAGAAATAAGACTTTTGTTAAACACTGTAATATATTGATGGAAGTGAACAAGCGTTCATTCATTTTGAGCTCGTGAATTTGGGTTCGATTCCTGCCTGTTAAATTTCTGGTGGTGGTGGTGGTGGGGAGCGAATTAAACAGCATTCAAAGGCATCATTAAAGAGGACGTGTGTGTGTTTGAACAGAGGACGAATGGGGAGGAGGAGGAGGAGGAGGAAGTTGGACGGATGTCTGAAGGATTTCGTTCGGAGTAGAGGTAGTGTGGCTTGACTGGTGAATCCATGAATGTAGGTTCGATCCTGTTATCCTGGCCTTTTTTTTTTTACCGGGTGACAGGGTGAGAAACGCGGGAGGAGGTTCCGGTTATATTCTTCTGGAATTTCCGGATGTGGTTAATGCGGTCTTTTCGCTTCCGAAAAAGGAAGAAATAATTCGTACCCATGATACCTACCAGTTTATCACGTGGGTATCTTCCGAACTGTATGGGGGGGCAGTAGTGGTGACACCTAGCGTTAGTGGGTAATATCAGAAATGGTAATTAGCGCCTTTTAGGAACGACCCTCACTCTTAAGAAAGGTGCCTCCCAAAACTACTAATGTACTACAAAATAATCAACCAATTTCATTTCCTGAACTGACAATTTTTTTTTACGACAAAAAAAAGTTTTTTTTGTTTTTTAAATGTTGCAAATTTAAAACATGTCACCCTTCAAAATTATGACCAATTTAACCGAAAAATCAAACCAGAAATCCAATTTAACCCTTTGCACTCCAGCCTGGAAAGCTCATATTTCAAATGTCGCAAATCGGGCGACAACGGAGTGCAAAGGGTTAATTGACAACATGAAAAAAAAATTTCTTAAAACTTAATTTAAATATTTTGAAATGAATGTAATTTATACCAAATAATAGAAATTGGTTCATTAACAGAGTCCGCTGCCATATTGTCCTCTCCAACATTCCATTCATCACGTTCGAACGGGAATTCGAATGCTCACGCGCTGAATTCCCATCACGTGCAAAATCATCGAACGTAGTTCACTAACTCATCAATAGATGGCACCCCCCCACACACACACACACACGTGATAGAGAGAAAGAGAGAGAGAGGTCTTATTAGCCTCGATTGAAGATTCCATCTCTCTGCTTACTACTGCTGGTGTACATTCAAAATGCATGTTAATGTAGGACAGGGCCAAAATGTTATCCCTGAGGTGAAAAAAGGGGAGGGAGGGAGAGAGAGAAATGCACAGGCCCTCCACGACTGTTTGTTGACCTTTCAAAGAACCCGCCACACCCTTCCCCCAAAAAATGGGAAGAGAGAGAGAGAGAGGGGGGAAGAGAATGCTTTGCTTCCGGGCAACTTGGGGTGGTGATGGTCATTCACTCTGATTTTTATCCAGGCTAGAGCAGGAGGGAAGAAGGGGAGCATGATTTTAAGGTGGACCGGGGATGGATGGAGGAGTAGAGCAGGAGGGAGGGGAGGGTAATTTTAAGGTGGATAGGGAAGGATGGAGGAGTTGTGTCTATAGGGCTAAGTGTGAGTGATAAATTTAAAGGTGTATGTGTGTGGGGGGGAGAGACAGAGAGAAAGGCACGTTTTGAATAAGGTGTGTAGTTGATGGGGACACGGTGATAAAAATTGGGATATGTAGTGTGTGTGTGTGGTAGCCATTAGGGGTTGGGGAAGGGGGCTGAATAGGGTTACAACGGCAGTGTGAAGCTGGAGAAAGAGAGAGAAAGGGAAGGGGGAGATTGACCAAGACACCAAAGATGCTCACTGGACAACTGTCCATTAAACTGAATCTCTGTGTTGATAGTTCACTATCTTGTTAAACCCCTCCCCTCTTTATTACCCTTCCCCCCACATATTATTACCATGTCAAAATTTTAAGGGGGAGTGAAAAAGGGGAAGGCAAGTGGAGAGGGGGGGGTTAGGTCCAAAGAGGGTGTGGAGCAGAAGACAAATATTGGAGTGTGTGTAAAGATGACATTATGGGGATAACTGAAAGAATAAGCGAGGAGCTGGCGGGAAGTAGAGAAAGAGCAGAGGAGCGGGGGAAGGGGTACTCTTAATCCCCTCCCGTCCCATCACCAGACCCAATCTTCACTGCCGCCCTGAACTCGTAAACGCGTTCACAAGCTTTGAAAGACCCCCCTCAATGAACGTGACATTATCGTATTTTAACCGAGTCCGACCTCCGACCCCACCCTCAACATTCCATTCTGTTTTCATGTCACAACGCCCTCTACCGTCGTCATGCACATTCTTTTTTTTTAATGTTCCCAGCTATCACCTCTTCATTTTCTTGACACACACGCCCCCTAGTTCCCTACACAATTTTCTTCTTCCCCTTCCTCTCTCTCTCTCTCTCCTTCTCCCCCTCTCCTCACCCTTCACCTTTATCTCCCTATCTGACCTCCAATCCACCCTCACACATTTCAAGTTCTTACCGTGCGAGAAAAAGGTGATCATAAAGTCAGGTCAAGGCGAGGAGTCAGGAGGCGTGGGTGGCATGCAAGCAAATTAGCTTAACATTACATCAAGTGGAGAAGGAGGAGGAAAAGGGGTAGTAGACGTACTCGCGCTCTCTCTCCTACTCTCCCACTCTTTTTTTTCTTCCCTCCCCCCTCCCTCATCTAACTGCTGACCTCGAGCACGAGACGGCGCTCTTAACCTTCACCCCTTCCCCTCAAGCCTCTCCACCATTTTGCTTGGAAGCCATCCACTAAAAGATCTTAACCATGAAGTGGTGGAATGGGTGGACTGAAGGGTGAGACAAGGAAGGTGTAGGCGTGTTAAGATCTACAAGGAGGAAGGAGAAGAAGAGGGTGAGCAGGGGAAGAGCTAGCGAGTGTGAGAGACGGAGAGGGGGGGAAAAAAACGTCAGGTAACTTCAATTGGGTGACTAGCTAAAGTTGAAGCATCTGAATTGTGACATTGCTGTTAGTTGTTGCTACCTGAAATCTCCGATATCTATCATTCCACGCCCTCTTGTGTCAACGACTCTACTAAAAGAACAAAAACCCCCTCCCTCACTCCCTCCTCCTCCTCCTTCTTTTACCTGAAGAGAGAGAGAGAGAGAGAGAGAGAGAGAGAGAGAGAGAGAGAGAGAGAATGACCTGGATTTGAACCCCTGACATCTTACCGAATTGCTATTATTATCATCGAACGCGCAACATTTTCGAATATTTGTAATTCGATTCGAATAGTTCAACCTTCCTTCACCTATTCTTTTTAATCACGTACAGCGCATGCGTCATATCACGCCTTTTGCAAAGCCTGTTGTAACGCCGTACGTAGGATCGTGTCTCGACAAGATGTGTGTGGTTAGAAAGACTTCCTCACGTCTCATGTCCGCAATGATTGTCAAGCACGCAATCACGACCACCGCCCACCGACCACCGAACACCTCTCTGGTGTCGGCAAATTGCATTTCTAAGCTCAAACCTCGCTGTGTCACCTAGTGACAATAAATCACTTTTTTTTTACAAAAAAAAAAAAAAAAAAGCTGAGGCATCAAATTCCGCATGTTCGGAAAAACACAGAATGTCATTCACCTCACTCGCTTGCACACATGCATATTTTGGGGGAGGGGTATGTTTGAACAGCCCTGCCACGTTTAACACGTGACGGTGACGCAGTAAACGGCTCCGAAATGAGAGAACGTGATGGAAACCGGAAATGAAAAGGAATAGGGCGCCACGACGTGGGGTCTCCTAACCTTATGGCAGGGTCGGATACCCATCTTGTCCCTCTGAATGGGGGAGCGGCGAATTGCGTTGGACACACCAGTTCTCGTCTGATCACTGAAGTTCAGCAGCGCAACCCCAGCTAGTACTGACATGGGTGGTCGCTCGGGAAAACTGGGTACTGCTAATCGCCCAAAAATCGTCGCATTAGTGTAGTGTCTGTGCAGTCTCTGCGTAAGAACTATGCTGTGGACGGGGCTCTAATGACCTTGTAGTTGAAGGGCCCTAAAACACCAACAACAACAGCCACGACGTGCTCCGCTCCCTCCACCTGTCGGAAATCTGGTGCACAACAATTTGAACAAATGGTTCCGTTGGTATGTATTTTAGGGCCCTTGAAGTACAAGATCATTAAAACCCCCGTCTACTGCGTAGCTCTAATATAGAGACTACGCACACACTACACTACAGTAAGTTTTCCCAAGCGGCCACCCATGTTGGTACTAGGTAGGGTTGCTTTGCTTAACTTCAGTCATCAAACTTGAACTGGTGTGTCCAACGCAATACAGCCCCTCCCCTGGCTTGAGCGATGCGGGCTCTGTGCCTTACCAGGATCTCGTGGGCAGTGGGCAGATGATGCAGCATACTCAATAAGACACCGCCGTACCTTTTACTCCCTATTTACCGGAAGACGCACTATAAAGAGAGCCTTATAAGATGAGGCACGAACCTGTGTACATCGAGCTGGAGAGGCAAGCGTTAGTCTACTTGATAAATACAGGTGATATAGTGTTAATTTTTACTTGTCCATCACCACTAGGGGAGCGATCCTCCCTTACGTCCATCCTCAGGATCTCGAGATATAGGAGTGAGGGTGGGTGTGGTTGACTCCGTGGTCCACACACACATCTTGTCCCACCCTCATCTGTGAGGGGACCCGCGACCGGTGAGGATGAAAACATTCCACTCTTTTCGTGGTCATGAATGTCATTGTTAAGAAGCAGCAGGGAAGGTTTTTATGATGAGTTCAACCCCCCGATTGCCGGAGAGGAGAAGGAAGAGGAGAGTGCAAGTGAGGAGAGGGGGGGGGGGAGTAGGGTACCACCGAAAGAGGTGGTTGTTGTAGTAGTAGTTGTAGTATTTCAGCATGAATGAGGAGGGGGAGGGGTAAGATGAAGGGCGTGGCGGAATACCAACAACTTCTCTTCCCTTCGTCCGATGATTACATTTGATAAGAAAAGCAGCAGGAGGACGGACACTTTTTAAGGGTCAACTAGTTCCGGAGGAAGTCACCCTTCTTCAAGATACTGTCTCCTCAACAACTATGAGAAGAAGAAACTTATTTTTGGACGGAGGGATGGAGGGAGTTTAAGGGGGTGTAACGAAAAAAAAAAAAATTCCTCAATTTTCTTTCCAACAATCCTAATTTCTTAACACTTGTCCCAAGAAAGAATCTTTTTTTTTGTTGGTTCCCCGCTTAACTCTCGCCCTTAACTCCACCCTGAACCACACCACTCCTCTCTTAATATTCCCGGAAGGAGTAGATAGTAGTAGAGAGGGGGGGGGGCTAAAGTGGCAGGATGATGGATAGATATTGCATAACGAACCATTGACAGACATTTTAAAAGCCTCGAAGGATTAGCCTGCTTGTTTTCCGCGTGTGTGGGTTCAATCCTCAGGTTTATTGACCAGCTGTTCCCCTCCCAATCCCAGCAGCGATGGCAGCAGCGTTGCCCATTTTTCGGGGTTGGTTAAGCGTATAAGAAAGACAGGGAGAGGAGAGAGGAGAGAAAGCAATAAGAGGTTAGGGAACAGGGGGTGGTCATTAAAATGTAAATAACATTGGGAGAAAAAAACTGTAGAGTGAGTGCGAGTAGTCGACATCACCGTCCGGGAGGGAATGGGTGGAGGGGGGGGACTAGAATGAAACCAGGCATTTTACAAGTCACTACACAAACACCGTCATTTATTGAGACCACCGGTCCTACCCCACCCCCCCTTTCCAAGTCTTAATACGGCAAAATAGGGAACCGATATTTATTAGAAGGCGAGCAGGTTATTAGATGCAGGGCCGTAACAAGGGCGTGGTGAAGACGGCGGCCATCATGGGCGCAACTGGGTTTGGGGCGCAAAATGTTTAAGTTTTTTTGTCATTATTGGGTTACGGGCAAACGAAAGTTAGACACTTGACACAGGCGCTTCATACCCCCCGTTACGGCACTGATTAGGTGGTGTAAATTGCCCACCAAAACAGAGGAATTGCAACAGGAAGTACACCGGCAGGTAGACTGGGATTGGGAAGGGACACGCTGATGCCATGTGGGACAGGGTCGCCAGAAAAATTAGAAAATGTGGGGAAACCATTCTAGGCCAGACTAGAATAGGAGGTTCATTCCAGGGCAGACAGACATGGTGGTGGAATGACGAGGGTAGAGGCCGCCATCACGCAAAAGAAGGCTGCATTTCACAGGTACAGTACGGTGTAGTGCAGGATGGATGGTTAAAAATTCCCTGAGCGAGAATCGAACCCTTCCATCTTCAAATCTCAAAATACAAGAGCGCAGATAGTTCGGTAAACGGCATAGAGGTGGTGCTGAAATCGCCATCACCGCATCCACGTGCATGCAGCACCATCTAGTAATCACTTGGAGAACGACTCAACATTTACAGTAGTAGCTACGTGGGGGCGCACTGCGCACACTACCTCCGCGAATACTAAACAGGACTAACTCAATGGAGCGAACCCTCACGTGCACTATTCCACGCTTGCCAAGTTCGAGGTTCGAGACCACAGGTATACCACAGTGAAAACTTTGCCTTACCTGAACCCGTTAGGGAGCTACATTTCCAGCAGCGGGCCTTCTTCTTTTCTACCCCAAATTTAAATCGAAGGACAACCTTCCGTAGTACATAGTAGTAGGCTGATTGTAAAACATAATTATAGGGACGGCCACTAAATGCTTAATCGTTTTCTCTCTCTCTC